>CM063591.1:13324906-13358433 GCA_032356905.1 Salix exigua | reverse complement strand
ATTATTATTATTATTATTAGTATTAGTACGAGCTGATTGGCCCGCTTCGCTGGGCATTTTTATCTATGTAGAAAATTAATTGATTTTATAAATGTTGTATTCTGTTATTTTAATATTTAATTAGTATAATTGCAATTGATAAAATATGAAAAAAATGGTTTTTTTCAACAAAAATGTGATTGAATATTGTTATTGCTAAAAAACTTTTGATAAAATTTCTTAGGAAATTTGCTAAGAAGGTGAAATGATTTCTAAGAAATTTGTTATCACGGATACTCTGGTTAAAAAAACAAAATAACAAAAGAAACCCGGTTAAAAAAGAACAATTGAGTTGGACAGTAAAAAATCAAAAATACATGTGAAAAAAGGTCACCGTTTCTTAAAACAAACAAACAAAGGGTCTAAAATATAAATTTAAATTGAAAGCGAAAGTTTTTTTTATAAGATTTATTCATCATATTATTATATTCAATATCTTTAAGAATGCCGATATTAATTGTTTTTTTCAAGAAATCGTAAGTCATTTTTTTTCTCTCTTTATATATTTTTAGGCGATAATATTAAATAAATATTAAACACATATACTTAGTCTCACATATTATATAGTGTGATCGCAATGGGAAGTAATCTTTATATTTTTTAATTGTAGATAACTTAGGTAAATTTGTTAAAAAAAAACAATATGAGTTGCCTTTTCTCCCCAGTAATATTAGATCTGACACATTATAAATAAAAACATTGTAATATTTTTCAAAAAGGAATATATATTTTTTGCGTGCTATAATTACTTATTTGCTGTCTAAAAAGAACAGTGTAGTCGAAACAGAAAGTGCCTAATATATTTTTTAATTGTATATAATATAGGCAAATTTGTTTACCTTTTGTTTTTTTGAGTTGTATTTTTTCCCGGGTAATATTAGATCTTAAATATTAAAAATCCATATTTTTTTTTCAGAAATACACTTGAACAAAAGAGCACAAAAATAAAATATGTTTCATTTTCATGTGTTTTTTGAAAAAATATAATTAGATGTTAAGGCATTGAAAATAATGACAATAATTATTCGTAAGTTTTTTTCTTTATAAATATGTTACACTAATTATAGATTTTGCTATTTATTTCATATTAGTGCATTTAAATAATGATAATAACAATTTGTGATTTTTTCTCTGATAAATATTTTAGACTAATTATATATTTTGCTATTTATTTCATATGAACACCTTAAAATATATATATTCATAACTTTTTGCAATTGCGATCTCTTTTAGGTATTCTAGAAAATAACAATAATTATCGTGGTGCGCATAAGTTGACCGGACACTTCGGTTAAGGAAAAAATGTATAAGTGGCAAATCAAAATAGGAATAATTTTTTAAAAAAGTGAATCGGAGATTAGTTGTGGTGCACGTAAGTTGCCCTGGACACCTCAGTTATCAAAAAAAAATTCTTGTTTTTTGTAAAACCAAAAACAACAACCAGCTAGTAAAAAAAAATCATTTTTTTAACATAAAAACCATTTTTTTTTAAAAAAAAAAGTTCTTAAAAAAAAAATCAGATTTGAAAAAAAAACAACAATCAGTTATTAAAAAAAAAAATTTAAACAAAAAAACCCTTTTTAAAAAAAAAAATTAGTTATTAAAAACAGAAAATATTATTTTTTGGAAAAAAATAAAAAAACAACCCGTTAATTAAAAAAATATTTGTTTTTAACAAAAAAACATTTTTTTTAAAAAACAAACAGTCCTTTAAAAAAAACATCAAATTTGTAAAAAGAAAAAACAACAACCAGTTAAAAAAAAAACTTTGTTTTTAACAAAAAAAATCAGTTATTTTTTTTTAAAAAAAGAAAGAAAAACGAAATGAGATTGGTAAAAAACAAAAACAGTTCTTAAAAAAAACAAAAGAAAACAGATTTTTTCAAAAAAAAAAAAAGAAAAAGAAAAAAGAAAAACGAAATCAGATTGGTAAAAAAAACATTTTTTTTTTAAAAAAAGAAAAACGAAATCAGGTAAAAAAACAAAAGAAAACAGTTTTTTAAAAAAAAGAAAAAGAAAAAGAAAAAAGAAAAACGAAATCAGATTGGTTAAAAAAAAGAAAAACGAAATCAGGTAAAAAAACAAAAGAAAAAGAAAAAAGAAAAACGAAATCAGATTGGTTAAAAAAAAAAAAAACAAATTCAGTTTTGATGGCTGGGGTTCGAACCCCTGCGCGCTGGAATCCAGCGCGCAGGGCGTGCCGCTCAACCACATCTATTCTTCAGTCATCTCCACCATAAAAAATATAAAAATGATTCCTGTGAAAAAAAAAACAGGTGCACCTACACTCGCGAAGCAAAAGTGAAAAACGACCAGTCCACAGTGCACATGAGTCTGCGTGCACAGTGGACTGGTGGCCGAGCTGTTTTAGCTTATTTAGTAACTAGACAATTCCCCGCGCTTCGCCGCGGGTGGCACAATATTTTTTTAAATGTGAAAAATATTAATTGTGTGTATTTTTTATTATAATATAAATTTAGCTAAAATAATAAATTTGTGTAGAATTCATGTCAAGTGCAAGTTTTCTATAAAAAATATGAATTTAAAATCGATATAATTTTTTTTGTTTAGTAGTTTTAAGCGAAATAACCAATATAAATTTATCATCATCATTAAAAAAGCAAGAAAACTCTGATATCTGAATTATTAAGTTGATTGTATTAAGATTAGTTCATTTTATAATTCAATTTAAATCAAACAAAAATAAAATATAAATTGTGAAAATACCTATAATAATCAAATAAAAAAATAAGTTGTTAATTTTCTATCAACAAAAAGACGAAAACATAAATTGAAAAGTCATCTTGATGTTATTGTCATTATCATTGTTATTAAAGCTAAAATTATTACTAACATCACTGCCAAAACAATTAAAATAATTAAATTGTCACGAAAAAAAAGCAACAGATTTTTATTAAAAAATAATAAATAAACAATGATTAAAATTATCATTATTATTGCATAAATAATAAAATCATAAAAATCATATAATCTAAAGAATAAATAAAGAAACAAAAAACAAAACAAAAAAAGAATAAAGGGACACCCGATTATTAAAAACTAAAAAAATATATAAGTAGAAAAAGATAAAAATATATATAATAAGAAAAAAATAGAAAAAATATAATAAGGAAAAAACTAAAAAAAAAGCAGAAAAAGAAAAAGAAAAAACAGAGGAAAAAAAACAAAGAAAAAGAAAAAAAAAACAAATGGAAAAAAAGGCTTAATCATAAAATAAAAAATAAAAAAAAGAAAAAAGAAAAAAGTGAAAAAACGTAAGTAATAATAAGAGTTAAAAAAAAAAAAAACACTGTGCGAATCCACAGTGCACTGTGTCTGTGTGCACAGTGCACTGTGCACAGTAAAACAGGCATTGTCTTGGTAATTCTTTGCCAGCCACAACTCCAGGTATAAAATCCTGAGTAAAACTTTACAGAGGAAGGTGGGCCTGAAGGCCCTACCAGGAATGTCCTAAAATCCTGAATAAACTTTACAGAGGAAGGTGGGCCTGAAGGCCCTACCAGGAATGTCCATTAACTAAGACTCGTTATCATCACACAAACTTGTAACCAAATCTGCATCTTCTTCTGCCATGAATGAAGGAGAGGGAGTAGGGTCTCATCTGAGGCAAATTTATTTATTTATAGTAGAAACATTTTCTAACCTCCCCGTGTCTTGGATTGCGACGGCAAACAAAATCTTTCCATTATCCATAATTAATTAAAATTGTTAACATTTTGATCTTAGTTAAAAATTAATAACCAATTTATTTGCTCCGGAAAAATATATTTTATGGGCTCAGGTGGACGAGTAAAACTCCGACTGTCTCAGACTCTTATAAAAGATGCATGTCCTGACTCGAACTTCATACAAGTAGTGCACGTCATCCAGAAAACGCACTTTGTGGGTCTAGGTAAGCGAGTAAAACTTCGGTTGTCCTAGATTTTTATAAATAGTGCACGTCCTGACTCAAACTCGAGATTTGTCATACAAATTATAAACTTTTTATCATCACGTCACGCAAAACTTCGTTCCAAATGATAGATCCCGTGCATGATCAGTTAAAAGATTAGCAAATATATTAGCTGTGATGCATGTACTAACGGGGGGCTCAAAGCCTTTATAGCAAAGCAAGAAGGCTCCAGCTAGTTTAATTATGGTCCCTCCTATCTCGATGTCCATGCTCTTGAATGCCTGGAAACGCAGCATTTTCAACAAACCAAACAACACAATATATATTACTTACATCTCATGTATCTTATATTTCAAGAACATAGGATTTCTGGGCATTTAGCAAACATAATGTTTTTTGTATTCTTGGAGATGTGGAACTTCTCAACAAACCCAGCACAATATATATACATATATATCATATATATTGCTCACATCTTAAATCTTAAGGGAAATGAAATCCTATAATATCCTTGAACCAAACGAGATTTCTATCCCATAAAGCTTCTCTCCTATTATAGGCAAAAAGTTGACTAAAAAAAGGGAGCAACATGTTAATAAACAAAAAGGGTTTCAGGGACACGAGAAATTCGCATATTGTCTCCCTGTCTTACCACATGCTTCCATGAATATCCACTGAACTTCCCTCTCATGATTTTTATTATCCCCTAACAATGATAACACTACTAAAAATAATCAAACCCGATAAAATTAATGTCAAATAATCATTTTATGTAAAAATTTAAGTTGTTGGTGAAGTTTTAGAATATGATTTATATTATTTTTTAACACACATTTTCAAGTGAAAGCTCTTTGAGCTATAAACTTGAACACAGATGCAGACTATCTTTTACTTAATTTCCATGAGATAAAATAAATATGAAATTTGAACTTGTGACTGATGAGTCAACAAGGATCTGATATCAAATTAAGGAATCATCTTGTCTAAAAACTTCAGTTATTAAATAAATAAGACTCAAAAATATAATTTATATTATTCTTAAACATTAAAAAAAGTGTAACTTTATTGCTAAAACAATATGACACTCCCATAAATATAATTTTTTTCCTTCCTTTTTTTACTCGGTGGATGAGAGCCTTGTTGTTTTGACCATCATGATGAATATTAATCGGGGTGCTGTGATCTCTCGTTGAATGTGCTTTGGATTCCTGGAAAACTGTAAATGTCAAGAACCTGAAGCCTTTTCTGTTGCGGCAATATGTTTTTTCACCGCAAACGAGAGAATTCCAAGCAAGCTTCATTTGGGAATGTACTTTCAAAATTCCAAGTAAGCTTCAATGAAGTATTGAATGATTTACAGACAGGTTGCCTGGCAGAATATTATATAACATAAGTTTCTTACGGCTGGAGTTAAAGGTAATATTCATGTCTTTACTCTTTAGAGTGCTCGTATAATATAACCATGAGATATATTATAATAATAATAACAACAACAATAATAATAATAAATAAATAAAAGGATCGATGAATGGACATGAAGACACAAGTCCCTATTCATTGGCACGATGCATTTTGCCTGAGGGTCGACTTATCTTGCCTGGATTGCTTCCCATCCGTTTGGATAATTTGGTGGGCTTGCTCTTGGGCCTGTTTGAGTTTTATAAAAGAGTCGCTGTACTGATTTATCTCTTTTCGTTTCATGGTTTTACTTTTACATTCTATTCTCTCTCTTCTGCCCAGTGGTGTAGCTCATTTAGAATTCAACGACCGATATACCGTGAGATGCGTACCGTGAGATGCGTGAGGTAGCTCATTTAAAATGCATCGTGCCAATGAATGGGACTTGTGTCTTCATGGTTTTTTAATCTGATTGATTTTATATGTATTGTAATTTATTATTTTAATATTTAATTAATAAAATTATAATTGATACAATCTGTTAGAAATATATATTTTTTTCGATCAAAAAGTGATTGAATATTGTTATTGCAAAAACTTTTTTAATAAAATTTGTTAAAATTATTTTTCTATGTAGAAAACAGATTTTAAAATTTATTGCTTATATTATTATATTAAAAATATTTTAGAATAATAATATATAGGTAATTTATATATATATATATATATATATATATATATGAAGGTGTTGATATTAAATAAATATCAAAATATATAATTAGTCTCATACATTGATAAAACAAATATTACAAATAATCATTATCATTATTCAATTTAATTTAAGAATTTTAAAGGATGGGATCTCGAGTTTGCAATTTTAAGTGGATGGTGTATTTATTTATTTATTTTTCCTGCGTGGTAATATTTATTACAGGTAACAAATCAAGAGAATGGTGCAAGAATGGCTCATCATAAAATGGGAGGTAAAATACTAAAACCGGGCAAGAGAATGGAGCGCAAAAAAAAGCTAGGGATGGATAAAGCAAATAAAAAAAAGAGCAGCTATTGTCAAGTCTTCTTGTCCAGAAACATGGAAACATTTTAGAGCAGAAGAAAAGTGGAGCACATGCACTTGTGAAATACTGGAGAAAATATCTAGTATATGTGGATATAGATGTATGTGTACAGGATTGACCGATCTGTTTTAGTTTATTTAGTAATAGTAATAGTAATTTGGTGTCGTTGTTTTTTTTATAATTATTTATTAGAGTTGGATTTAGCTAAGTGGATTTATTTTCTGCTTTTTTTACTCAGGATTTCGGCTCTTTTGACGACCTTTTGCCGGCGCAGCCACCTGATGTTACATGGCTCAGGTTGCAATATACTGCTCCAGTTCGCCGTTTGCGATTATTCTCTATGATTCGTAGGTTTGGTTCTTTTCAGAGACCCTGCAGGTTTTTTCTTTTTTGGGAAGCACGTTCTGACGAGGTACAACCGTTCAAGAGCTTGTCTGAGCTTCCTCCGCTTTCTCGGCTTCCAAACTAAAATTCTCGTCACTTCTGAGTTCTGACATGAATCGTTTCTCTTTAACTAAATTAAAATGGTGAATTGATAGCCATTTTGTTTTGTATTTTAAATATATTTTTTTAAAACAATTTATTTTATTTTATCTTTTCATTTTAATATGCTATGTCAAATATATTTTTTGAATAAATACAGTAAACTGTTGTTATCAATACCAAATTAACATTTATTTTAAAATGAACACCCTTATTGGATTAAAATTGAAATATCTAATCCGATCGGATCAGTTTCGGAATTAGAAACCTTGTAATAAATATTTAAGAAAATAAATAAGCTTGTATAAAAACGAAGAATGACTACCAAATATAAAAAAAGGTTTGGGGATCATAAGGATTTTCATCAAATATATTTGGTCAAGCGGCTGAAACGTTTGGTCAAATTTCAATTTATTTTTTTTACATTTAAAATGAAATTTTTTTTGTACGTTTAGATCATTTTGATGTGTTGATTTTAAAATTGATTTTTAAAAAATAAAAAAGCATTATCTTAATATATTTCGGCACAAAAAAAACTTTGAAAAACTACCGCTATCACACTCCCAAACATGCGCATAAATACCAACACACTAAGCTTCTGCTACACGTTCGCCACCAACGAGATCTTCTTTGTTGGTATTTATTTTTGAGTTACCATTTAATTTTAAATTACTTTTTATTTAAAATAAATGTTTTTTTAAATCAATGATTTTAATATATTGATATCACAAATTAAAAAAATATTTATAAAAAACTATTATTTCAATGTTTTTTTATGCATGGAGTAAAATATTTGGAGGAATGGAAGAAATGTTTTTATTATTATTAATTTGAGTATCGGGATTAGTTTATATATAATTCAACTAATCTCATCAATTTTAAAATTAATAATTATAAACATTCAATAATTATTATATTAAAAAAAATGAAATTGAGATAATAAAAAAAATTCCTAATATCTTCCTGCTGGGGCATGGTTCCGGTTGGATGAAATATTTCTCTAGGAGGCAGGATCCGGTCTTTGGGGAGTTTTTGAAGAGCTCGATGGGCTACGCCCCCATCTGTCCTTCATTTTCAGCCTATGGAATAGGTTTTGGGCGCATTATAAGGCTACGATTACAAGAATCAAATGGATTCCGTAGGATATTTTTGGTTTTTAGTATATTTTAAAAAAATTATTGGCGAGGTAATACAGTTGAAAAAAATAACACGTTACAATTAAAAAATATAACTTTTATTCATAATAACATTTGAATATTAACATGCTTTAAATAATATTGAATGGACATGAGAAAAAAATAAAAATAAAAATAAAAATATCCTGAAGATACTAAAGTCATTATTAATACCATTACATACTAAAAAAAACAATAATAATGATATGAATGTGTTATATTTATTATTTATCATCCAACAATAAGGGGTAATCCATTTGTTTTTGGAATCAAGTATGACTTATTTGTATCATCATTGATTTGATTAAAAAAAAAAATGTGTTGTTAGATTTGTATTGGCTGGATTTTTACCTAGCAATGTTAAATGCATGTTTGGTAGTGCGATTGTGATTGTTTTTTAAAGTGTTTTTTGTTTAGAAATGCATTAAAATGATGTTTTTTTAAAAAAATATATTTTTGATATCAGCACATCAAAATGATCTAAAAATATTAAATTTTTTAATTTAAAATAAAAAAATCAATTTTTTTTCATAAACAATTTTTGATTATAATACCAAACAACCCTTGTTGATTTGAGATTTTGAAATTAAAATATGCTGATAACGTTACTCTTCTTGATTATAGCACCACTCCCCCGTAAGCTTAATCATCTTCCAACAAAGCTTTAATGGCATTGCGTGAGTGTGGCATTATAAAGTTGGGAAATGATTTTTCATTTCCCACAAATAACAATGAAATCAAACTAAAATTCCAATAATTACTACTAGTGTTAAATATGAAGAAATTATAGTAAGCAATTGTAAAATATACACGAGGCATTAAACTCACTTATAGGTTATACTTTTAGGTTTTAACGGTTATATATATTTTAAGGTTCTTATTGTCATGTTTTTTTTTTTTATTATTATTATTATTATTATTATACATATATCTAAGAGCGAGATTAATTCAGGAGGTGGTAACTGTCTGTTTAAGATTTAAGATTATAATGATTTTGTTTTTGAATTTGTTTTTATAAATATATAAAAAAAATATTTTTTTTTAAATTATTTTTGATATCAATACATGAAAATAATTTTTTTTTAAAATTCAATTTAAAGTTAAAAATAAAAATATTTTTTCATTTTTTTTTAAACACAGTCAAACAACCTAAAACATGTTTGAGAGTATAGTTGTGATTGTTTTTGAAAATATTTTTTGTTTAGAAATTTATCAAAATGATGTGTTTTAGTTTTAAAAAAAATATTTTTAACACTAACATGTTAAAATAATCTAAATACAATATTTTTTTTTAATTTAAAGTTAAATATAAAAATAATATATATATATATATATATATTATTTTTCAAAAACGCAGTAAAATAGCCCGAGAGTTAGAAATTTTGGTTCTGTGCGAACGAATAACTGCCACGGGTCGAGAAATTCGAAATCAAATGACTGAAACACTTGGGCATGCCTCTAGCCGATGCAAACCATGAAAAGGGTGCTTTGTTGTCAGAGGCCGAACAAACAAGACACGTACTCTCATGAACTGCAATGACGACCGTGGTTGCTATGGACAGACAACACAGGTTGGAACACGTGTTATTGGCCATATTTCATGTCTCCGTCACAGCCATGCAGGACAATAGCATGGATGGAAGCCACTGATCAACCACAAGTCTCCCAAGACAGGCTGTTTCTGTCTCCGAGTAATGTCCCCAACTCTTCAACCCCTTGTGATCAGTTGGAATATTTCGTGATTTTATAAATAACGAGATGAAATATTATTATTTTTATGCCGGTTTTAATTCCGGTCGATTTCGGAAATTCTGGTCGGAACGTCTTAGTATCGTTCCAGGTGTATCGTTCCGGCCTTAAAATCATTTTTATTTTGATTAACTTGTGATTTTTTTTTAATTTTGAGATTATATTTGTTTGACTTTGTGTTTATATTATATAATTTAAAGTTAATTTATCTTGAATTTTAATTATGTTTGTTAAAATAATATTTATATATATATATATAATTAATTATATATGAACAGTACAACCCCGAAACGGCACGCCAAAACGCTCCGAAACCGGAACGTTCCGTTCTAATAGAAAAACCGGAACGGCGACAGGAACAACATTGACAACCTTGCTTGTGATATTGGCGGCAGTAGCAATAAACTATGAGCCTGTTTGGATGAGCGGTGCAACCGGTGTTTTGCCAAATTTCAATTTATTTTTTTGCATTTTAAATTAAATTTTTTTAGTGTGCTTAAATCATTTTGATGTGCTCATGTCAAAAATAATTTTTTAAAAATAAAAAAATATCATTTTGATATATTTTGGCACGAAAAACACTTTGAAAAGCTACCGCAACCGCACTCCCAAACAGAACCACAGGTATGAGAACTAGGTCGAGTTTGAGATTTTCTCTGCTTTCATCTAATCATCGCGCTAGATGCTGAAAAGATTGAAATTTCAGGAATATAAATACCATTTTTAAAGTTTTTTATTTTTTATTTAAAATTAATGATGTTAAAAATAATTTTTTAAAATAAAAAACTTGTTACTTTTTACACCAGTACATGAATATGATATAAAATATTAAAAAAATAGCTTTAAATAAAAAAAATAAAAACAGAAAAAAAAATCAATATTTTTTAAAAAGGATTTTGAAATGTGGTGTCAAACCAGACATTAAAGGTTTTAAAAGCATAATTAACATTGAAATCGTCTAATTTGACTCCTGTGTATTTGAACTAAGCTCGGGCATCTATGTCTCGAGTGATTTTAGGGTATGAGAAGTGTATATGATCACACTCAACTCAAGCACTAGCTCTTTTTAGTTCGATTTTTTTATAATTATTTTTTTTATTAAAAATCAATGAGATTTTAAAAATAAAACCACCAACAAAGTAGGTAAAATACCAAACTGCTTATTAGATTTCAAAAAATGTAGGGAAAAAATAGAAGAAGGAAGTGAAACCAAACCTAATTTAATGACATATTGTGCCTGTTTGGCCAAGTGGTTGAAACGTCGTTCGGCTAAATTTTTTTTCTCATTTCGATTGTTTTTTTTTTGGTGTTTTCAGATCATTTTGATGTGCTTATGTCAAAAATCATTTTTAAAAAATAAAAAAAAATCATTTTGATGTATTTCTTAATGAAAAATACTTTCAAAAATAACCGCAACCGCCCTCCCAAACAGGCTTATTGTCTCATGCATCCATGTCAGGTTGGAATTAATTTTTTTTAATGTAAAAAACCCTACCTCTCGCAAAGCATATTTCGTGGATTTAGATAAACGAGTAAAATTTCGGTTATCTCAGACTTTTACAAAGAATGCATATCTTAACCTGAACTCGAGACTTGCTATACATATCATAAGCTATTTGTCTCCGTCACACTCCTTAAAAATTAAGTAGAAGGTCTGGAATTTGAAAATTCTCAAACTGCTTGCTTAATTGATTTAGAGGCTGCGGAGAAGAATCAATTTATAAAATTTAAATTATGATAATGTTTTATTTTATAAAATATTGTTTATGTGAAAATATATTAATATAATATATATTTTTAATTTTAATTTTTTTTTGATATAATACGTTAAAACAACTGGAAAACTATATCAGAGATATTTTTTTTCAATATAAATATATATATTCAAAATTGAAAGAAAAGGGGTTACCTCAAATGGGGCGAAAATGGTAGACTTTATTTCTGACCCTAGAGATTCACGGATGTTCTAATTCCACCCCTATGTTTTTAAAAATTCAACATTACCTTTGTAATTACAATATACTTTCAACTTTAATCTTAATCACGTGATTCATGCTTTTTTCTTTCTTTTTTAGTTTATTTTGGGTGTTTAGGGTTTTTGCCACATGTCAAGCACGCGTGGGAATTTGAAAGGGAAAGCGAGAAAAGTAAGAAATCTTCTTGAAATCTTTGCTAGTTAATTGCAATTTACAAGTATAGAGTAAAATTGAAGCCTTAAAATTATAAGTCCAACGATGAGAAGTTTTAAACTGCAAGGGTATGTGTGTAATATTGATTTTTTTTCTTATTTAAATACACGTTCTCACCAGGGGAGAGAATATTTCATTAAATTCTCAGTGAAATAATAATTTAAACGTGACTTGTGGTCAGCTGTGGATAGAGATATTTGATTGATAGTTTTATGAAACTTGAGGGCAAACTTGATATAAGAATTTGTTTAGTGGCAAAAATAAAATAAAAAACTTGAGAAATTATAGTCATTGTCTTAGAGCAACTCCACCGGCATGCTATCTTTCAGAGGCATAAATAAAATAATATATATATAGCATGTTTTGGTTACTGTATTCACTCCAGCGGGAGTGGTATATCCTCATGTAAAAATAGCCTTGGTCACTGAAACTGCTATATATAGCACGAGATGGCCGAAAATGCACAGTACAAAATGTTACCGTTGCAAGCACTGTTCAGACATCGGGAATATATGTTGCCTGACACTGCAATTTCTCTCATTCGACTCAACTACCATTTTGCAAAGTTCTTCTCATTTATAACCTAAATTATAATCTATTTTATTTCTATTTTTTATGTGTTATTTTATCTCAGCTTAGGTACTGGAAAAGAAACAGAGGAAGCTAATTTACTTCAGCATTTATCATATAAATCCTTTGATTTCAACCACAGTGACAATGTGGTTGAAATTGGTTGAAATTATAAAGCTCCAGTATAGTTAATCTACAACATCCATGAACTATCATTTATGCTTCCATTGATCTCAAACATTGTGCAAAATAATTATTTTTTTATTTTAAATATAATTATAAAATTAATAATTATATTGTTGGAGAGTTTTGTAAAAGTAATTATTTAATTATATAACTTACTCTTATTAATTGTATAATTAAATTATATACAAAATAATTATATTATATTTAAAATAATATAAAAAATGGCTCTTCAAAATGACATTTATCATTGGAGCACACATAAAAAAATGTCATTTTTACACTATTCAAAGTGCCATTTTAGAGATTTGTCTCTTCAAAATAGCACTCCCCATTGGAGTGGCTCTTAGTTGCCCAGAGAGAGAGAGAGCGCGGGAGAGAGGGAGAGAAGGAGAGAGAGAGATTTGCAAAAGGGTAATCATCAAATCAATCCCTTTACAGTTCTCTTGATTAGAAACAATACCAAACAAAAATCATAGGCGGACATAATAATCTCTTGATTAGAAACCATAATCTCCTTATAATTACGTACAGTACTTTCCATGTATTTACAGATCCCGGCCCACCATCCCCCCTAATTCAGGCCCATATGCGGCCCATTTAGCTCCCTCTCCCTTCAAAAAAACATAATCTCCCTCCTCTCAATAATTTTATTCGCCTCTTCTCTTTATCTCTCCCTCTCTACAATGGAGCCTCCTCCATGGCTGGACGATTTAGCCGACGACCTCCAAAGCATAAGTTTCACATCCACCGCGACAACAACAACCACACTCCACCGGAGCACCAGCTCAGGATCCTCCTCCTCCACACTCACTCCTGCTCCCTCCACCCACACGTCTTTCTCCTCTAAATCCACAAGCAAAAACTCCCTCTCCCTCTCTGATCTCCGCTTCTCCCTCCGCCTGGGTTCCGGCGACATCGGTTCCGTTTACTTGGTCGAGCTCAAAGCTAAACTTAATGAGAAGGAATCTCCAGTTTTTGCGGCGAAAATTATGGATAAGAAGGAGCTAGTTAGCAGAAGTAAAGAAGGAAGAGCGAGGACTGAGCGGGAAATACTTGAAACTCTGGATCATCCGTTTCTGCCTACATTATACACTTGTATTGACTCTCAACGATGGCTATGCTTGTTGACGGAGTTTTGTCCCGGCGGTGACCTTCATGTTCTCCGCCAACGTCAGCCTCTTAAACGATTCGAAGAAACCGCCGTCAGGTGCGTACGTTAGCATTTCGACTTTTATTTGAAAATATTAAATTTTAATATTTTTCTATGCGCACACGTATTCGGGAAACAGCTTCTAGAGAAAGGAGAGTGAATGTGAGTGGTAGATCGGGGCGTGGGGACCGTATACTGGGAGAAGGCGCGGTGCCTTCTGCGGACGTGGACCCGTCCGGTTGGTTACTGTGTTTCTCATTTTTGCAGTTACTTTAGTCGGTATCCGCGCAGTTAGTGAACAGGATTTACAGGTCTTTGTCGTCACAGAGTATTGTTTTCTGTCGGGGGAGATGATCACGTGCGGGTGCCGTCCAAGTAATGATATTTGACTTTTCGCCTCTCAATTTTGTTTTCGGGTTAAGAGTCAATCATGAAGCAAGATGCTAAGAACGTAATTAACGTATTAAGTAACTGTCAATTGGCATTCTTTAAAGACTCAAGAGATAAATTAGATTATTAGTGTCTCCCCACATCTGTCGAGGGATCATCACTAGCCATGCTTCTCCTTTTAGTTTTTAGAACCCAACTCTCGGGCTAATGAGCTGAGTTATCCCTTCAATTGATTCATCAACTCAAAGTTTATTACCTGATCAATGTTTCATTTTGAATCTAGCTTTTTGAGTCAACCTGCTGGTTCACGAGTTGATCTATCAACTCGTAACTTGGATTTCAGGCCTGGTTAAATCCAGAATTTGGTTTTAAAACCCCGCTTCCAATAGACAAGTTGGCAAAAACAATTTTTTTCTGTGTGAACATGGGTTATTATATCGAGTCGATCACGCTGTCTTGATTTATTGTACCAATTTGTTAAAAGCTATTTTAATTAAAACTGAAGTTAACAAGGACAAGCATTTGAAAGAAGAAGAAGAAAACATTTTTAAGAATACCCACAATCGTAAGTGGAAGATCGCGTTATGATGAGTCATAATATTCTCAAGGTTCTTGTTTTTTTTATAAAAAAAACCCTTAGCAATTTTTTTTATCAGAATTTCATGTTCATGTCTTGATAATATGTGCCAACTACTGGATAATAATTAATAAAGCGTGGTGGTTTTGATTTCATTAATTGAGAAATTTGCAACCGGTTGTTTTAAATTTAGTAGCATGTAACACCAACCGTCTTGATTTTGCTTATAATGGCGGCAATTGACTAGCTTGGACACCAATTGTCGGACGTGTATATGTATATGTACATATATATATATATATATGGGTGTCACCTAACATTTTCATGACAAAATGTCGGTTGAGGTTATCGTATTATAATAATGGTGTACAGTCAACACTGTCGAGTCCTTGGCAACTTGTTTGTACAGGAAATGTACGTTTTGCCTTTTTCGGAAAATGTGGTTATCAATTTGAAGCTTTTTTGTTTTTGTTTTTCCAGCTATCTTAGTTAATTTCAGGAACCGATATTATTGTTTATGAAAATGGTTTATAACTGCAACTAGCTAATCACAGCGTGGTTCAGCTATAAGATAATTACACATGTATTTAAATAGAGTATGATGTATAACATGAAAAACTTCAATTTCCTTGGAGAGGATTTACAAGTTATGGGTGATGAAAAACTTCATATATGGAATTCTGTTCTGTGTGCTTCTATGAATTATTATTATTTTTCCTATTTAGAAGAAACAGAAAGATCTCCAGGATATCTGAAATTGGAATACTCATTGCTTTCCGTTATCTTTCGCTGGATTTATTGGTTTTCTTCGGAGACTGTATTGAGCTCTGATGAGTGGTGGCCCCAGTTTTATCTCGTTGCTTTTTGGCCCCTTGTTCCACACCATCAGATTTCTAGTTCCTTTGTCCAGTATTTAACAAATAGACATCCTATCTCTATCCTCTCAGTCATTTTATGTCTCTTTAGCCCTTTTCCTTTGTCAATGGATATAAAAGTAGGTGCACGAGAGACCAGGGAGAGGTTTTAGATAACAACAAAGTAGCCCAGGAATCTATCTCTTGATGGAAGAAAATACCGATTAATAACTATCTCGTTGTAGTTGCTAATAAGATAGTTATTATAGGGTTATATAGTCATTAACTTTAAAACCAGTAGAATTAGTTAAGGTGTTCACTTTCATAATCATTAACTTTCGGTGAAATTAATCAAGCTATACACTCTAAGATACTAACATTAAAAAAGAAGTAGTGATTAGTGAAGAAGAAGAAGAACAATTCTTGATGTAATAAATTAGTAATGATTCTTCTTTTTTATTTATTGAAATTCAATGACACAGAGAAAGAAACGTAGGAATAAACGAAAGTTCTCACATTGTACTGAAAAAGAAAAGTTAGCACCAAAATAAGAACATGCAAATACAGAAGGGCATGCTCTCAGAATCTTTATGTGCTTTTCTTCTCCACCTTCATGCCAGGATATTTTACTTTCAGTGTCTCCTTATTGGCATGAGTATAGATACTGTGGATGTGGGTCCCTTGTCATCGGGGGTATGGATATATGTAACAAAAAGAGAGCAAAATATTAATTATTTGTGAGGTTTAATGATATGATAATCAAAGCCTGCAAATCCAAGATGCCGATATACAATTTAACAGTAGTAGGTCCTTCTGCTCCATTCTGAGGAGCCGGGCAGCATCTCAATTATTTTCTCGCTCAAATGTATCATTACATTTGCACCAAAATATTCCAGGCACTCATCATCTCCCTTGTGTATTTTTTTTTTTATGAATTGTGTAGTCCTCGGTGGGCCCTGCTCGAGATTGTATTATTGTATTATTATTTTTTTCCTAATCTTGATCAGGTTTACTTGAGACAGGGGGGTTAACAAGTGTTCCATTGGTTGTTTTTCCAGGTTCTTTGCATCGGAGGTGATTGTGGCTTTAGAGTACCTTCATATGATGGGGATTGTTTACCGTGATCTCAAGCCTGAAAATGTTCTTGTTCGATCAGACGGTCATATAATGCTCACTGATTTTGACCTCTCGTTAAAATGTGATGATTCCACGTCAACGCCTCAGATCATTTCCAACAAAAACCACGCTGCTACAGCTCCCAAAAATGACGGCCTGATTGAGCATCGTCCGTACACCTCCTCGTCATGCATTCTTCCTAACTGTATAGTCCCAGCTGTTTCATGTTTCCACCCAAAACGTAATCGCAAGAAGAAGATGGGCAACCGTGGCGGGCCTGAGTTCGTAGCAGAGCCCGTAGATGTTCGGTCAATGTCATTTGTTGGGACCCACGAGTATTTGGCGCCGGAGATTGTATCCGGCGAGGGCCATGGTAGTCCCGTGGACTGGTGGACACTAGGAATATTTATGTTCGAACTATTTTATGGGGTTACGCCTTTTAGAGGTGTTGATCATGAGCTAACCCTAGCCAATATCGTGGCCCGAGCACTCGAGTTCCCTAAAGAACCAGTTGTGCCTGCCACCGCCAAGGACCTTATTTCGCAGCTACTGGTTAAAGATCCGGCAAGGCGAATGGGCTCCACCATGGGTGCATCGGCCGTCAAGCACCACCCTTTTTTCCAAGGGGTTAATTGGGCACTGTTGAGATGTACACCTCCACCATACGTTCCTCCACCATTTAATAGAGAAACTGTATCGGATGAAAGTTGTCCGGAGACCCCCGTAGAATATTATTAGTAATTTGAACAAAATAATAAATAAATACATCTCACAACTGGTGGTCATTTCTTAATCGTTCTTTACCACATTTTCTACCGCCACTTGTGATATTGAGTAGCCATATGGATACGGGGTGCCGTGATTTTTTAGCCAAGATTGCTGAGCAATAGGGAACCAGTTATTTACTTATTTCAATATTCTATAAGAAATCATGTCGGAAACTTTGGATCCTGACAACATGAACATTAAGAAAGGCATTGACATCCTAGGGCAAAGCTGTGTTCTATAAGAAATCATGTCGGAAACTTTGGATCCTGACAACATGAACATTAAGAAAGGCATTGACATCCTAGGGCAAAGCTGGTGGCACCGCGTGACAGGTTGTCCACCGATCGCCGGGGCCTGGGAGCGTGGCCAGCACCAGACCACGAGGGTGTTTAATTTGGTTGTGGGAACCAAACCTCCGGCCATGTGATATGTCTGGTGCACAGAGAAATTGTCAAGGCTGGAGGTTTGGGAGAAGTATCGGTGTTTTTGCTTTAATGGTCACATGATTCTTGCGTAGTAATTCTCTGATAATGTATCATCGTCCGATGCACCACCTGCGGCTGGTGATTTATTTTTTGAATTGAATCGAAATATTTTGGTTTTTAATTGTTTTGGGTTATACTGGTGTGTGTGTATAATTAAATATATTAATTAAAAAATAGTTTAAATTCAAAAATAAAATTATTTAGAATTGTGTGATTTAATCTAAATATGACACACAAAAATAAATTATTGAACAAAATTATGAATATGTATAATATTATGAGAATATCATTATTAATCTTGCAAGGTTATTATATTTTTTGATTACTCTGAAATTTTAACATTATATATATATATATATATATATATATATATATATATATATGTTAAAAGACTCATAGTAAATTTTATTTCAATCTTATTGTTTGATTAAGATATATGATTAATATTGTAAAATTATTTATTATTTAAAAAAAAAACATTTTGCCCGAAACTGAATGAGACAGAACGAAATCAAAATATTTCGGCTGGTATTCGATCGAAAAATCCAGACCAAACCAGAATTTAAATCGAGATAAAAATAATCTTATTTGTTTTATTTTTTTAATTAATACAAAATATTTCGATTATTTCAACCAAAATAAAACAGATAGCTATGACTGGGGCTGTGGTGATATCTAATGCCATGAAGCTGGAAGTGTGTTTATCATTCGGTGTATGATGCCGATGCCTCCCTTGCTGCTACATTATTTAGATATTTATCGTATTTTTTTCTGCCTGCAAGGCTGCAATTACAGTACCATCCTCTACTCTCTCTCTCTCTCTCTCTCTATATATATATATATATATATATATAATTAATTAATTTAACCGTACATGTAGTTGCCATTTTTAATATGATCAATTGCTGCAATGATGAGTCATCAGTAAGGCTAGAAAAACTCGATGCCTTTCCAATAATAAGTCATCAGATAAAGTAAATTTCCTTTATTAAAATATTTTTAAGTGGAGATTTGGTGGAGATGATGACATTTGCTAAATATAAATCTAAGGTGGTTGTTGCCGTTTTTGGTTGCTATGAATTTTTATATCCCTCTCTAAGTCTGTAATGGGCCTATCTTCTCTTAGCCTGGACTTTAGTCTCTAAGGCCTCTGGACCTCTTACCTTTTAGGCCCATGTCCTATCGACCTGCCAAGCTTCTTCTTTTTTTTCAAATTTTATTGTTTAGCATTCTTTTTTTAAAAAAATCATAATAGTTTCGTTCAAACTTATTAAACAAACTTTATTAGAAACTCACACTAGTTAAAATTTATTAGATTTATACATCAGGTTCATAGCATTATAAAAAAAAATATTTTTTTTTATAAAAATGATTCTAAAATTAGCGTGCGTGTGGATATAATACCACCTTTTTGTTAGGTTGAAGCCTGTTAAGCCCTTATCTTCCACCATGACGTCAAGGTTTCATGATACAAATTACAAGCAGGAGACTCATTGGGAGATGGCACTGGTGTGCAGTCTATCCGGGGAAGGGAATTTGAGGGTGAGTTTCACAAAAGGTAATCTCTTGAGTGAATTGAATTTTTCTCCCGTTTATCTGTGCTTTTAGTTGCTACTGCTCCCAACATTTTGAAGAAGTCTCTCGTCTGTATCTTGGCGATATATTCCGATCATTGTACTGAGAAACCTCTTCCTAATGTACGGCTGGCTGTGATTCTCTCACGTTCTATCCCTTTGGTTTAAAAGGATCGTTATTTAGTATCCATGTATGATATCGTGAATCGTTATCCGTTTTGATATGGTAGTTTATTTTTCTTGTTCTTCGAATGATTCCAAGTGAATAACAAACTTGTTGGCATGACAATGGGTGCTTTATAGTCGCGTTAATGTTCATATCAACTTAGATTAGTGCCAAGCAATTAGGGACTTGTTGATTCCTGGAGCCTGGCCATGTGGCTATCTTGCTGGTTGTTCTTTTTTCAACTCCTGTTACTGTATTTGATTTCCCCTGTCATCACATGTAACTTACTCGATGAAATTCCTGTTATACAGTTTACTTCACGGCAGGCCTTTCACTGTATCGGTGGCAAATGCTGGCCCAAGTGTCAATGGTTCTCAGCTCTTTATTACCGCAGTGGCCACTCCATGGCTGGACAACAAGCATACAGTGTTTGGTAGAGTCGTGAAGGGAATGGATGTTGTACAGGTAAACTTGAGCTTGTACTTCTGTATCCTTCAGTATTTGCCTATTCTTGCTGTTAATTTTTTTTATTTCCTGCATGTGAGAATTTGATGGACTATGTTGCTTTGGAGAGATGGCATTGTTTTGCTCCATTTCTTCAATGACTTCTGTACCCTATTTATTGATCGAGGGAGATTTCTAGCCGTTTAGTTTGGGTATTGTCCTAGCATCCATGGACAGATTGCTCTGCAAGATGCTCTGGAACCTGAACGGGATAGACACACCCTTGTGACCTGCTTTACACGTGTTTGAACGTTACCCAGTACCTGTTCTAAATTCATTCATCTGACATAAAGCGGATGCATTTTGATGCAGGCTATTGAGAGGAAGATGGACAAAGCAGACGAGCCAGACGAAGATGTCCCCGAGTTTTAGTATATAATATTCTTTCAGTGGTGAATCTATAATGACATGGTTGATGGTGTGGAGAAGAATCCCGTGTCAAAGTAAGTGCTTTGTTTTCATCTCTCAACTCACTTGCCTGCAGTGTATCTTACTTAGGTTTTTTATTTTTGTTCATGATTTGGCAACTCGTGTTGGAAAATATGGAAGGCACACAGAAGGGATGAAAATTTCAGTTAATTTTTCGAAGAATGTAGTCTTACATTAGATTAGATAGCAGCAAATCAATGTCATCTGTGATCATATTAAACCATATCATGTGGCCTGGAAACATGTTGTTTTCCACTATGATCAATCGAGTCCATTTGCTAATATGTGAACTGCCACTTCAAAAAACAAATTTGAATACATCTCATTCAGTTTCCACGACACTGAAAGAAAGATTTGGTTAGTTACATTGGAAGGTGTTCCCTCATCTGCGATCCAAAGGTTTTTGATTATTAAGAACTGTACCGCTGAAATAAGGAGAGGCAATTTGATGTTTCTGATTGAGGTTGAGAGAGCTGAACGGAAGATTTCTAAATGAACCAAGTGGTGTTGATCTCTTCAAAATTGTTGACTATACAAGGTTCAACTCCTGTTATCACTTGGGATGGTTTGGGTTGCCTAAGCTGGCAATTTAGTTCACAAAAGGTGACTTGCTAATTTTATTTCAACTGATTTTTTCAGAAGGATGGAAAATATCCAACAGATTTTCCCACGATTTTGTTAGCTGTCTTTGACATCGCACATGTTTGGCCCAGAACAATTTTTTCTGCATCTTCCAACAATTACATAAATTCTAGTGCTGTATGATCCAGTTGCCTCATTGTGAATTGTGTTGTTCTGCCAGGTTTTGTATGTTCTTGTCAATGAGACCGCAGGGAAGATTCATTCTACAGCCTGAGACGCCTCCAAAGAGGTCCCATCCCGCCCTTCCTTTGTGCTCTTACTTACCCTGCTTTGTGATAATATATGAACAATTTGTGTACACAACTCCCATTTATCCTCTTCAACTTTAGTGTTTTTTCCCATCAAATCTCATTGCTTTGATGCCTGATTAGACCGACTCTCATATATAAAAAAAAAAGTAGAACATTTTTGAGTTCTGTCATGTTTGGTTCTTGGATTTCTTTGGCTGATTTTCTTGGTGATATCATGTTACAACAACTAGAGAAATTGTGCTTTGTTTCTCTTGATTTTAGCATTGCTCATTCCACTTATTAAGAAGGTGTTTGACATTGCGTTTCAAAAACGCTTTTGAAAAAAATAATTTTTTTATATATTTATGTTGTACTTTCAATTAAATTTTTTAGGTGTTTTTAGATCATTTTCGTGTGTTGATGTCAAAAATATTTAAAATAAAAAAACACATCATTTTAATACATTTCTAAACTAAAAACACTTTAAAAACAATTGGAATCAGACTCCCATGTAGACACTGAAACCCTTAGCTTTTATTGTAAATAAAGAATGACTTTCTGCAGCATTACTCTCTTTCCTTCAAGTCCTGCTGATTCATTTTCCCATACTTGACACATGGGAGAAGGTTGCTTCATTCCATTTTTTATCTACTTACAATTATATTTTTAAAATTATTATTTTTTATATATATAATATAATTTTGAATCATTTTGATAGGTTGCGGATATCAAAAATATTTTTTTATAAATAACAATATTTTCAAATAAAAAACATTTTAAGTCATAACCTTTACTAACAATTTCAAAAGAGTTCAACTCTTCCATCCTCGTACAAATTCAAATTCCTTCAACAGTCTACTCTTCTAAACGTTTTGCTTGGCCCTTCCTAGTGGACAGCACCTAGCGGCTAAAATATTACATCGATGTATTTTGAAAGTTAACGTAAGACATATATGGAAATGAATTTGGAGTAAAAAACAAATTCAAGTTATAATTCATTTATTAATTACATAAATAGGGTAAGAAGCACCCTTTCAAGTTGCAATATGAAAACCCAAAGTGTCCTCGTGGGAGTGGTGAGGGCATTATTGTCTTTTAAGAGAGGTCAGAGTTTAAATTTCTCTTAAGAGAAGTTGCACACCTTCTATTTGGGGAGCACTTTCATCTTTTCGAGGCCTACCGGTGCAAACGTGGATTAGTCCGGATCATGTCGAGGACACCTCATGGTTTATACCAAAAATGAAATATGTTTTTTTAATGCAAAATGTTTAGTACGATGCAAAATAAATTAAATTATAAAAGAAATCCCTTAAATGCGTCGTTGAATTTTTATTATATGAAAAAAAAAAAAAAAGTAGTCAAGAAGACGTTGAAACTGAAATCTTGATTCAGAAATTCTCATAAGCCACTGCATGCTCTTTGGCCGATTAAGGATAACTATTAAATAACTAATTAGCAATTAAAACATCTAACGCTCGAAACGTAAAACAATTTAAATATTATTTTCTGGAATCCAGAAAATAAAAAAGGGGATAAGCTTATGAAATAAAGCCATATTTATCTTTGGAGGCGCGTGGCTAAGAGCGTGAAAGTTAAAAGCGCGTGAACTCTGTCCATCCTACCTGTTCTCTTGTAAACTGCTCCATGGAGGCGGTACCACACTGACAGCCGAGTACTGCTTTCCTGCCAAATTTAAATACTAGAGTGACTAACTGCCTTTCCAGTCTCCACCCCCACTCTCTCCCTCCCTCTCCCTCTCCCTCGCTGTATACAGCCAAAAAGGACATATATTCAACACTGCATGCTCTTAAATCTCTGCTGTCTCGCCAGAAAATAGGGAGTTGTCAATAAACGAGAGCTAACTTTGTATTCATTTCTTTTGTACCGTATTTCTTCTGTGCTAGCTTTTGTCTTGTAGAACAAAAATGGAGGGTTCTGATGTATGGCAGCAGCAGAGGAACTTTGTCAAGAGTTTGCATGAGCAGGTGCACTATGACCCCTTTTCTTCCCTTAATCTAACTTGTTGTGATCTTATATTAAATTGTAATCTTGATGGTAATTTGCTACGAAGACTTCAGCTTTTCTTCACATGCATTTTGCTTATCTTGATCCGTATCTTTCTTTGCGAGAGAACACGGTCCATTTCTTATCTTATTGTGTGTGCGCGTTGATGTGAGACTGTTCAGGAAGGAAAGAAAAGAAAGGGAAAACATTAGTGTCTTTCAAGAGTTCAATCGCTTTCTCAATAAAATAGAGTAACGTAAAAATAGAACTGAGGCACTCCTTTTCCTCCTTTTTTCATGGCTTCATGCCATACATACAAGCACGATAAGGGTGAGTTTTTGGTTCATCATTGACAATAAAAGAAGTGAAGTTTCCTACTAAAACTAAATAAAAGAGAAAAGGATTGTAAATATTTTGGATATTTTGTGACTTGACATGTGAATTAGACGGTTGCTTCAATATTTGTGTATTGTCTTGATTTTTTCACTGAAAATGCTAAAATATTTGGTATATTCTAGCTTATTCTTTTGTTCATTGCAGGGGATATTGGACAGTCATTTTGATGATATCCTAGATTTACCTAGAGAGAGCCCTCATTTTGTGATTGATTTGGTCAGCACATTCTGTAGTGATGCTGAAAATGCCATAGCAGCATTGATCGGATACTTGTAATTCTCAAAAATATTTCACCGCTTTTTCTTAGTTAAATATTATTTTACTTCATTTTCTAATTGATTTCTGAGCAACTGCCCTGTCCTGCCATCAGAAATGAACCTGATATCAACTATCGCAAAATTATTGACAAAGTTCACCTGATCAGAGGCGCCAGCTCTTGGTAACCTGTTCTTTACATCCTTTGGTATCTAAATTTATAGAAACTAAATTATTTGTCATTCCAGTTTATTCCTTTTTCAGTTGAGAATCTTCCATCCTAGACAGTTCTATGTATGGAATTTGGTGCATGTCTAAAGCCATATGGAAAGTTCCTTTTTAATGTTAGTCGGCACGTGTTAATGTCAATATAGTCAACAGCGCGCGCGCGTGTCTGCGACGCTTAACAAAATGTTGGAAAATAGAGAGCTGAAAGTATGCATTACCTGTGGCCAGCGCATAATTTGAAATATCAGAAGCTTTATAGACATGTACACACCTGTCACCGCAGGTGATTATATAGAATGTTGGAAGCTGCTATATCTCAGCATCCAAAACATTATTATGAAATATTCATTAGCAGCTGAAAATGCTTAATTTTAACACAATTGAGTCATGGATGCTACACATTTGATACTTTATAGTTCAGTCTGTGCAAGTGAACTTATGGCCCATTGATACATTTGATATCTAAATTTATAGAAACTCAATTATTTGTCATTCCAGTTTATTCCTTTTTCAGTTGAGAATCTTCCATCCTAGACAGTTCTATGTATGGAATTTGGTGCATGTCCAAAGCCATATGGAAAGTTCCTTTATAGTATTAGTCAGTATGTGGTAATATCAATAAAGTCAACAGCACACGCGCGTGCCTTGCAACGCTTAACAAAATGTTGGAAAATAGAGAGCTGAAAGTATGCATTACCTGTGGCCGGCGCATAATTTGAAATATCAGAAGCTTTATAGACATGTACACACCTGTCGCCGCAGGTGATTATATAGAATGTTGGAAGCTGCTATATCTCAGCATCCAAAACATTAATTTTGACACAATTGAGTCATGGATGCTACACATTTGATACTTTATAGTTCAATCTATGCAAGTGAACTTATGACCCATGCTATTACACAGTTGTGATTCCTTCAATGTATCCCTTTTATGCTGTTAGGAACCAAAAATTTAGAAATTATGAATTAGGATGTGCACATCTTCATTCATCTTAGATGTAGAGCGATAACGGCAGACATGTATAATCAAAAGGTAAAATTGAATTTAGGTTGATAAGACAAGTCAGCTTCTCCCACAATGTTTCAATGGATTTGTGAATTGTATATTCTTGAGATTACAATACCATTTTCTTCTTATCATTGTTTATGATGCATTAAATGCAAGTTCCCAGTCTTGCTTGCCCACTTTGACATTACTTCTTCAATTATAGTCGCCAAAATTGCTTCTAAACGTTCACGAGGCAATGCCATTAAATGGGCACTTGATCCTTAATTCATCCACAAATGGTAGACTAAATCTTAATCCTCTATCTGCATTTTGTGTTACAGTATCAGTGGCCACAGGATGGCCCTTGCTTGTCGTGAACTCCGATATGCTTGTGAAGACAAGGACAAGGACAAGTAAGATAAATGCTCTTCTTTTAATTTTCTTTTGTGAACAAAGCACCATTTTTTCATTTCCTTAATTCCTTATATTTATCATATTTTATGAATTTGTATTGATTAATCTCATTGTGTATTTCTAAATATGATTTTTCAGTAATGATATTTTTATACAGTAGTGGCCAATTTTTTGTAGATTTTGACTTTAATTTTAATAATTTATTGGAAAAACAGGTGTTACCTCGTGCTTTCAGTAATATTTCTGCTCTTCCATTTTTCTGGATGGCTTAGCCTTGTTCTGGCCAACATATAGTCGTGGTTTTTAAAAAAAATCACGTTGTTGGTTTCATGGCACCATATGATTTGTTGTTTTCATGAGTGTCACCATGAAGACAGGTTCTCTCTTAAATATTTGGTGGACTAGTAACGAACATCGTTCTTTTTTGAAATTCTAGGGAGGAATTAAATGGATTTTTTTTTTAATTTGATACGGTTGGATTTGAACCCCTGGACTCTCCCCATAATCACAGCCAAAATGATCAACTCTTTCCCAAGGTGTAGCGATGATAACCTTTAGTCTTGTCTGGGTTCCCTCTTGTGATGGATAGTGTGCTGGCTGAAAAACTTCTTGGACAGGGAACATTTCCTGCTGTTCATCCTCTTTTCTCTACTTCAGTGGTGCTTTCTGATATTCATGATGATGCTGGATTCCTGGATACCATTCTTTCTGTCATTTTAAAAGCTTTTTTCACTTTTTTCAGGTGCCTTGCAGCTTTTGTCAAGACCGGAGATGAATATCAAATTTTGAAGGAGAAGTTCAATATCATCTTGCAGGTAATGTTCTCGGGAGGATTTCCTTTCTCTTGGAAGAAATGAGGTCAAAATATACAGTGAAGCATGACATAAACATATCTCCATTGTGTGTTCTATAAAGAATAAAGTAGAAGGCTAGCTCTAGGGTGCAATCAATTCAAGAGTGTAATCCATGAGATTCAAATAAATATGACAAAAGCAAGATGACACTCTTACTTGTATGTTTTCAACTAGTTTTAATCACCATTGCCTGTTTTGTTTATGATATTTCCAAAATGGTAAATCTTCCTTACAAATAAATTTGTTCACCGCCTGATACTGGATTTGGATGCAGATGGAGAGAACTATGATTTATGGTAAATCGAAAACAGGCCGACAGTAGACTCCTGAACTGTCGCTGCTGCTGCGTCAGCTGACTCGGTGGAAGACCGGAGTCTACTTCTATCTGTCATGGGCATGCAAATAAAGAGTTATTGGAACTCGGAGTTCAAATTGTTCTAGACTATGAATATTTTTTTGCTTAGTATCACATTTTGCCCATGCAACATGTTTTTTATATTAGCTGGTTCAGGGTACCAATTAGACTATGAATATCTTTTTTTATATTGGAACTCGTAGATCAAATTCATGATTTTAATCCTGTTAGTATGCATAACACTAAACTGCAACTAAATCCCTGATGTGACCTGGAAACTGGAAAACGCTACCGTTGTGTTTCTTGCTGCTGCATCTGCACATACTAGCTGATATATTATGATGATCAGGAGTGTTGGTGAGGCCAAGACCCATTTGCAAGGCTTGGCTTCGGTTTCCGCAGATACTGCACAGTGTGCACACTGCTCGACTAGATTAGAAATCCGCTTCATGTTTTCACACCATTTGCAATTGTGTACCGAAAATCTGTGTTTTAAAAGTGTTTTTGAAAAAAAAAATTGTTTGAAATTAATTTTTTGGTGGTTTTAGATCATTTTTATTTGATGATGTTAAAAAAAAATTAAAAAATTATTTTAATGGATTTCTGAATGAAAATTATTTTAAAAAACAACTTCAGCCACAATTCTAAAGAGCACTAAGAGCGTGTTTGATATTATGCTTGAGGTTAAAAAAAATAGTTTTATAAAATGTGTTTATAATTGAGATTCATAACTTAAATTTAATTGTTTGGTTGAAATTATAGTTGAGTTTAAGGTTGAACAAAAAATAGTTACATGTATTTGGCTAATATGTCTTTTATATTGATTTCAACTTGTAAAATTACATTAAAGAATATATACATATATATACACAAATGCACATATTTTTTAATATTATAGATTTAATAATTATATAATGTAACAATAATTCAAGTAAATTGTATTCTTCTTTTTATTGTCCTATTAAACTATTTGGAACTTCAATTATGCATCATGTACATTAAATAAATCCCAGAAATTTCATCAAACAGAGATGAAGAAAGTTACATGATCATAAATGAGATTATACACTACACACACACACAAATGAGACTATGGAAAAACATGAATAAGTGGATGCAGAGACCGTTATGGTCAAAGACACAAAAAGATAGAAATTTAATAAGATCATGCTATACAGTTTATTTTTAAAATACAAAAATGTAGTCAGATCGTTGACTATGGACAGTTTCTCCCTATCCCCCATTTTTGCCCAGTTAGCACAACAGGTATCCAAGTACTTTACAAGTCTCGAACAGTAAAACTAACCCACGTTTTGTTTTGTCGCTAGAGAGGGAAAAGCAGATAAATGTTGCGTTTGAGTTAACCTCAGTTTCTCATAGGCTACACAGTTACATAAATTGTTGTGTCCTCTCAAACAAACATTAAAATCCTGCTTTTTATCACAACCTTAACAGCAATCGTACAGCAACTTAATTATGAACAATCTAAGGCTATTTTAGTTTTGATTCCTGGACTGTGTTCGAGACTGGCATATGTAAATTTACCCTTTTCATTTCAGAAAAGGAGAAAATAGATTTGAACTTACAAATGCATTATTAATTGGCCTTGTCAGTTTCCAGGAATATAGTCAGAGCAGAAGCAACCGGGAGAGAATTTATCACTTGAACTAGATTTTCAATTCCCCGAATTTGCCGGGGCAGATTTTGGGCTAGATTGGAAATCAGTTGTTGACTGTTTGAAAGTGGTTGAGTTTGTTATTTAAATTTTTTTTCATTTAGAAATGTTTTAAAATATATTTAAAATAAATATATATTTTTTAATTTTATAAAAAATATTTTTAAAACACTGAAATACAGTCAAACATGAGCTCATAACCTCAAATCCGGTACTTATCATAGAACGGGTTCAATGCGCCTTCAAATAACATCGTCCTACTCGGTTTATTCATAACAGGACAGCACACTCGACTGTAATCCTAAGCAGAGAACCAGAGAGAATAAGGGTAAAATTCAAAAAGAAATGAGAGGGCAATCCAGTTTGACTTGGCGGTGAGATTGCTTTGTCCAGTAAGAAGTTTCAGAAACTAAGCTAGGGAGCAGAATTGCGAAATTACAGGCAAGAATTGTGAAACTATGTAGAAAAATAATTATGGCCTCCATCATTTCCATTGAGTCTAACTTAGGGACGCGCTAAACTACTTAAAGTCACGGCTCTTTTAACTTTTCGGCCCCTCTTCAGAAACTTAGAGGGCTGTCACTGAGCACCTATTTTTATGCCCCCGGTAGCTCTTTTTACGTGATTCACCTACACCGGCTTCTTGATTCAAAATCTTGCACTGTATTTCAAAAACAATTTAGAAAAAAAATTATTTTTTACCTTGAATTATATATTTCTGTGTTTTTACAAATTTGAAAATATTTTTTTAAATATAAAATGATATTATTTCATACATTTATTAAAACACTCTCAAAATCAACAATCACATCCGAAACAGCACTTAATCTACTTTGATTATGGCCACACGGTTTTTGTCCTGTCTAAAATCTTGCAATTCACAGAGCAAAGACATTGTTTTATGCAAATCTAGTTGAAAGCTTAGGGAAGGTTCTCATGCTACACTTGCGAAACCCCCATGATCCCGAGTCGGATATATCCCACTCTGCCTAAAAGGGCAACCTGATTTCGAACAGCGCGAGCCAGAGTTCTGAAGTGATGTGTGTGTGTGTGTACACAAAAAACGGCAAGTTTTAAGTTGTCAAAAATTTAGAAACATAAAAGAATGCAGACAATAACAGCAGGAGAACTTTATGACAATTACATAGCTCCTCTTCCAATCATAAGAACGAACAAGGTAACAAGACATAATTATTATTATTACGCATGAAGCAACAGATTCAAAGAGTTTCCTTGACTTAATCCATAACAGTGCGGGTTCTAGCATATACATGTTGTTTATCAGGTGAGGGCAGTAGTTATAACTTTTAAGTTACAAATGAAATCGGAATGATACAGTTTAGCTGAAAGACAACAATTTCAAATTTGTTTCCAGGCCAAAACAAAGAACCTACATCCAGGCAAAAGAATCTTTCTAAAACCACACCTCATATATCGATAGGTTCGACAAACATATTCCTATGACTGGACTAACTTATACTCATAACTATGTCTCGATGACTAGCAGGGCACAAAATCAGACACAAACAATATGATTCTCATGATACGTCCATAGCACGAAAAGAATGCAAACCCTAATCACCAACAACATAATACAATGGGAACGAAAAAAAAACTATCTACACTGTCAATTTGGCAAAACAATTAAAACCAAGATCACCATAGACACAGGGAAATACAGACCCTGATGAACTACAACATGACACATAAGAATGAAAATGAGCCCACAACACTGTACAAATAGGCAAACCATCAAACCAGTTATTGAAACACTGGCGAAAATATGAATGCTCCCAACAACTAATCACTCCACACATGCACTACAAACAAAAACAAAAGCAGCAAGCAATAACATAACACACCAGGCATGAAAATGAGCCCACAAAACTGTAAAAATAGGCAAAACCATCAAACCAACTATTGAAGCACTCGCGAAAATATGAAGGCTCCAAGCAGCAGCAACGTTAAACAATAATTCCTCACATCTAATACATAAACAACAACACATCCAAGAAGAAATCCCATAACCAAAATTAACAATTATATTGAAAACATTTAGCATTAAACTCCGTTATCATTCAAAAATCCGAAGCTCAAACAAGGTCTTAATATCACAATAGGAAACTAATGATCAAAAACTTGTAAATTATCCAACTAGAGAAATGAAAAACAAGACTGCCTCAAAACCGGACATCCTAATCGAAAAGACTGAAACCCATATCCTGCAACAACAGCAACAAAAATATTCAGTCAGTCAACAACCTTAAAACCAACAAAGCAAAAACCCAATAAAAATCAATTTCATAGCTACAAAAAAGTGAATGAAAAAGGGCGCTTACATCATCAGACTCCTCTTTTTCTTCAACCTTCTCCTCTTTCTTTGCCTCGGCAACAGGGGCAGCACCAGCAGCAGCATATGGAGCTCCACCGGAAGCGACAGCAACGCCACCACCTGAAGGAACGGAAGCCAACTTTTCCCTTCCGGAAGCAATCAGTTCAGTTATGTCCTTTCCTTTCACACTGGACAACAGCAACTCAACCCTGTCATCATCAGCATCTGCTCCAACTGCAAATCCAAAAACCAAAAAAAAATCATTCTCGATAAAAGATACAAGGATCTAACGACGGGGAAAAAACTAATGTGGAGAAGGAGAGAAGAGCGTACCAGATCCGAGGATGCACTTCAAGTCCTCTGCGGTAGGGGAGGTGTTGCCACCAAGAACGGCGAGCAAGTAAGCGGCTACAACTTTCATTGTTTTGGTAGGAAGACGGGCTGAGAGAAAATAGCTAGAGCTGACACTTGCTAGGGTTTTTGAAGGCTGGGACGGATGGCACGGCGTACAAGCAAATATATATAGGGATTTTAAAGAGTGAGTTTTCGTGATTAAATCGTGTCCATTCATTTGTTTTGTTTTGCCGGTTGTGTCCCTGGTTCTATTGTTTCTATGTTTGGCTGCAGAAATAGGAATGTATCTGTCACGGTTAAGGTTAATCACCATGACAAATCAAGGAAATTGTGAAACCGCTTTGTGCGTGTTACGACCGCTCTTTGTAATCTTTCTTTAGTTCTTCGAAATATTAAGTAAGAGAAAAATTTGAAAATATGCAGAAAGCATGAAATTCAAAATAAATAAAGCATTGTAATTTTTCATTTTTACATATACAATGTTAGGCTAGGGATGTAAATTGCGTTTAATAACCACATATTACTATTAATTATTAAAATTTAATTGATTTGATCTGAGTAAATTAATTTATGGTCTAGTTTCACTCTAAATCTATTTTATGGTCTAGTTTTACATGAATTCCTGTCATGTTGCATTGCTAGAGATTACTAGAATTGAAATATCACCGAGATCAATTTCTTTATTAATATTAATTGAAATTATTATGACCTAAAAAAATTGAAACTGCACTGTAGTGATTATTTAAAAACTCATCGGTGCATCAATAAATTTATTAAAATTAGACAAGTCCACGTATTTGAGAAGATACTAGATATATTGTCCGGGCGTTGTTGTGGGCATTATTGTGTATATAATTTAACACAATTAAATTCATAACGATAAATTTATATGATATAACTGAATAAAAGTTATAAATTAGGAGATAAAATGTATAAATTTTTAATTAGAGTTTGTTGCGCAAGCATAGATTACCATTTTTAGAATATAGTTATTGCGTCATAAAATATCACAAAAGAACAAATAATAATAATAATAATAATAAATAAAGAAAAAAATAAAACAATATTAATTTAAAATACTATAACAATAACAAAGTTTTACGTACTCGTGATAAATGTCCCTCGTGATAGCATGAAAAGAAGGATGTCATGTATCACACCACCTCATGCTAAAAACTTTAAGATTCTCCAAATCTAATAGGAACATGAGAGATAAACAACTTAAAAAATAATTCACTAAAAAGCTATATACCTCATCAAATAAAAGATTCTATTATATTTTAAATGCCTCTGATAACCTTTGCTCGGTTGTAAGAGGTATATCCGTGTTTCTATCTTTCCTTGTAATCGAGCATAAACATTTTTAAGAGTGGTCATCTCATAGTCTTAAATAATTTTATCTTATTTGATTTTGTAAACCTTAGATTTATCTGTATGATATTGTTATATGGCTTCCTTCATAACCCTCTTCTATTCAGCACGTGCATTTCTAGAACTAACACACATTATGAAAGTTTAGATAAAAAAAACAATAACATAATATATATTATCATAACCATAAGAAGGCTAAAAACCAACAATATTTTATTGTATGTTATTACGTGATTTTTAAAATATTGTTCTGGTCTATCTTAGAGTATCTTTTCAAACTTACAAAGTTTAAATGTTTTTTCCCAAAGGAATGTGAGACATGTCTCGACTAATTTTCTCAATATAACATCTTTTTAGCCTTCATGCAATACCATGTATTAAAAGCTCATTAAGAAATTCATGAGACATCAAATCTAACCTTAATTCTTAATCTAAAACATTTGAGGTTGATTGATAGTCAAGCTTGTAATAACACGAGGTTAAAGAACGTGTACAACATAAAACACTTGGGCTTGATGATTATCCAAGCCCGTAACAATATGGGTATGAAAAACATGATAAACCTGGATTCAAAGATTACAAGTTTTACAATTATATGTTGGATCCTGAATGGTCCCTTAAATTAAAGTATATAGGTA
>CM063591.1:12791250-13324406 GCA_032356905.1 Salix exigua | reverse complement strand
ATGCAGCTGGCAAGCAGTGATACAGGACCAAAAGAAGCCACCAAGTAGTGCACATGTATCCAATTACGCAACAACAAGAGTTTACACAGCTCCTTTCCTTTGGCTGCCTTTTATTTCTCTTCTCATTGTTTTCTAAGGAAGTTTTGGCCTCAGTGGCAACAGTTTCTTCTTTCTTGTCAAAATTTTGGGGTTGAAAAAATTGAAAGTTCACAGGCTCTACATAACATAGCTTTCTGAACCGAAGAATTGAAGCCATTGAAGACTAAAACCACTTCAAACTAATTATTCACCACCAAAAGAAAGAACCAAAACAACCATTTTTCAAGGTAAACTGTGAGACCGATTGTTAGATGAATAGATAGGAATGCAAATGCAGTGAATTATAGAGCAAAGAAGGTTATGGGGTTTAGATACCCGTCAAGAAAAGGCAATAGCACGTGGTCGATATGATCGTGTCTGTGGAATCACTGGCGATTAACAGTACTGGGCTACCTAGCAATCCGATGAAATCAAAGACAACAGAGAGAAATTCGAGCATCTCTCTCAACATTCTCCAGGCACGGTGGGTGAAAAAGAAGGGAGTTTTTGGAGCTAGCCAGTTGTGAGAGATGATACCAAGGGAGTGTAGAACTCGAGTGTATGAGTGTGAACAGGCTTGTTTACGTGCCAAACCAACAGGGCATTTTTATCGTGTGGCCTTCACGCGCAACAGAGCCGTCTCTTAAATCGTAAGCATTTTGGGGTTCTTTTTGGCTTATCACACCATCACTACGCCTCTCTTTGTCCGGGAACAAAAGAGGTGCCGGGGACTGGGAAGGAAAGACAGAGAGAAAAAGGACGGGAAACCTCTCTGGAGAAGGGTAGTGTTAGGTTTGAGAGGAAGAAGACGACAAATTCTTGCAGCCCCGGTCAAGGGAAAAACACGGATGCCCGAATTGTCAGTGTGACTCCACTGGGATGGTGGTGCCTGTGGATCCTGATTATTGCACCAGAACTTTCAAGAAGAAAGGCATGGCATATAATAAGCTTAGAGCACTCTTGTAGTGTTGCAGCTGTCCAGAGATATAGTTTTTCTTTTTTCTTTTTTCTTTTTTATTTTTTTTTAAAAAATTATTTTTAATATATTTTATTAAAATATCTAAATTTATTAAAAAAATATAAATCCTTTAAAAAGAGCTTTTGCAACAGTATATGAAATTGTTTATTTATTTATATATATTAAAATAATATTTTTATATTTTTTAATAGTTATTTTTTATATCAATACATAAAAATAATTTAAAAATATTCAAAATTTAAATTTAAATTTAAAATAAAAAAGCAATGTTAAATAAGGTTTTTAACTGGGTTCGTTGACCAAGTGATTTGAATACATTTATTTATTAATTAAAGAGAGATCAAATTAAGATTCTAGTCGATATGGAAGGAGATTAAATAAGCTCTTAGAAATTACTTAAATTGTTTTTTGAATTAAGAGACCTGCTGCCTATCTAAAAACAATATGGCAATTAATCTAAATTTATTTTTCCTATCAAACACGTGATTAATCTCTACGTTTTATGTACCAAAAATACAGGGCAAACTATGTATTTAAAGTTATCATGGGTAATTTATTACTCTATATTATATAAAATAGAAACAAATAAAAAGAAGATTTGGATCAGAGGTGTGAAAATATTATCTTTAATATGTTTATTTGTCACACTATTATCAACTTTTAAAACCTTTAAAAGAATAAAAAAAGACAAATAAGTTGAAATATCATGTTTTTTATGTTTATTTTTCTCGTCGTGGTTGTCAATACTGTTTCGGTTCGTGCTTTATTTTTTTAATTGGAATGGGATGTTTCAGTTTTGGAGAGTTTTTGCGCGCCGTTTCAGGATTGTATTGTTTATGTGTGTGCGCTCGTATAATTAAATATATTAATTCAAAAAAAATCAAATCCAAAAAACATAATTTAGAATTGTGCTATTTAATATAAAAAAACACGATAAAATGATTTTTCTGAACAAAATTATAAGCATGTATAATATTACAAGAATATCATCATCAATCTCGCAAGGTCATTACATTCTCTGATTGCTCTGAAATTTTAACATAATATATAAATATTTCAAGAGACTTCTCGTAAAATTTCATCTCAATCTAATGGTCGGATTAAGAGATATCATTGATATAGTAAAATTATTCAATATTTAAAAAAATATTATTATTTGATTAAAACGGAACATGCAGAACGAAACCAAAATATTTCGGACAAAATTTAACCGAAAAATCCAAAACACATCAAAATTTAAACTAAAAATAAAAATAATATCATTTTATTTTATTTTCTAATTGATATGAAATGTTTAGCATCATTATATAGATTTGAAATGTTATGATAAAACATTATGTCTCGTTGTAATAAATATTTTTTTTTCCAAAAAAAAGGTCATTTACAGACCATGCCAATATGGGCACAATGTTTAAGGAAACGATGGACGGTAGAAGATTCTTCTGTTGTAGAACCTTCAGCTTTGTTGCAGCATCTGCATCGAACAGCTTTCTTTTTACTATTTCGTTGTACACGTGAATTGTGATTGAAGGGATGGATTTCATTCATGGAGAAAGAACTGCCCGTTCTTTTTTTCATCGTCTAAACATTAATAATGTTACTTTCCAAGATAGTCGTCTCTTACTTTCCCAACGTTCATAATGTGATGTAATAGTTAAAAAAATAAAATAAATTATTTTTTTTTTCAATTTAAATTCTAGATTAATTGGTTAAATACTTGCTGAAATATTCTAGTTTTTATTCTAGTTGTTCTATTGATTAGTGTTTTAGTCAATTAATAAATTTATTTTATAACTTTATTATATTTTTAATTAATCATTAGATTAGATGAAATTTTACAAGAAGTCTCTTGATATATTTATACATATTATGTTAAAATTTTAGAGCAATTATAGAATGTAATGACCTTGCGAGATTGATAATGATATTCTCATAATATTATATATGTTCATAATTTTATACAATTTATAGATTTTTTTATTAAATACCCACTGAAATATTCTAGTTTTTTTATCGTTCTATTTTAGTTAAATGATATTTTTTAAAAAATAATCATTTTATGATATCAATCATATTTATTAATTCGATCATTAGATTGAGATGAAATTTTACAAGAGATCTATATATATATATATATATATATATATATATATATAATGTTAAAATTTCAGAGCAATTATAGAATGTAATGATCTTGCGAGATTGATAATGATATTCTTATAATATTATACATGTTCATAATTTTGTTCAAAAATATCATTTTATTGTGTTTTTTAAATTAAATTGCACAATTCTAAATAATTTTTTTAAAATTAATATATTTAATTATATATATACAATCCCAAACCATACTTAAAAATGTTTGTAAACCAATCGAACGATATTGAAAACTTTGCATGTAAAAACAAAATTGACTGCCTTTTCTTCATCTTTATTGCTCCACTGAGTTCCTGCTTCCACTCGCACCCTGCACTGCGGCTGTACGTGCAGAGGCTGAGTCATAACCCCTGTGCTGGGACAAGAAAATTAACAATTTCATCCATATTTTCTCGTTCGTTGCTGCAGAAGTTGCCATATTTTCTCCTCTCCTTTTTTTCCAATTTGTCCAAGAATTTGCCACATGACCCGCATCCATTGTCGTGGTCCGTGAATAGCATGTCGATTAAGGGTTGCTTGTCTACCGACATTCATAGCTTGTCCGAGCAACAGGATTCCTGGTCTCTGTCATTGATTTTAGCAGATATAAATCTCCCATCACGCACGATAGTTTCTGCGCAATAAGACTGTTTCTAGCTATATTCTGATTTCTTATCATTACTTTGTGTCCACTAATTGAACTTCGCAATTAAAGATTGATTCTGTGGCCGATACCAATACCAGGAATCGACAAGTTTGCACATACAAGCAAGCTTACTGCTAAGTCCGAATGAAATCTGGCGTTTCGATTTCAGAGTCTTACCGTACATCTTTTGTAAAATCAGAAATAACCAGGATTTTATGCTAACCTACGCTCTGTTCATATTTTGACTGCAGTCGAGCTTTCTGAGCTCAGGAGGTAGTGCCACACTAAGATATACTGGATGAAGTACAAAGCTGATCTATTTCGTCTTGCTGGCGTTATGAGCCAAAATCCATGGATCTTTATGTATCTTCGATGTGATATTAAGGTTTTTATGCATTTTTTATGGGATTTTAAGGGCTGCTGAATCATTTTCTTGTCCCTAGCTGCATAAATCTGGGTTGAGGAATCTTTTCTCCAAAGAACTGGTAGTATGATTAATTAAAAACAAGTGGGGTTTGACAGATCCATCTGATAAAATCTAGATGGTTTCCAGATGAGCAGACATATGGCCACGAGGGAATAGTTATACGTAGAAGAATAGCAAACACTTGTTTTTTTTTTTTTATAAATGATGTGTTATCTTAGATACTGGCCTAGACTAATTCACGTTCGCATCGGGTGGGCCTCGAAGGGGTGAAAGTGCTCCCAAAAATAGTCGGCTCCATACAAGAGGAGGAGTCGAACCCTTGACCTCTCTTAAGAGACGAGAGTGCCCTCACCACTCATGTCAGGACCCCTTGGATATAGCAAATACTTGTTGATCCAGTGATTAGTTACCTTAACCTGCTTAGCTAAATCAATTAATTAATATTTATGCCAGGCCACCCCAGATTACGTGACCATTTGAATCCTTGTTGTTATCTTATTGTTATAATTGTTAAAAAACAATCTCATCTAAAAATCTAAACTGTTAATTGAGATTTTAGAATATAATTTATATTATTCTCTAACACACCTCCTTAAATGAAAGCTTTTTGAATTTGAAACTTGTACAACCTTATATTATCTTGTGTTTGATTTTATCAAATAAAATGAGAGAAGTGAGATTCGAACCTGTAACTGCCAGATCAACAAGACTCTGATATCATATTAAAAAATCATCTCATCTAAAAACTTAAATTATTAAATAAGACTCCAGAATATAATTTATAGATTATATTTTTGTCGAGTTATTTCTCTTCACTTTTCTTGAGACGCATTCTCATCGTGTTAATTATTATATGTTAATTATTATGAACCTGGTAACCTTGAAAGAGATACGCTTTATTGAAAAAAAAAATCTATGTCCTCGAAGCTTGAATCGTAGGTATACAACCGGCTTGGTTTGTTGGATTGATGACTTGAACCGAGTTTTAATTTGAATTGGTTTTCATATAAATTGATTAAACTCAAGTGCTTTGCGAGTTGATGTGCAAGCCGGTTAGTCCAAGTTATGAACACGAACAATAAACTCGGATCGACCCGAAGATCCACTGACCCATGACTTTTCCAAGTCAAACCTTGAGCCTGGTCTGGCAACGTTCAATTCATTCAATATTTACTGTACACAGCAGCAGCAACCTTTAAACTAAGAAATTAAATTTTCAAAGATTCTAAAATATAATTTATAATATTTTATAATGTTTTTCTTCAAGTAAAATTTTTTTGTGCTTGAAACTTCACACAAATCCATATTATTTTGTGTTTGATTTTTATCAAATAGAATAAGAATGTTAAGATTCAAACTTATGATCACTGAATTAACAAGATTTTAATGTCGAAATCATCTTATCTAAAAACATAATAAAACTCTGAAATACAATTTTTCTTTTATATAAATAAATAAAAATATTTTTTTATAATATTTTTAATATGTATAACATTATATAATATTTTGTTTTGTCTTGTTTTATTCAATCAACTTCATGTGTTTGTTTTTATTATCATTTAATTAAATAAAAAATAATTTTAATAAACAAGATCATTAAAAACAATGAGGTAAAATATTGGTACTGTGAGATCAAATATTTTAATTTATATATGTTTTTTAATTTTATATTTTTATCTTTACTTATTGTTAATAATTTTTTAAACTTATCAGCACACGTAATTATCTATTTAATTTATTATGTGTATGCTTGAATTTTTTAATTTACAATAAAAAAAATATTAAAAAAAACGTCATAAAAGCTTGCAAGATAATTTATTCCGGTAAAAAAATATCTGTCCTTCAACAGAAACGCGTGTAAAGTAACAGGTAGAAGCTCTACTAGAATCCGTTTCCACCAGAATAATAAGAGCATGGCACGTGGGCCTCGGTAAGAGATATTTGCAAACAAATTAACCAAAAATGTGGATCTCAATTCTCAAGCCAGTTTCACCTGCAATTTAATATATATTTAAAATTACAGTGAAAGTTTATTAAAAATATTTTTTTAGTTAATATAATATATCAAAATTATTATTATTTTCAAAATCAATTTTATGCTTTCTCAAGCCAGAAACAGGAGAAACTTTTAAACACGCCTTTTTTAAACCTTATGTAGTTGGCAGTGTTTGTGTAAAAATTAAAATTTATTTGTTATTATTTAATATGTTAAAGTTAAAGATAAATTTTAAGAAAAATATAAATTTAAATAAAAAATTAAAAAAAAACAATTATTATCAGATTAACAAATATATATTCCAAGATAATTAATCCAACCGCAGCCGCACCCCGTGTTCCCGACGGTACATAAGGCTATTTTCAATGTACATCACACTTTTCCTAACAAACTTTTAAGAGGAAAACTAGATGGGTTTAGCCCAATAAACTTTTGGAGGTAATGGATCAAGCCTAAAGCCCATCATGGCTCGATAAAAGTTTTCTTCTTTATTAATAAAAGAAAACGAGAAAAAAATATTGTTAACGAATATAATCATATCCTGGGATCTCATCTACAATCTTAAGTTTGTAGATGATAGTTCCTATAACATGGTATCAGAGACTTGTTGATCTAGCGGTCACGAGTTCGAATCTCACCACTTTCATTCTATTTGATAAAAAAATCAAACACAAAGTAATATGAGATTGTGCAAGTTTCAAGGCTTTGAGAGATGGTAGGTCACTCCTCAAAATGCATCAAAACCATTAAAAAAATCAAAACACGCTGTTTTTAATGCCTCGTCAGCTCTTAACAGTTGGAAGGTGTTTTTTGTAAAACCAGAAATTCTTCAAATTAATTTTATTTTTGTCTTTTTTAGAATATTCTTACGTGATGACATTAAAAATATATCTTTTAAAATAAATAAATTATTTCAACGCATTTTTAAATAAATAAATAATTTAAAAATAATCTGGTTGAAACTGCATTCCCAAGAACATGATTTTTTAATAATTGTTTTTTCAGAAATATCAATGTTGTTTTCAAAATAAAACATAGAAAAGAAATTTTAAATGTCATGTTTAGCACTGTGTTTTTTAAATATTTTTGAAAAATTATAAATATTTTATTTTTACATTTATTTTTATTTTAAATTATTATTTTTAATATTTTTATGTCATTTTTATGTGTCAAGTAAATAATAATAAAAAAATCTGATATATTTTTAAACAAAAAAATATTTTAAAAAACATTATCACCTACCAAACACAGGCAGATATTAATCCACCCGCAGCCATGCATTGTGGCTGACGTAGCTCCTAGCAGATTTGCAAAACAAATTGTTTAAAATTATTTATTTCATATATTTTAAATAAATAATTATTACGACACTCTTAAAACACCCTCTAAATGTACCAATGCTACTCCCATGTTAATTCCTCGTTCACTTAAAGTATCTATTTTTTTAATGAAACAAATTAAAGTTTAGTTTCATTAATTTTAATTTAGTTTAGTTTATCTTATAATATAGTCAAAACTATATTTACACTTGAAACATATTACACTGTTAAACTTTTCAAATCAATTTAAGAAACAAGTTATTAGACAAAACAATCTGAAAAAACAAATAAAAAATATAGATTTAAAATAATTAATGAAAAGTCCATCACTCCATCTAGCTTCTGGTCTGGAGTTGCTCCCGTAGTCAATTCACCGAAAGGGCTATTTTTGTCGGTACAACTTCCTGTAATATCACCGGTGTCCTTTCTGTTGGGAACTCAAAACACGCGCTAGAAGCACCGCGTGGTCTTAGTAACGCTAGATTTTCCGTGTCGGTGCTTAAGTGCCAAATTCAGTGTGGACCATTTGTACGTAAGATTGGGTACACATGAAATTTAAGACTTGCGATTCTTATGGACAAAATGATTAGTATAGATGGTTTTTAAAAGTGTTTTTTATTTATAAATATATTAAAATGATGTTATTTTATTTTTTAAAATTTATTTTTGATATCAGAATGTAAAAATAATTTTTTTAAAAAAAATTCAAAAATATTTTTAAAACGCATCAAACATGCAGAAAATGTGAAATTACTATACTAAAATAAAAGGAAATGAATAATTAAAATAGCAGAAACGAATTTTGTCAAGATAGCATGTTTTTAAAAACTATGATTTTAAATCATGAGACTTAATTATATATTATATTTTTAACTAGAATATTGATTTAAAAAATTACAATTAATAAGCCTGATAAAATTTTAATTGATATGCAATTCATAACAATTAATGTATTTGTAATGATTGAATTAATAATTTCAACTGTAATTTTAATTGTCATAGAAAGTCTTTAAATTTTAATTTTGGTTAAGATAATAAATCAATAATTTAGTGATGAATTCTTCAGAATTAAGCATACATCACATCTTACAAAAATAATTTATCAATTAAAAAACATGGAATTCAATCGAAAGTAGTGTAATATAAAAGTTAAGACATATTCATAAGGTGTGTTTTCTCATGCAGAGCTCATACGCAGTTGTCATGTGTGGACAGAAAAAACTGTGATGCAGTCGAATCTAAGTTCTTCCTAAGACGAATATAGAAGAAATTGAGGTGTGGATTGATTTCACAACAGTGGCTTAAAAAACTGTATGAGTGTTCAACATCAGATTCAATCTCAAAACTCTTTTTTATTTGTTTTTTTTTATTACGGGTTAGCTGTACATATTAATATCATGAATATTAAAATTTGAAATTTAGATGATCATTATATTAATAAATATGAATCTCGAATTTGAAATTACAAAGAAAAAAAACCCTTGTCTCAAATATATCACTGAACCATCTACTGAATAATTAAATTAGAGGGTTTTTTTTTGTTTATCAGTGTATTTTTTTATATAATTTTTTTTAATATTATAAAAATAAAGACCATGTAAATCTCGAGTATAAACAATATACATCAATAATGGAATGGGTTCTTTTCACCTAAATAATAATCGTTCATGATTTAGGTTTTATTTGATATTGTGGTCCAAATGCTATTTTAATTTTCTTTGGATTCTTTCAGTTTTAAATTTATTTATTTTATTTTTTTTAATGTGAAAATAACAGAAATAAAATTTTAAAATAATAAAAATATATTATTTTGATATATTTTCAAATAAAAAAATATTTTAAAAAATATTTATTAATATTTTAAACTCTATAGGCAATCTTTCTTCCTTGTCTTTTTCGCTGTGATCTTAGCGTAACTTATTTTCTCCACTGGATAAAGGAAAGAATAAAATCACGGAAAGGTACTCCTGGAACTGGGAGGGAGTAAACCAAGTAAAATAAGATTCCACGGGGATTGGTGCGTGGTGAGAACGCATGGAAGTCGGGAGAGGGTGAGGATTGGAGCGTGGTGAGAACGCATGGAAGTCGGGAGAGGGAGGGGATTGGAGCGTGGTGAGAACGCATGGAAGTCGGGAGAGGGAGGGGATTGGAGCGTGGGGAGAACGCATGGAAGTCGGGAGAGGGTGGGGATTGTGGCTCATAATAGGAAACCCACGTGAGCGTAAGAGGTTGACAGCTCACTGGGAAGAAGCCACCCACATGATTTGCTTGCCATTCGATGCTCTCCACTGATGCCAGCAATTTTGTTTGTATTTTCCCTATTCTTTTAATCAATGTTTAAATAAATAATCATAATAAAAGTCATGATTTATTAATATATCTTATAATATTAGTTTTAATTATTAAACTATTAATTGACAGCCATGGTTCCAATATTCTTTTATTTTTCTTCTCCAGAAATGATTGATGCTTTTTTTTTTTTCCGGTAAACTTACTTTACCACGTATATCTCAATTAATTTAAATTAATAATCAATAATCACCACACTCAAACCTAAAATAATAAATAAATAAAAAACAGCTACTGGATGGTTGATTGGTGCTTTATTTTATAACAATGGTTATAAAATGTGTTAAATCACATATAATTATTAGTAGTTGTTTGAGGGTATAGTTAATGTTAATTTTGAAATTATTTATAATTCAGAAATGTATCAAAATAGTAATTTTATATTTTTTTAAAAATTATTTTTAATATCATTACATAAAAATAATTTAAAAATACTATTTTTTTAATTTAAAATAAAAATATATTTTTTTAATTTTTTTGTTTTCAAAAATACTAACGGTATTAACCACCGTTTTAATCTATATTAATGTCAAGCAACACATGAACATGGCCTCCCAAGTCTACAATAAAAGCTAAACCAGAGAAAATTATAAGTACAAACGACAAAACAGCGGTTATCTCCTTTAAATTTCACTATTTCACCGCGTAACACATCATCTTCTCACGTGTCTCTTATTCATAGCGAGTACAGTCTTCATCCAAACTCGCGTATACAAAACACGTCAACAAATTCCTTCCTTTCCATATAAGCCACACCCCTTCCCCTTCTCCTCCCGAAAAACATTCATTCCAACTCCTCCGAACTATTTTTTCCCTCTCCCTCTGATTCTTAGCAATGGCATCATCAGCGGCAAGGGTTGATCTTGATGGAAAGCCAATAAACCAGCTAACAATTTGCATGATCGGTGCTGGAGGCTTCATCGGGTCCCACTTGTGTGAGAAGATCTTGAACGAAACTCAACACAAGATCCTAGCCCTTGATGTCTACAATGACAAGATCAAGCACCTTCTCGAACCGGACAGCCTCTCTTGGGCTGGCCGGATCCAGTTCCACCGTATCAATATTAAACATGACTCTCGCCTCGAAGGCCTCATCAAGATGTCAGATCTGGTATTTGTTTCCACCTCTTAAGTCATTAAGCTGTAACCAAGCGCTGGTATCTAATCCCTGTATTAATATGTGATATTTTGTGACAATGTGTGGTTCAGACGATAAATTTGGCCGCGATCTGTACTCCGGCGGATTATAACACGCGTCCTTTGGATACGATTTATAGCAACTTTGTCGACGCGCTCCCTGTGGTAATGCTTCTGCATTTCATTATGTTTCCTGTTTCGCTTTCGGTTGAATTTGTTGCAGTTTTCAAGATCGGTTGAAATTGTTAAAGATTCTATCGTTGCTGTTTTTTTTCCTTTTTGAAGTTGATTGTGATTTTTCTTGTTTTTTTCCGAATTATTTTAGGTGAAGTACTGTTCAGAGAATGGGAAGCGTCTGATTCACTTCTCGACTTGTGAAGTGTATGGAAAAACTATCGGGAGTTTTCTTCCTAAAGACAGTCCTCTTCGACAGGTAAAATTCCGCTTCCGTTTTCGTTTTCGAGAACTAGATTTATGTTTCTGTGCTTTCTTGAAATTGTGCAATCATAGAAGCATATGTCGATGGGGTTATTTTGTGAAGTCTTTGAAAATGTATTAACTTTGTAATGTTTGAATTAGCAGATCCTTTTGGATCAAGCTTCATTAGTGATGTTGCTTGCGTTTTGTATGTAGTGGGGTTTGGTTAATGGAAGGTGTGATTGGGTGTCGCCAGTCTTTTTTTTCACTTTGATTTGGCTGGAGAGTGTTGAAGGTTAGAAACTGTTAAGGGCTGCTAACTTCTCAACTATTTAGTTAAGAGAAATTACGGAAGTTGTGAATTTAATTGCTTTTCTTTCTGATTTGTTCTGTTATTTAATTTTATATGATATGTTTGTAGTTAGAGATGAGTGATTTTATTTGACGCGGTGTGATAGGATCCTGCATATTACATGCTTAAAGAAGATGCCTCCCCCTGCATTTTTGGTTCCATTGAGAAGCAGAGGTGGTCTTATGCATGTGCAAAGCAATTGATTGAGAGGCTAGTTTATGGTAATCAATACCTATGATCTTGCAATTTTGAGCTTTTTAAGACCATTTGTTCTGATTTCTGTTCTTGATGATGGCAGCTGAGGGTGCAGAGAATGGACTTGAGTTCACCATCGTGAGGCCTTTCAACTGGATTGGACCCAGAATGGATTTTATTCCTGGTGTTGATGGCCCAAGTGAGGGTGTTCCCCGGGTTCTTGCTTGCTTTAGCAATGTTAGTCTAATTTTTTTCCCGCATGGGTCTCTCAAAAGCTCATTTGTTTTCCATGGGTTCTTTGATTGTGATGTCTCCAAAAATTTTTTGTCACAGGCTCTTCTTCGTCGAGAGCCGCTCAAGCTTGTGGATGGTGGCGAATCCCAGAGAACTTTTGTTTATATCAAGGATGCAATCGAGGCTGTTCTCTTGATGATTGTACGTGCTAAGCTACATCCTATTTCTTTCCTTTTTTATTTACATTTGAATGCAAAAGGAAGTATCTAACAGTGTTACATGTCCTACAGGAAAATCCTTCCAGGGCCAATGGCCATATTTTTAACGTTGGCAACCCTAACAATGAAGTTACCGTTAGGCAGCTTGCTGAAATGATGACAGCGGTGTGGAATTGTTCCTGGCATTATTAATATCTACATTATTAAGCTCTTCCCGGCATCTAGAAGCTGATGCTCAAACTCTTCTTGCAACAGGTCTACGCAAATGTGAGCGGAGAACCTGCTCTGGAGGAACCCACCGTTGATGTGAGCTCCAAAGAGTTTTACGGCGAGGGATATGACGACAGTGACAAGAGAATTCCAGACATGACCATAATCAATAGACAACTTGGTAGTGCTGCCTTCTTTCTCAGCTACATTTTCAATTTTCCTTAACTCTACTTCTGATGTTTAATGTCATTTTGACATTTGTTTGGCGGACACCAGGTTGGAACCCCAAGACATCTCTGTGGGACTTGCTTGATTCAACTCTCACCTATCAACACAAGACATATGCCGAGGCAATCAAGAAGGTCATGTCACAACCCACGACCAGCTGAAGAAAGAAATGAGACACGATGAAAGGGGGGATAATATTCTTATTAGCAAGTGTTTCAATTCTTTTTTTTAGGTTTCATAAGTATATCATAATGGAGGGTGCGATATACATTACATTTTTTTGTCTTTCTGGTGTCGGTAGTCAGTGGCTCAGTGTAGCTCAGGAATATGTTTTTAAATGTCAAACCTCGAGAAGGCACTAGATTCTGACATTGGGCAATTATGCCCCTGTCTTTGTAATTTGTTACTTTGAGCATGGGCTTATTGGCCCGATCAAGCTTGTGTTTCTTAAATTATTATTATTATTTATTAATTCAATCCTGCACCTCCTCCCTGCTTGCAAAATTCAAACCTGTCAGAGCTGCCCGCCAACTCTAACCTAACATGTATATTTTTTAAAAGAAATATTGTCCAGTACTAGTTATATTTCTCGTTTAAAATAAAATCTTACAGGGTCCCTTGATCTCGAAGGTAAAGTTTTGAAGGAAAAACCGGAGTTTAAAAAGACTTTTGAGAGATTATAATCAATAGTTGTACTTTATAATTTTTTTATGTGTAACTACGTTTTACAACCCAAAATAGAACACCGAATCGCACTTAAAGTGGTTTGTTCCACGTAGAGACTAGAAAAATTCAATTAAAAATCAAAAGTTCAAAAGGGAAATCATTTTCAGCATGGAAGTGCTCGCAGACGGGCTGTAATCCTTGCGGCGTGCATCCAGAGACTTGAGGCCTGTTAATGTAGGCTTGAGACTTGTTAGCTCTTTGGTAAGCCCACGGATACTCTATTCTTATCCGTGAGTGTTGATAGGACCGTGTAGCACCAGTTTTGTCCGCTGGCTAGTCCGTGTTCTTATGGGCCAAGTTCGCTCCGATTCAAAAACTGCTCAACAAAATTCTCTCATCGAAACTTTTTATTCCCCAAGTTTTATGTTTTTTTATTATTATTAGCTACCTGTTTACTAATATGGCTTGAACCTATTTCACAGGCTGGCCGAGCCTTTCAAGCTGATGGATTGATCTGTGAAGACGGTTTTTGTTTTGTTGTTTGGAATGGTGATAAATGTTTTTTTTTTATTATTTGAGAATAATATATATTTTTTAAAATTTATTTTTAATACTGACAATCAGAATAATTCGAAAACTATCTGGTAAATTCTGGTGTCTGCAGTATTATTATTAACATCAGGGTCTCTCCCTCATGTTAATAATGATTTATAATTTCTAAAGGGAGCGTCAGGGTCCTGAGTTTGACTGATTCGATGGTTTTGCCATTATTAGAAACGGGGGGGTTGGTGTCATTATTCAGTCACCTTGTCCGAAAGAAAACAAAAAGGTGGTCTAAAGCACTTTCCTTCCTTCCTGGTAGACAGCTGACACGACTTGAAGATTCTTTCATCGGCAAGCTTTTGATAACCCCATGATAGATCACCTTCTCTCTGTCGGCGTGTCCCCTGAAAAATGACCTGTATCAACTTTGTATCCCCCATCCTTGGCTTGGTTGCCAGGCCATCACGGTGAGGTCTCTCCATCAGCAAGTTAATTTTGTGTGCCTGGCTGGCACGAGAAAGACAGGCTAACATCTTCTTTCATGTTTTTTTCGAAGTTTAGGGTTTCAGGAACCATCCCGAGATTACGTCAAGGAACTCCTTCTCCACAAGTTCTGAAAATCTAAATTCCTGTTCTTGAATCATCACCCCCCCTTCTGGCGTGTTGAAGGTTGCTTGGGACGAAAGCTACATGAACAACCTCCGAGTAGTTGGGTAATGATCCGAGACATGTGTATATAATATATGGTCAAACCAATCAATTGTGGTTCCTTTTGTTTTACTTTAATAAAATTTGAGCTTAATCATTTCTAAGAACCTATGGCCTATGTATCGATTGACAAAATCATTATTTTCATTTGAAATATTTTTTTTTTCCAAATGGGTCTTTTGGAAATTATGATGATGAAGTTCACAACAAAAGCTTCCTTAACCCTAGTTTGGTCATCGGACAACCTGGCTGGCAATAATAGCATAACCACTGCATTGGTCGGCAAATGATTCATAATACAGTTCACTTGTTCCTTCACCAACCTTGGAAAGCACAACAAGCCATCTACTCTCTCTCTCCGAGCTGAGAATTTGAGATCCAATTGTGTATTAATCTAGGCTACTCCATCTTTTTTTCATTTTTTTGGATAAAATTCTGGTTTTTCCATTTTCTTATAAAATAAATATATCTTAATTTTGACTTGAGGTTTAAAATCCTTAATTATAGAGCTAAATTTAAATTCTAGAATTAATCATCATCATGATCAAGTGAAAAGATTGAAGGGAAAAAAAGAAGCTCATGCAAGCAATTTTCCCGCGACTTGGAGTGATAATAGATGTAAAGTTAATATGGATTGAAATGGAGATGCGATTTTTCTCTACTGAGAATATATTTTAATACATCTTTTATTTAAATATTAGAGGTTTGAATATATATATATATATATATATTTTAAATGTAATGAGATTTAAAAATAAGAGAGAAATGCATATTATTAATTATTTAATGGCCCGGTGCATGATGTTATCATAAAAATATTTTTATTTAAAATAAATTGATTTTAAAAAATTGATTTTTATTGTTTATATCATCAATATATTTAAAAATATAAATTTAATGATAGGAAAAAAAATTCCCCTTCCTTTCCATGCTATTTTTTTAATGGTAAATAAAAAAAATCACCAACCTTACTAAAGAGTTTTGACTTTTGAGCATTGATTAGAGGCAAAATGCTCGACAAACCATCATCTTTTTTCTCCATAAATTGCCTCTCTTTATTATGTTTGTCTCTCTATTTCTCTTATGTTCCCTACCTTACTAAATGTATAGAAATGCAATCGAGATTGTTTTTAAACGTGTTTTTTTATTTAGAAATAAATTAAAATGATATATTTATTAAAATTTTTAAAAATTATTTTTAACATTAACAATGAAGATAATCTAAAAATATCAAAACAAATTAATTTAAAATAAAAAATTTAATTTATTAGGCAATTAGCCTTAACAATCTCGTGCTTTAATTTATTTCCTTTGCTCTTATTATTACGCTGGTCTCTCTGTTTCACTCCTGCTCCCTGCCTTTACCCCAAGAATCTCGTGCTTTAATTTATTTCATTTTCACCTTGCCACTCCCTACACCTTGTCGTCACATACCATTTATTTTTCAGCATAAAAATATATTTCAAAACAAATTTATTTTTATTAATGCAGTCAAGGACGCTGTCTAATCAAACACAATCTAAGAAATACTGTAAGGAAGCTCATTGGACCTCTTACAGAACAAAAACAAAGATCACTTGGTTTCCTCTACTATTTGATTTCACATGCAGGGAGCAACCTGAAACACAAACTCACCTATCACCTGATAATACCGCTTAACTTGAAAATTCCTTTGTTTATGTTTTTTTCTCTCTACGATATGGTCCCTGCTGTTAGCGGTTTTCCTGTTAACTTGGCATGCAAAATTCTCTACCTTTTAAAACACATTAACACAGTCGTATACTCTTGAAACTTCAACTTGCATGTGTTTTTCTTACCTGTAAAGAGGTCCAGTGTTTTTCATGTTGCCAACGCGACCACATTTGACTCAACTAAGACCTCTCTTGCCCTCCATTCTCTCCCCTGTGTTTTTGTTTTGCCCCCTTCTTTTTCTTTCCCTTTTTAACACCGTGAAGGTGAAGTAATTAATTAAGCATGTTTCCGTTTTTGTGGTTATTTGCCTTAAATTCCTCTTCTTTTGTACCCATTTGAGTTTTTGCTTGTTTGAAAAGCGAGAACAGAGAGAGAGAGAGAAAGGGGTTTGGATTCACTTTTAGCCTGGTTATGGCCCCTGCGGGGAAAGTTACTGGTTTTCACAAAGAGGGTAGTGACTGGTATGTCTCTTCACTGTATTTCTTATAATATCTCGAACCCAGATTTTAAATTTATTGTTTGGGTTTTTTACTATGGAGATTTTACAGTTTTCTTTGCTGGATGTGTTCAGTCTTAGTTCATTTGTCACAAGTTTTGTTTTAAAGCCGTGATGGTGTGTAGCTGCCAGAATTCTGGATTGAGATTTGAATTATGGGTTCTTTTTCTTTGTTTTAACCATGCATTATATTTTAATTCAGGGGGTTTTGAAGAAAAAAGAAATTTTTGTTTTGTTAAAAAATTGATTCTGGTGGTGATGGTTTGGTTGGTTTACAGGGTTAGAGAGGAGCGTCAAGTGTGTGTGTGTGATTGCTTGATAATATGATCTCTTGGTGGGTCTGGCAGGTTCTGCAATGCAGGGTTGCCGAGCGATATCACTGTTGTTGTGAATGATATAAAGTTCCATCTTCATAAGGTAGGCCGTTTAAGAACACCCGTAATTTTGAATTCTATGAAAATTGTGTAGTCTACTCTTTTCCTGCTGCAGTTTTTGACCTAAATATGTTTGATGCTGATCACTTAATTGTACTTACTCTTTTAACTTTGAAACTTAATACTGGTTAGATTTTTCTAAAGTAAAAAATAATAAAAAATCACCTTTCCTGGTACGAGTTTTATTATCCTATCAAAATCATTCATTGCCATCTATGCTTGATGTCATCATATTGCATTGTATTTCCTATCTGTGCAAAGATTTTCTTAATGTTGAGCTTATGACATCAGTCAAGTTGGATTTTGGAAATATTGGTAACGATATGTTTTTGTCCAGTTTCCACTGGTGTCAAAATGTGGGAAGATAGCACGAATATGTGAAGAGTCCTCTGAAAAGGCATTCATCGCAGCATTTGAGGATTTCCCTGGCGGTCCAGACACTTTCTTGATAGCAGTAAAGTTTTGCTATGGATTAAGGGTGGAACTGACACCAAGAAACATAGTTATCGTGTATTGTGCAGCAGACTATCTTCAAATGACAGATGAATACGGAGAAGATAACTTACTTTCCAAGTCTGAGAATTTCTTCCACAAGAATGTACTTCACAACTGGAAAGACTGTATATTGGCTCTTCAAAGTTCCGATCTTATTATTGCAAGGGCTGAAAAACTCCAGATTATAAGCAAATGTTTGAGTGCTCTATCCATGATGGTATGCACAGATCCCAGTTTGTTTGGATGGCCCTTGATGATGTATGGTAGCTTGCTGAGCCCTGGTGGAAGCATCCTGTGGAATGGTATAAACACTGGGGCTAGAATCCAAAGTGTAGAATCTGACTGGTGGTTTGAGGACATCTCATACCTTAGCGTAGGTTTGTTTGTGGGATTGATAAATAAAATGGAAACCAGAGGCATGAGGCCTGAAATTCTTGTGGGTGCAATTATGTATTATGCCAGGAAGTACCTACCGGGCCTGAGCAGGTGGCAGAGTGGACAGAGCTGGAAAACAAGAACATTTGCCAGTTTTAGCTTGACGCCTGCTGTTGTTGATCAAAAGGTTTTGTTAGAAACCATTGAAAAACTTATCCCAGAAAAAAAAGGGAAATCCTTTTGCCGTTTTTTATTGGGACTTCTTCGAGTTGCTCTGATACTGGGTGTCAGTCAAATGTGCAAGGACTCTTTAGAGAGGAGAGTAGGGATGCAACTGGAAGTGGCGACCCTGGATAGTCTTCTTATTCCTGCCTATTCAGATTCTGATACTTTTTACAATGTCGATTGTGTGGAAAGGATGATTCATCATTTCATGTCTTCAGAATCCACGATTACATCATTTTCTCCAGCATCATTGGACCCAGAAACATCTCCATCATCTGAACCTTTAAGAAATGTTGCAAAACTGATAGATAACTACATTGCAGAGGTTGCTTCAGACATAAATCTGAAACCTGGAAAGATACGATCTCTTGCCGAGGCCCTTCCAGAATCTTCTAGACCATTGCATGACGGGCTATACAGGGCACTGGATATATATTTCAAGGTCTGAAATTACTGGATTTGCTTCTGTAATACAACCTTCTTGTGCCTTTCAAAACTTTTCTGATCACCTGTGGCATTTTCCAGGCACACCCTTGGCTATCAGAGAAAGAGAAGGAAGAACTTTGCAGCATCATTGATTATCAGAAGCTCTCCATTGATGCCTGTTCCCATGCTTCCCAGAATGCAAGGTTACCACTTAGAGTTGTTCTTCAAGTTCTGTTCTTTGAGCAGATGCAACTGAGAACAGCTCTTGCTGGCTGTCTACATGCCATGGACACTGAAAATGCCCCTGCAGGCCCCATTCCTGGTGATATGCTGGGCCAAATTGTACAGAGGGATGGGTGGAAAACAGTTGTGCGAGTGAACCAGGTTTTAAAGGTAGATATGGACAATATGAGGTCTAGAGTCGGGGAACTTGAAGATGAATTTAGTAAAATAAAACACGAGATGAAGAGGGTGACTAAATCACATAGCTCTCTTGGCTCCCCTCGCTTGGTTTCCAGGATGATCGGGTGCAAGCTTCTTCCACGATCCTCTGATGAACAGCCTGATACTGCAGAAATTACCGGACCAAAACCGAGAGCATCAGTTGAACAAGCTCACCGTTCCCACCATTCGAGGCACCGGAAGAGTTTCTCTTTGTTTTGATAGTAATTCGATGCATACAAGGCAAAGAGGATCACAGTTTTGTATCACATAATTGGTTTCAAATCGTATGGAAAACAGAATGGAATTTCTTCTCATCCCTATGGAAGTCTTCTTCTTTTGAAAATTGTTTTGACCATTTTAAGTTGGAACCTTTTGAATCCTCAGGCCGCAGGGTTATGGAAATTCCTACAGTCCCTTTAAAAAGCAATATGCTCCTATCCAAATCTGGACTTGTAGAGAAATGTGACACCAGATTCAGATTTAGAATGGAGCTGTCACACATAATGTTTTTATCATAGAGAGAAGGTGTAGTTATTTTCAGTTTGTGGTTTTTTCTGGCACCCTTTTATGGAATATACATGTACAGCTCTGTGAATCATTTTGTGAGATTGTCAAGCACTGGAAATATATCATAAAATTCATGTTGCATGTTTGAACTTCGATCTGACTAGTTTCTATTTTCTTTGTGGTTTGATGTTCTTCTAAGAACCTGCATGTCTGCATGTTCTCAAGCATTGAATAGGTTTTGAGGATGAGCCGGCTGCGTTTTTCTTCCTCAAAAACAAGGTGATATAAATTATACAGGTATACCGAATCTCCATCAAGTCTCTTGACCAGTAGTTAAGCAGTGCCTACAGACATGGAGCATCCTCCCGAGTCCGAATCTTCAAGGGCGATGTTGTGATTTTTGCAATCAAGCTTTCAGTAGTCTCTTTAAAAATCGGCATCTACCTCATCAAATCTACCAAGTCTCTTTCTAGCATATACAGTCCCATACCAGTATCCTCTCACTTCAAGGGCATGTTATAATTATTACAATTATAACATGTATATATATATTAGAGTTTTATAGCTAAGAGTAATTGTATGTAGATTTATATAAAATTATAACATGTATTACTCTCCTAAATATACTTTTAACTAGCTGAGCTGGGATTTTATTAGATAATGCAGCATTACAAATCTCATTTAATTTTTTTTGTTGAAGCAATTAGATTTATTTGAGATTATTTTTCTTTGTTGTTTCTTCCACCACTAGTTACCATATTATTATTGCGTTGGGTGTCTGGTTGAAACCAAAATTGTCAATACCGTTCTTGTCGTCATTCCGGTTTTTCTATTGGAACAAAATATTTCATTTTTGGAGCGTTTCGGCATGCCGTTTCGAGGTTGTATTGTTCAAATATATATATATATATATATATATGAAAAAAATTAAAATATTAATTTAACAAGTATAATTTAAATTCAAGATAAATTAACTTTAAATTATACAATACAAACACAAAGTCAAACAAACATAATCTCAAAATTAGAAATATCTCTAAAATTCCAAAATATTATAAAAGCAAAATGTTCTAAAATAAGCCTGATTGAAACGGAATTAACAAGTCTGGTTGAAACATCACCAATTTCAATAAATATTGCGTTACGACAGAGAATTTGTGATTTACACAATAAATTTTAATTTCAATAAAAGGTATTCACCTCTTGTAAAATCCTAAAACAACTAAATTTTTATTGTTTTATTTGAGCTAATAACATATATTCTTCTAGAGGGAGTTTACACGGATACAAAAACTGCAGTTGTAGACGGCTGGCTTTCATTATCAATAGACATGCAGTTTGTAGACAAAACTCTATGTTTCTGAGGGTTACAGTGATTATGTTTTTTTTAAGATATATTAAAATAATATTTTTTATTTTTAAGTAGTATATCAAAACAATATAAAAAAATAATTTTAAATAAAACAATAAAAGAGAAGTCATTAGTGTCCTATGAAAAGGCCTTTTCTTTGCCTTCATCAATGCAAGCTCAAAGATTCAGCTAAAAGTACAATGAAGTTTAGCATCTTGAATGTTGTTAAAGTGTTATCATGTCAATACATTAAATGATTTTTATTTTTAAAATCTTTGAAATCATCATCAAATAATCGGAGCACAAACATATTCTAAATGAAGAATCATTAGGTGAGATGCAATGCCAACGACCTTCATCTGTGATTCCTTCGTGACTATCTGCTACTATAAAATCTTTAAGCAATAAAACTAAAACAAGGCGAACACGATGGACCTGAAAGAGCACATTTGAAGGTTAGTATCAAATAACTATTTTATTTAAAAATTTAAGTTGTTAGTTAATGTTTTAGAATTTAATTTATATTATTCTTCAACATTCTTTTTCAAATAAAACCTTGCTGGGTTTGAAACTTGTATTGATGTAGAACAAGTGATCAATGCGTATATGTTGAAGAGAGAATATCCTAAATTAAAAGGCAAAGGCAATTGAATTCCAATAGTCCGGGCATTGAAGTCAGAATGATGCGAAACTCGCACAGTTGACGGTGTGATCGTCAATAGTCAAAGCTTTGTTGTTGATGCAAATTCTTTTTTAGCCGAATTTCGTTGTTTATACCTCCAAATCATCATTTTGTCATTTTAGAAAAGTTTCGATTTAGCCATAACTTTTGATTTTCATGTCCGAAACGATTTTTGTCAATTCCAACTTGCTTATGATTTCTAACAGTTTTAATTTCCATAATTATCTCAGCTTTTCTATTTTTGATAATTTTTAGTAATTAGTCTCGTTTCTCTTGTCCAACAAGAATTAGGGCTAGGTTATCACTTTAAATATGCATATAAGCCCTTTGGTCGGAATCATTCGACTATACAATAAAAATTTGAATTTTCTTTAAAGTTTCTCTCATTTCTGGTAGACTCCAGAGTAATTTATAGAATATTGACGTGAGTTGTACTTTTTTGATATTTTCCGTGGCGTCATATATATGCTCACACTATCTTATACTTTATTTTTATTAAATAGAATAAGGATTATGATATTCAAATTCATGATCATTAAATCAATAAAATTTTAATATTATATTAAAAAATCATCTTATCTAAAAATCTAAATCGTCAAATTAATGTTCAGAATATTATTCTCGTAAAGCTTTCTAGAACATGGAAGCCCCACTTCCTTGAGGCTTCACACCTTGACAGGCATGGCAAGAATCCGATTACTGTAGAATTTCCATTGCCAACCTAAAAGCCACACCTTGTCGAAGGATTTGCCATCCCCAACTCATTAACCGGCCCCATGCTTCCACTCATCACTTTAAGCTAAGAAACGATGCCTCCCATGGAGAAACCTTTTCCCTTTTTATGTGTTTTGACTCGTGCGTCAATGGCAGCTCTAAGCTCTTGACTCAGTATCATGTCATATTTATCAGAACTCGAATATTTTTGGCTCCATGAATTCATTTCAAACCCATAATGGTGAAAGTTCTAGCAGAACCCAGTGGTTCAAATAAACTAATAAAATAGAACCCACTATTATAGCCAGCTCATGTCTGTTTAGTAATACAGCGAGGTGACTATAACCGAGTTTCTACCGATTATCATTTTAATATTATCCAATTAATCAGTATATATACATATATATATATATATTATATTACTTTTGCATGTATTTTAATGATTTTTTGAAAAATTATTAATTATAAAAAACTATAATTTATAGTTTTTCATAAATATATTTTTTCAAACTACATCGAACATATATTCAACTATGTACCTCGCACACAAAATACATATATAAATCAAAATTTTCAGAGAATTCTTTCTCACTAAAGAAATGTTTGGTTGAGAGTGTATTTGAGGTTGTTTTTGAAATTAATTGTTGTTCAGAAAAATATCAGAATAATAGTTTTGTATTTATCAAAAATTATTTTTGATATCATCATATTTAAATAATTTAAAAATATAAAAAAATTAAAAAATATTTTTGAACAAACAAGCACTAAATTAAGCTCGCCAGCATAATTGGACCACAGCTATGAGAAAAAAATGGACAGCTCCGAATAAGTGTCAAGTAACCGATTTATTTGACTGATGCAATTGTTTTCGTACATGATGCTAAATAATTCGAAATCAAACGAAACTTCTAATTAGAGAAACATCAATTTTTTTAAAAAATATTAATTAAATATTTTTACCAATAAAAAATATATTTTAAGAAAAAATAAATCCACCTTGATTCTACTAATCAAGGAAATAATTAGAAGTTACCTTGAATTATAATATAAAAAAATTCCCATTATTATATGGATTTGATTAGAGATGGATTGAAGAAAAATAATTATTAATTCCCGCACTTAAAAAATATCATAGAAATAATTAATTTCTGAAGATAAAAATATCTGCAAAATATGTGGAATATGAAATGAAAATGAAAGATTTCAGAGGGGACTCGCAGGAGGTTAGGTTAAATTAAATTAAATTAAGGTAAATAAAAGTCGTCCCTCCTCTCCTCAGTCCACCCTCTCTCTCTCTAGAAAAAAAGGAAGAAAAACATAAAACAAAATAAATTTCCATCTGTCTCTCTCTGTAGATCATTCCGTCAAATCTCCCTCCCTCCTCTCCATTCCTGCTCCAAATTCACACTCGGATCTCCTTTGTTTTCTCCGAGATCTCATCGTCATCATCCTATCCAAGAGAGACGATTTAGAAGAAAAATTGACAACTAAAAAGAGGTACCTCTCTAATTGTTGGATCTGAGAGGGAAATGGCGTTATCAGGCATGAGAGGTCTCTCTGTCTTTATAAGCGATATTCGAAATTGTCCAAACAAAGAGCAGGAAAGGCTTCGAGTCGATAAAGAGCTTGGCAATATCCGTACTCGCTTCAAAAGCGAAAAGGTTAGGGTTTTTCTTTTTCCAATTCTTTTTTTACTATTTAATATTTTTATTATTTAGATAATGTTAATTTATACCTGATTACTTTATTGAGCAGGAAATTTCTTAGTGAAGCTTGAAATTTAGCTGAGCTAATGCAAGTATATATGGCATAAGAGTAAAAATGTTAATCTTACATAAAATTACTTATCCGTTGATTCTTTTGACCACATCGGTGGTCTGGTAAATCCAATGGCTGGGATTTTTCAGGAAGTGATTTCGAAGAAAAAAATTTCAGTTAGATTAGCATAACTTATAGCATGAATGTTTACGACCTGTGGAAATGGAGAGTTCTTGTCGTGTGAGCTCGTGGTAGTGAGTTTTGGTAAATTCTTAGTTTTTTTTCTTCTTGATGTTAGCTCTTTTTAGTGAACTGTGGATTGTCAGGCGTGGAGATGTATGGTTTTAAGATTAGGAGTAGAAGTGCGATGAGGCTGATTTAGGTCAGAATGAGTAATTCTGGACAGTTTGATGAAGGGTCAGGTTGGGCATATAGAATATATTTTTCTTGTATTTTATTTGATGAAAGAGTTTGAAAAGTCGATGGAACAAAAAGGAAAGAAGTGATAGTTTGATGAAGGGTCAGGTTGGGCATATAGAATATATTTTTCTTGTATTTTATTTGATGAAAGAGTTTGAAAAGTCGATGGAACAAAAAGGAAAGAAGAAGTGATAGGAATAGCAATCAGGCCAGAGCCTTTTTAGTTAGTGTGTTTGGATATTTACTTGTGCTGTAGATGTGAACTGAGTATGGCACTGAGAGGACATTCCTTTTTCACTTCATAGAAATACAGATGGCTGAATGATGTTGAGTTTGACAGGACCTAGAATGGGAAAGGCTTGTGTGGAAATGTATCCTAGTTTCTACGATGGAGCTTTTTGGGATGGAACGGTTGACATCGAGTAAATGAAATAAGTTAGTAGCTATTGTGTATTCATAATTAAGAACCGTGTTGGTTTCAGTATTGTTCCAAGTTAGTAGCTATCGTCTATTATTTGACTACATATTTGGAATATTTCATTTGAAGATGAAGTGCTTTAGTTGGAAACAGAATCCTATTTCAAATTTGTGGGTTAATGTTTTGGAGATTACACTCATGCCTTTAATTTTGTTTGTTGTGGGTGGAAAGCTAAAGAGTTGCTTTCAACCCACGTAAAGGCTTTGTGTATCTAGGAAAAGATTTGTTTTATTTTCTTATGATGGAAAGAATTTGTTCAAGTGAAGTTTAAATATATCACATCCCATGCTTGTGTTAGATCTGTGTTTTATTAAAAGCTCAAGATTGCTCTGGGACTTTGAGGTTCAAAGATGTTTTCATGTGGTGATAATTCAATCTCATGATACAGTTTGACCAGCCATGTTTTGATTCAGAACTTTAAAAAAGGCTCAGTTGGAGAAATTTAGAATTCCAAGGGAACCTCTTAGGCATCAAAAACAGTTTTTGAACTATGGTTTCTCACATTCTTAAATACTGGTTTGCTGCATCATCTTGTTCCTGTCTACATCACTTTGATGTTCGTCCTTAATATCTACCTGAACGTTGTATACAATTTATTTAATTGCCGCTCAATCAGAACAATACAATGTAACGGAATGGTGTAAATGTTTTTAGATAGCTTATGTGAAAGTTAATGCATTGTTAATTCTCCCATGTATCAGACAACACTTGCAATAATCTATTAAATTGAGGGAGCTGTTATATGGATTTTTTTTTGTTTCTTTGACAGGGTTTGACTCATTATGAAAAGAAGAAATATGTCTGGAAAATGCTTTACATTCACATGCTAGGCTATGATGTAGATTTTGGTCACATGGAAGCTGTTTCCTTAATATCTGCGCCAAAGTACCCTGAAAAGCAGGTAAATTCTGTCTATGCTTTTCATAATTTCTAACAATTGGTAGTCATATGGCTGGCTGGTAATTGGCTTGTATAAATGAATCATTGAAAACATTGCTTATACTGGTTTGTTTTCCATAGTCAGTGGATGAACTAACAATCCTGAAGAGTTCTTCTACATGTGGTCAATAGGAACCATTAAAATGGTTAGGAAAGTAATATCTATACCAATTAAATTTTGTATGGGAAGTGGAAGCCTTCAAGATCCTTGGAAATGACGCGCTTGTAGTATTTCCTAAGATAAATATAATATGTTCCTCAAAAACTACACTGCCCATGATGTGAACTAATGCATTTCTGTTTCCTTTATGTTCAGATTTGACTTTGCTGTTCAATTAATTTTTGCTTTTATGTGAATGCCTGCAGGTTGGGTACATAGTGACATCATCTTTGCTAAATGAGAACCATGATTTTCTGAGATTAGCAATAAATACAGTGCGCAATGATATTATTGGTCGGAATGAAACTTTTCAGTGTCTGGCTTTGACTATGGTATGGTAACAGATGTTTTTTAGTTTCGATGCTCGTGTATTTTTATTTTCAGGATGATATTAAGATGTTTCAGAAAAGTACCTTTGTCTGCTCCTTTTTATTCTATAGCCTCTCTCCTCTCCTCTCATCTTTTCTCTTCTCCAACTCACTCTACAACATGTATTTGAAATCTTAAGTTTGAGACTATTTTGTTTTAATTATTGTAGGTTGGGAATATTGGCGGGAGAGAATTTTCTGAATCTTTGGCACCAGACGTTCAAAAGTTACTCGTAAGAGATGGCAATAATTTGTAAGCTTTTTTACTGGCATATTTTGAAACTGATAGATGTGAACGTTTCCCTCGTTCTTGGTTTTAGATTTCTAGTAGCTGCAGACCACTTGTGAGAAAGAAGGCTGCATTATGTTTGCTGCGCTTGTACAGAAAAAATCCAGATGTTGTCAATATAGATGGCTGGTATGGTATTGAAGGTTATCTTCTAGGTTATTATTCAAAAATACATTCTATCCCTGTTGATTTAATTCTCTTTTTTCAAATGCCTTAGGGCGGATCGGATGGCACAACTGCTAGATGAACGTGATCTTGGTGTTTTGACATCTTCTACGAGCCTTCTTGTTGCTTTAGTGTCAAATAACCATGAGGCATACTGGAGTTGTCTGCCAAAGTGTGTTAAGATATTGGAGCGACTTGCGAGGAACCAAGATATCCCACAAGAATATACTTATTATGGTATCCCATCTCCTTGGCTTCAGGTCAGTATATATATGCTTTTTTTGGCTGTCTTTTGGAGAGAAAAAGAGAGGGAGAGAGAGAGAGGGAGATTCATATCAAGGTTGATTACATATGATCCAATCTACTCAGTTCTCCTAAATTTCTTGAATGTTAGTAGCCAGCAATTTCTCCATCATAGCTTACAAGTTCATGCTCAGGTTAAGGCAATGAGGGCGCTTCAGTACTTTCCAACTATTGAAGATCCTAATATTAGAAGATCCTTGTTTGAGGTCTGGCTGTTTTCAAAGAATTTAATTTGACATCCTCATTAGGATTCATGTTTCTAATAAAACCTAATTTGTGATATCAGGTCTTACAGCGGATACTAATGGGAACTGATGTTGTGAAAAATGTGAATAAGAACAATGCATCACATGCTGTTCTCTTTGAAGCCCTTGCTCTTGTAAGCTGACTCCTCACATTTTTAGAACAGCTTATGCATTGTTTGTTGATATAATATACTGTGTTGTTATTGACAAGACAAGAATGTGCATGCAATTAAAGGATTTGATTTTGAAGAAACAGAATTTCCTCCCTCGAGTTGATTAGTTGTGGTGTTTACATTACCGTATGAGTTCTTGGCCTTGGGTGACATTATGAGACTATCCTCAATTTCTTCACTATGGTTGGAAATACATGTGATAGGGTTTCTTCCCTCTATCTCACATTTTCACCATGTAAATGCTTAATGAAGTAAATTTATAGAGTTAGGAAGCCTGTGGAGTTGTGGTTTCTAGATCTTAATTTCCTTTTTGCAGGTAATGCATCTTGATGCTGAAAAGGAGATGATGTCTCAGTGTGTTGCCCTTCTTGGCAAGTTTATTGCCGTACGTGAACCAAATATCCGATATCTTGGCTTGGTGAGTTGTAGTCTTATCATTTCAGTAACTCAACAAACTTACTAAAGTGGATATACGTCCAAACTTTGATGGTAAATCTATTTGCTGCTGTATAACTGTGTGATTGGACTTTATATTTTTTTTGTTGCTTTGCTGCAGGAGAATATGAGTCGGATGTTGATGGTTACAGATGTGCATGATAGCATTAAAAGACACCAAGCTCAGATCATTACCTCGTTGAAAGATCCTGACATCAGGTTAACTTTGAGCGTTACATCTAATGAAAAAATTATAGTTCTTGATGTGGTTTCTTATGCATATGACTTCTGGTTTCTACTTTGTTTCCTTTTGAGTATTTCATATGATTATAAAAAGACGGCATCTTATCCACTAGACATGGCTAGATGTATGCAGAGTGTTTTGGATATCTTGTGTTTATGAGGATGAAACGGAATGTGCACCGCACCCTAAATGCCAACATATAGTTTTTGAGGTTTTAGATCAATTATATTCTGAGATTTATTTAGCTGACTTCAAATTTTTCCTACAGCATCCGTCGACGTGCTCTTGATCTACTCTATGGTATGTGCGATGTTTCGAATGCAAAGGACATAGTGGAAGAACTGTTGCAGGTAAAAATAAATGGATTGAATTTGTGGACTGACTTTTTGATATGAGTGTAGTTCACAATTCTATTGGCATTCTTTACTGGTCTACCAAGAAAAATAAGAGTGCTCACTGATTTTTATCTGATGCTCAGTATCTTAGCGCAGCAGATTTTGCAATGCGTGAGGAGCTGTCTCTTAAAGCTGCCATTCTTGCTGAAAAGTTTGCTCCTGATTTGTCATGGTAAGGATATTTTGCCATTACAAGCTATAGGGAAAGCTAGGCATAGTAGTTGTGAAAGCAAAATTTCTATATCATTTGGATATACATTGAAGGAAACATGAACGGACAGGCTTTTGATTTCTTATGTCATAAACAGGATTGGCACTTGGAACTAAAATGAAATGTCAATATGAATTATCGTGCTAAAAATTCAAACTTGGAAAGACAGGTCTCCCTGGCTAGCAACTGCCTTGAAGAATCTGAAATTTATTGCAATGCTGAGTAATTTCCATCATTCTTGTATGGCTTTTCTCATATTTCATGCCCATATTTGTGCTGAACGAATAATCTACTTTCTGCAATACACTACACTATCTTTTCTGCTTCATATTAGTAAAAGAAGATTCCCATGCCTGTGAAACTGAAACCATTAATAGCAGCTCAAGCTCATCACTCAACCATTTTGTCACTGCTAGTTTAACATTGCTAGATTCCAGGTTGTTTGCTATTGATCAGAAGTAACCAAATACCAATTGTTGCTTGCACTTGTTTATCTGTGTATACTATTTATCATGAGCACAGGTATGTGGATGTGATACTTCAATTGATTGACAAGGCAGGGGATTTCGTCAGTGATGATATATGGTTTCGTGTTGTGCAGTTTGTTACAAACAATGAAGACCTACAGGTAATTAAAATATCCTTGGTTTAAGCATGATAAATCTTGTTGATAATAGAGGCCTCAATCTAGAGACTTTTCTACTGAAACTTGAATCATTTGTTCAGCCTTATGCGGCAGCAAAAGCCAGAGAGTATCTTGACAAGCCTGCCATACATGAGACAATGGTCAAGGTGTGTAGTTTTGTACTAATACCTTTTGGCACCTCTTACTAGTTTGTAAAGTACTCTGATATGAAAAGAGGGGAGGGGGGGCGTAGGTAGAGATGGCTGACTCGTTATTGATATGTGGGTGTAACAGGTCAGTGCATATCTCCTTGGAGAATACAGCCACCTTTTGGCCAGAAGGCCTGGTTGTAGTCCAAAGGAAATATTTACTGTCATCCACGAGAAGCTCCCTACTGTATCGTAAGAGCACTTAACCCTTGCCTATCTTTTATGTCATAACTATATTTTATTTTCTCTTATTCATTGATATGTTAGAAAAATGAATGTGTCTGCAGAACTACAACCATTCCGATTCTTCTTTCCACATATGCTAAGATCTTAATGCACACTCAACCTGCGGACCCAGAACTACAAAAAATTGTCTGGGCAATATTTAACAAGTGAGTTGTAATTCGCTCCTCTTGTCGTCTGCTAGGCTGATGTGTTGGTTATTCTGCCAACCTCCTTAATAAATTTTTTTTGTTCTCATAGATATGAGAGTTGCATTGATGTTGAGATACAACAACGAGCAGTTGAGTATTTTGCATTAAGTAAGAAGGGTGCAGCTCTAATGGACATTTTGGCTGAAATGCCTAAATTCCCTGAGCGTCAGGTATATGCATATACTTACAATAATAGATCCAGATAAAGAAACTATTCTAGGTTACCATATGCAAACTTGTCGCTGCTTTGATTATGGGGTTCAGTTGCATGTTATTGGAACTAACTTTGGTCTTTACACTTGAATATTCAGTCTGCATTGTTAAAAAAAGCTGAGGATGCTGAAGTAGATTCTGCAGAGCAAAGTGCTATTAAGTTGCGGGCACAGCAGCAAATGTCTAATGCACTGGTTGTAACAGACCAACGACCTGCTAATGGGGCCCCTCAAACTGTTGGCGAGCTTAGTCTAGTAAAAATCCCCAGCATGAGTGGTGATGTGGGTAGTTCTTGTCTATTATTCATGAACCCTAGTTTTTCCTTGGAAGAATGTATAAATGATTTCTGAGTCGCATTTGGGAATCTGTTTTTTATTCAACTTGCAGCAGCATGCTTCAACAGACCAAGGATTGTCCCAGGCAAATGGGACTATGACTACAGTTGATCCTCAACCCGCTTCAGTAGATCTCCTAGGTGATCTCTTGGGTCCACTGGCTATTGAAGGACCTCCTGGAGCTGCTGTCCAATTTGAGCCAAATGTAGTTTCTGGACTGGAAGGGGTTCCAAGTTCAGCAGACTATGCAGCCATTGTTCCTGTAGGAGAACAAACTAATACTGTTCAGGTATGTAGTTCTGATATCGCATGTTTAGTTCATAGGAAATATAAAACATGTAAAAATTTGGCAGTCTTTTCCCTTCCATATTGTTTGTGCCATTAATTGAGTAAGCTGATGAATTTGCTTGAGCATGTTTTGATGTATAATGCAATGCTGTTCAAGCAGGTTTAGCATAACTCAGCTTTAGTGCATTGGCAGATCGAACATGACTTGTATACCATTTTGATTCTTGTATTTGACAAGCTGAGTTTGTTCATGATGATTGCAGCCAATTGGAAATATCAACGAAAGATTTTATGCTTTGTGCTTGAAGGATAGTGGTGTTCTATATGAGGATCCAAACATCCAGGTATGAGTTGTTGTTTCCAAACAATTACTTATCTTTGTTAGATGTTCAAGCCACTTCCCTTCATAGCATTTAAAGTTGCCCACGCAGTTCTTTCAACGCTTCTACAATATTTTCCCTGATTTTTAGCATCAAATATCTTGCAGATTGGTATTAAAGCAGAGTGGCGAGCGCATCAGGGACGTCTTTTCCTTTTCTTGGGAAACAAAAACACTTCTCCGCTTGTTTCTGTTCAGGCTCTGATACTACCCCCTGTCCACTTAAAAATAGAGCTCTCCTTAGTACCTGAAACTATTCCTCCACGGGCACAGGTAAAATGCTTGGAATTTGTAACTGGCTGTTGATCACTGTGTGACACCTTTTCATCATTATTGTTCCTTAATATTCTTTAATATATCCTCTTGGTTGTATAGGTGCAATGCCCACTTGAATTAATGAATCTTCACCCAAGTAGGGATGTTGCTGTTCTTGAATTCTCTTACAAGTTTGGTACAAACATGGTACATAATATAGGAAATGTGTTACACATTGCCAATTTTTTAAATAACCTGCTATGTTTATCATTTACAATTATCTAATTTTGGACTTTTTGTAGGTCAATGTCAAGCTTCGGCTACCAGCGGTTCTAAACAAATTTCTTCAGCCTATTTCAGTGTCTGCTGAAGAGTTTTTCCTTCAATGGAGATCACTTGCAGGACCACCACTGAAGCTTCAAGAAGTGGTATGTATATTTTGCTCCTGTTTAAAACACGTCAATTTATTTATTTATTTTTGTTGGGCAGAAAAGTACTTTCCCCTGTTTGTTCCATGTTATGATGATACCATTTCCCATTCTGATTTGATTCATGCTGGTGAGTGTAGCTGCCTTTATGCAACCTGATTGGTAGAGTGATTTATCAAGTCTTGGCACCAGTTGATAATATTATAGGCTTTCACACAATTGATTTTTTTTTTGGTGTGTGATCGCACAAGTTTGTTAAACTGTTCCAGTATTAAGTATTAGCTGATCACAGCTGCCTTTAGAGCAGTATATCTTGCTTTCTTATTAATGTTAGCAAGGATTTCACAGTGAGCTGGATTTCAAAATGTAGTTGTGTAAAGGGTCCCACAGGAAGGAAATAGAAGCACCTGGACAGAAAAAAGGGAGAATGCTTGAGGCTACTGCTCTCTAACTGAATGAATTTCTCGTCCACCTACTACTTGGAGTACTTGAAAATAATCAAGTCTGCCTATTACATCAGTAGGTGTTATTCTCAAGAAGAAGAAGCAGAAAAAGAAAAAAGACTCCTATGGTCCTTAACTAAGTTGGAAATGCAAATAGAAAAACCATATATGACAGAAGCTCCTACCCAATTGTAACTTCCTAAATAAGTGAATTTCTAAATAGGGTAATGTTCACGCTACAAAGTAAGATGAATTCCTGGATAAAATAGGCTTACAAGAAATCTCAAAATCTAAATCTAAATTAAAATAATCTATAAATTCCTCTTGGCTGATCAATATGAAATGGACGATCTTGCTTTTAGAGTATGTAGGGATCTTATCATTCATGGTTTCAAGGGTATCTAAAATCTAAACAGCCAATCTTTGGTGCTGAAAGTCATTAATATTGTCATTTGTAAGCTCAATTGCCATTCATTATGTTGCTATTTCTGATCCCTTTGCATTGACTAACATGATTATGCTGTATAATTAATGGTACAGGTTAGAGGCGTCAAGCCATTGTCTCTCACTGAAATGACAAGCCTATTTAACAGTTTCAGGTTGACAGTTTGTCCGGGGCTTGTAAGTGATTCTTCTTTTTTCTGTCCACTATCCTCATTTTGAGTTATATACAGAGTTGTTCACTACTATGTTTTCTGTTTTAGGATCCGAACCCCAACAACCTGGTCGCAAGCACGACTTTCTACTCCGAGAGTACACGGCCCATGCTTTGCTTGGTGAGTATATCTTTCATAATCTGTTTATTTGAGCTAATAAATGGTTTTGTAGCTCTATTTGCCGGCACAGAATGAGCATTTTGTATGGTGAATTGGTTAGTGGGTATCTAACCAGTCAGTCTCGTAATCTTGCCTGTTGTCTAGTTCTAGTCTGTATTCATATCAAGAGCTGAAAACAAATTCACTTGGAAGCTTCCTAGGCTGCTTTATATAAACATTTGTAACTCTTCCCCACTTCACAATCGGTCCCTTCTTGTTAGTTTGAACTGCTCTTTGACAGCCTCTTTGTATGCAATATTTCAGATAAGAATTGAAACAGATCCAGCAGATCTAACACAGTTGCGGATGACGGTTGCCTCAGGGGACCCGACACTGACATTTGAGTATGTATTTGATATCCAAGCCTACAAGTCTGTCAACCCACACTTAAAACCACTTACATATCTCAAACTTTTTATTGTGCAGGCTCAAGGAGTTTATCAAAGAACAATTAGTTAGCATTCCCACAGCATCACGTCCACCTGCACCAGCACCACCACCACCACCACCAGCAGCTCAGCCAACCAATCCAGCAGCTTTGACGGATCCTGGGGCTCTGCTTGCTGGTTTGCTGTAACATTGAGGCGATTGATGTGTGAAGATTTGTTCAATATACACTTGTAAACTTGATTTATACAGTTGGTCCACCCATTTATACAGTTGGTCCACCCATCTGCTCTTAAGAGGCGGATCAGAAAAAAATTACAAGCTAGGGCTGGCGGAGTCAAGGGCGAGCCAATCTGCAAGCGGCTCAGGTATTCAAATTGAATTTCCATGGAATGGTCGGGGTTTTGAGATTCTTTTGCACTATTGTAATGTGCCTAGTGAGGTTTTTCTTCCTTCCTTTTATCTCTAAATATATTTTGGGGCGAGGGTGTCTTTGTTTTCTTTTTTCCGTTGAGAAATCTTTCACTACTCCTTTCTCTTCCCAATTTTTACTGGATTTGCTTCTGTAGCATAAAAATTTGACAGCATTGTAAGATATTTACATAAAATAGAAACAATTGTAATAGTCTGTATCTGATTGTCAATGCCTGATTATATTTATTCAACAAGAGTTATAGGCTTTAAACTGGGAGATTTATTTATTCATGTTTTGGTTCGTGCCGTTTTTTATTTTATTTTATTTTTTATTATCCAGATTGTGTTCTTATGGTTGCATCCCGATCTGGAGAAAACTCGTACTTGTGCTTGGATGATATGTAGTATTTTGTTTAGCAGTGTGTTAAAAATACTTGTAGTGACCTAATTTTATAATGATATTAAAATTAATATAATAAAAAAATATGAAATAGGATAAAAGAAAAGGGAGAGCACGAGCTTCGAATTTCTCTCTTAAAATTGTTGGCCCACCTCTCCTTTGTCAGCTGTTTTTAGATTAATTTTTAATTTTTTGAGGATATCGATTTGAATTTAAGATAAAATTTAATTTAAAAAAATAAATCAAAGAAAATAGATGGGAGATTTTATTATTTGTTACAATATATATATATATAAATAAAAAAAGCTCTAAAACGTGAAGACTTGTGATATAAATTTTTCAAGAAAAAACGTAAAGACTAGAATTGTAAGACATTCAAATTTAAACCTCTCAAGAAAATTTGTGATTGAACTTCGATTTATACAAGCAATGCAATCAGATAAGCACAAGAAAAAAGACTTGCTTATCTCTTCTAATCAGGGAAATATTTTAGGCCTGTGAAGCAATTCACACCCCAGGAATGATTTCCTGATTTTAAGAGCGCCAAATGGAGCGCCCTACATTAGCAAATTACCCCCGAGCTAATTCTTGAAAAATAATAATGTGTGTGTGAGTGTGAGTTTCTTAACTTCCGAACCCGAATGATTAATTGGGAGGGAACTTGCAAGGACGCATCATGTGTGCCAAGAACCAAAACATCCATTGCTAGAATGGGATCACCATGGCATTTTACATAACCTTCCCTGGCTTTTACAATGATGAAGCATAGACTGGTTCATCATCATCTTTAGCTTCATGCGAGATTTTTCAGCTGCGGTTTTCAATTTACAATCCCCCATCCAACAGAACACTGAAGAATCCCCGCATAACAAAAAAACAAAACTTCACGAAGCAAAAGCCAGCTACTGCCACTTTCGGCAATTGCCACACCTCCAGATGCCACTGCCTTCAGCAGGTGAACACTCCACCCAAGGAGAACAATAGCGGTGTAACACTAAGCCACATATATCACAAGAAAGATCAGGAGATGGTACCGAATCCAAACACATCTTACATGGCATTGTGTTAGGAGCAGATTCCAGAGGCACATCACATGAAGTGCCTAGTGTATGTTGCTTCTGGAACTCGTCCTCTGAAGCTGCATGAAACTCATTTTCATTGTTTCCCACAGCAGTCCCAGTAGCATCAATCCCGTCCAATTGGCAACCATCATCAGTTGCCAGCAACTCCGTAAACGAGAAATATGTCTGTGGCTCAAACGCCATATCCTCGTAGTTTACATCTTCATAATCAAACACCATCTCACTGTCAAGGCCATTGCCAGAAACATCCCATTCAGCACAAGACATCTCTTTGTTCATGCTGTTGTTAGTTTCAAGAAACATGGATGAATCAGTAGGGTAAGGATTAGACACGAAAATATCTTCAGCATCTCCTTGACGCTTCCCTTGTCTTCTGACTGGAAGCTTCTGCGGCCCTTGCCCAGCAATGTTCCATTCAAAATCCACATCAGAATTCTGCTCTGCAATTTGCTCAACTCTTGAAAGAGAGAAAAGAAGAGGATCATCATCCTGTACGTACACATTCTCCATAGGAAACAATGGAGTACTTGGCTCACAGTCTCTGGATTCAGCAATAGTTCCAGAGTAAGCTCCTATTCCTTGCTCCCATGCTCTATTTCGTGGCTTCAGAACCTCTGTCTTCTCATCTCCATAACCATCCCTGTAAGGACAATTTGGTGATTTTATCCTTCGACATTTGCAACACTTGAAGCCTATAACATCAGAGAGTTTTGACTCTTCAAGTTCAACAGCATCCGCATGAAACCAATCTGCAAAAGACCAAAAACAAAACATGTTTCATATAACATAAACAAGCTATATTTTTCTACTTAAAAGGGGAATGGCACCTATAATGAGCATAAGCCTTACTTGCACAAGTCTCGCAGTGGATATACATCAGGTCACAGTTATATTCTTTTCTGCATAGATTACACTCTGGCATTAACCGTTTTCCATTTGGACTACCCCTTGATAGAATGTTTTTATGCCTGAAATCAATGCCTGTATCCTCATTGTTCTTCTTCCTCCATATGATGCCGCAATTACGTGATCTACTTTCAGTTTTTGTTGCCTTCCTAGATGAGGAAATAGCTTGTTTCACTTCAGAGCAACTAACCTGGGTCCTACTTTTGGTTTTTGTTGCCTTGCTAGAAGCATAGGTGGATTGTTTCACTTCTGAACAACTCTCCTGGGTTCTGACAGACATAAATGGTTGATTATGAACTTTAATCCTTGTGTTTTTCATTGCTGTCACTGTATTATGATGTTCTTGCCATTGCAAGGGCAGGGGGCTAGTCAGCGATTCTTTCCTCTTTTCATCATAAATAACAGCTCTGGCACTGTAGCATCGCTTGCAAATTATTGAAAAATGAGCTTCCTCATTTGTATAAATTCTTGAACTTGCAGTGCAGGCTTGATGACAATAACCTTAACCACAAAATAACCCAAAAATGGACTCGTTAGTGCAATATCCAAAACAATCAAACTCTTTCAACTGCTTGTATAACGAAAGAAAAACAAAAGAGCATATCTAAAAGGCAGCTTAAAGTTCCCGACAACACACAGCAAGTTTGTCAGTTTATAAACTATCCAATATAATTTAAAAAGAAAAAGAAAAAAAAATATATATATATATATATCTTTTGTTTTGGCATTTAAGGATATCAAATTGGTTATGATCATACCTTGGCAAGAGCTGCATGTGACTGTATCCCTGAAAATCACACCATCAAAAAGAATAATAAGCAGTGGGTCTTTTCTCTCAAGATGACAATTGCAGTGAATTTAAAAACAAAAACAGAATTAGGTAAAGAATATTACCTCATTAGAACATCATATTGACATGAAGCACAAGAGCAACTGTCCAACTTATCTCTCTTAGAGGCAAGATATGAAAATATATTCCTGCGAGAATCTTTTAATTGCCTTCTTTGCAACACAGATAACTCATTTGAAGGCAGTTTAGCTGGAGGTGGAATGACTTTATCCAAGCTTTCTTCAAACTCTTTGATCAAATATAAAGGAACATGCATTTCAGAAAACCAGTACTTATCCTTTCCGTTTTCACTTTGCTCAATTTCAATTATATTCTTCATGATGCGGGAAGGAAGATGCTTTTGGTTCCCAAAAGCAACTCCATACCTTGTCTTCTTTTCTTCAATTTTCCTATCACAAATGACAGCATTTCTAAAAACAGAGGCCTCAGTCTCCGAACCCTTTCCATCCTGGAGGTTCTGCTCTGGACGAACAAGATCAGTCCATCTAACATGAAAGTCTAGGTATCTGACCTGATGAAAATTCCAATAGTATTTCACAAGTTAGACAGCCACAAGATATCATAGACAAATTGCTGTTAGACTTGTAGACAGGACATACTAAGCAAAAGTAGAAGCAAGAAACAGACTATCATATCAAACCTGAAGTGCAAGTTGTGATGCATTATTACTCCTTTCAACTGCGGCTCTCCAAACCAACTGTCTGCTTCTATTAGGAATCTCTGAATCATCCGTGTAATGGATCCCAGAAATCTTTCTCGAGCCACCTGTGACTTAAAAAAATAAGTTTTTACTATTAACTCCATTTATAACAATTACTAGATGCAACTAGGGTACAGCTGGATATTTCAATGATACAGGTATGCAAACAGGCATTTTTGAAATAATTATTTATTTATTTAAGAATAAAGGGGGGCGCATGATGATGAAAAGAATACCTTGCCTAGCTGCCCTTCTAACCATTGACTTAGGCAAGATTGCTTTGTTAAAAACAAGTTTTAATAGCTCCCCCCCTCGCCACCAGACAAAACTTTTGTCATGGCAACCATCTGCTGTAGTATCAGTCACCCCAGAATGTTTCTTATGCCGTTTCCCATTCACTCTTCGTCTGTGTGCAGTTCCAATACTGCTTGCAGAACTTTGGGTCACAGAAGATTCAACCAACCAATCGTCCATTGCCTTGACCCAATCCCCAGAAAGAGCAACAAGACGGATGTTTTTTTCAAGCTGCAAATAAACACCAGAGGATCAAATAAACCAGGATGAGAGTCTGACATACATCATGATAAATAACAAGGGCATGTAGCACATAAAGGGGGACTCGAGAAATGACCAGCTGTCCCATGCTTTACCAGGTTCAACAAAGGGTCAGCATAATAACCACACATCAGTTGAATAGACTTACTTCAAGCAATGGCAGTTTTATTGCGCTATAAGTTGAAGCATCTTCTACTTGTTTACGCCACAGTTTTCGGTGACTTGCACTCAGAAAGGGACCAGTTGCAAGACCGCATAAAATCTCCCCCATGTATAGAATGTACGTTGATATGCTAGAAAGACTTCCCTCTCCATTCAAAACTGGGCGAAGTCCACTGATCATCTTCAAGGCACCTTTAGTAGCAGTCAAGGCAGCTGAGTTTAACATGCATCCCCTTCGGTTGCTGGCTGGTAGCTTGCATGAATAACACCAACCACACCTCTCTCTTGGCACTTCTACAAGCTTTCTTTCAGAACTTGGCCAGAAAAAACGAGAGGCTGCTATTGAAAAAGCTTTTGCTTGCAATAAAATGTCAGAAACAACTTTCCTTCCATTGCTTGATTTATAAGTCTCCGTGCGGCTTTCCTCAGATGAAAGAACACTGAGATTAGCAGCAGCAGAGGCTGCAAATTCCCCATGCATGTAGTGATTTATGTATGCATGTGGTTTGAAAAAAGTTGCCACATAAGAACAGTTGTTTGTTGAATTTCGAACCCTTTCAATGCCTTGTTGATTCCCTTCCTTGCTTTGAGAAAACACAGAAGCTGGTAAACAAGTACCATTACCATTCGCAATACGACTGCCACCACTGATTGCTGATGTGCAAGTGGCAAGTTCTATTGCACTTGATCTGTAAACCAAGCTTTGCTGGGTTACATCAGATGGATCAGCTAACTGGTTAACTGATTCAGTAGACTCCAGTTTAATCTGCTCATGCGGCTTCATTCTCATATGGAAATATCCTGTTCTTGATACATCACCATCGCTCACAATGCACTGAGGAACAGATTGAATTGTTGCATCAAGTGAGGCATCAAGACTTGGAATTGCTACAATATCTGTATTGCTTCCATTTACACTAACTGCATTCTGAGCCACACCATTGCCTGCAACGTTAAAGCTTTCCTCACAAGAAGGAAGAGATAGGGCAGAAGATTTTGTATCTTCTTCAGCAGATGCAATATTGAAACCTCTTCCTGTTGTTTCCAACAATGAGAATGCATTTTGCGGTATGTTCCAGTGTTGTGCAATTGCCTTGCAAATCTCTAAGTATAGTGATCTATGTTGCACGGATTCAGTAAGTGCTTGCAGGACCTTTCGGATGTCCATGTGATTGTAGTATCTGAAACATGGTTCTCCACTTGTAGATGCTTTCAGCCTGAAAAAAAACAAGAGGAAAGATATGAACAGGAAATCAATGAAGTTAAGAAGCATTTTAAAAGACAGACACGCAGTGATAAAACAGAACCTAAGAACAATTTTGACTACTTAAATGACACTTGTTTTGCAAATAAAGTGAAGCTTCATGGTGCATTCCATGTAATTGGAAAAAAAAAAGAGGCAGCTAATACATACACAAGTAAGTGATCACAAGTACCCAAGAAGACTTGCTCATACAAATCAATTCCAAATACTTCTGCTCCTCTAAGTGATGTTCCCATTGTAATAGTAGGTCCCAACTTGTTGATGGTGCACTCTGGACAGTACCATGGGCCTTCAGGAATATACATTTTGATGATGCCTATACATCTTGAATGATATGATGAAGGACACCCGTCACAACAAAGTAAGGTTCCATCCAAGCCACAAAGGCGGCATTCATCCCCATTCCCATCTACATCAAACACATTTCCATCACTTTCAGTACCTTTGGAGTCCAGGTACATTGAATTACTGAAAGACTTGCTGTCTTGGCTTTCAGCAATGATATTCATGGCCTCCCTGTCCTTGCAAGCTGAAGTCTTGGAATATCTGGGATGAACCCTTTTTGGTCCATTATCAGGAAGATTGGCTGTAACAGTATCTGGATCTATACCAAATTCTGACTCTTCACGTACATCAACTTCAGCTCTTATCTCTGCAGAGTCCAAAACATCATCACATAGGATTTGCAGAATCATCAGCTTCTGACCCACTGGCAAGGAATAATACTCCCTTTTCCAAATATGATCATAAAATCCTTTCCACTCAGATCCCTTCACATATCCCATTATTGTAAAATAATGCACCAAATAAACAGTCCAGGTAAGTGGATCAAGAAAGCACCAATCCACGCTCCTGCATACAAGTGAAACATAATTCTATACATTAGCATAAATTAGATAGAAAACCAAAGACGACATCACATACAGACACGTGGATATATTACCTAGATCTAGGCACAGGAATATACAGCCCAGAATTAGTCATACACAGGACAGGGAATTAAGAATACATGACAGAATTGCCTATGAATACATGCAAGAGCAAAAACCCATCAAAACATCTTTTAATGATAGAAAGAAAGCAAACTCTCATCCACTGGAAGAATACCAAATTTATTATCTAGTCACTTAGTTGTCCGCCTGGGTGATTAAATTTTTTCAGCAAATTGCGGAATCTAGTAAATATTACATGGTTGCCATTAAATTTCCATTCGTCTAAGAGCTCTACCATGCAAATGCAAATGCAAATTAAGTACCAAATTTCTATACATACCTCAAGCATTTCATTGCAAGCTCAGAACTCTCTAAAGAGAGTGCTTCAAGATGACGTCTCAATGCCCGCATCAAAGCAACATGAATGGCATCCAACAACGTGTTCTGAGCAGGGCAATTTACTGCCCCCACCAAATCATCCAGTGTGAATGGGCTCAAGAAAAGACGGATATTAAATGACCTCAGAAATGTGTACACTGAAAAAAGATGCGAGACATACTCGTCTGGCACGCCTATACTCCCTGATGATGAAGGCAACTGAGGTGGTGGAATAACTGGAGTCTCCATTTCCATTCCCAACTCCCCATCCCGCGCACACTCACATGAATCACTAGAGGAGTCAGCGACATCCTCGACTTGTACCTCACCATTCTCAACCATCAACCCACCACTCGCCGATGGATCAACCTTTATCACCTCCTTTTTCAAATCCACCGCATCCTTCTCCACTTCCTTCTTCCTCTTCTCGCTCTTTTTCAACACAAATTCATCTAGCTTGTCCCTCCTAAAAAGCAATTCATCATCAAAATCACCATCCCCTAGCAATATCTCACGCAGTTCACCACTCTCCAAATCCTCAAAGTCCCCATCCTCATAATCCACCCTATACAACCCAGTATCATAACACACTATCTTCCCCAGAAAAATCCCACTGTCAAACTCTTTCAACACGTACCTACCCACTAATGGTTTCCATCTAATATCCAAAGCTTGCTTTTTCAAAGCATTAGCTATTGATTTCTTCTCTTCACCTTCTTCCTCGTTTAGCTTCCTCTTTTTCGGTCTACCTCTTCCCCTTTTCTTTACCTCCATGGACTCCATTATAAAATCAAAGTCGGATCTAACCAAACCCTAAATCCACTTCAAAATCCCTAAATATTCAAAGTAAGTATCACTGGATCACAGATTTGAAAGGGAGGAAAAAAAACCTTCAATATATGACTCGAACCTGTCTCCTCGCGGGTCTAAATTTCATCCAGATCCCTGCACAAAAAAAACGAAAAAAAAAAGAACAGAAATCGAAAATTAGAAGATAAACTTGATGCTCGCGTGTGTTTTTGCATATGTGGAGAGAGTGAGATTACCCTTTTAGGTTTTAGTGGTCACCATTGAAGGCGATTTCGAGGAATTTTCGAGAGAGAGAGGTACCCTAATAAGAGAGAAGGATGGCATCTCCCTACTACGAAATAGTGACTAATAAAAAAGTACTTGTATCGGGTTACGTGTGTGACTCAGATCGGAGTATGACTCGTCTGAGTTGTTTGCACTCGGGTTTTTCTTATTTTGTTTACGTGTTGGGCGTTTTTTTCTTTTTTCTTTTTGTAACTTGGAGAAATTGGGGGAAAGGGATTGATATGGTGTTATGAAGCCTTCTGGAAAAAGTGTACACCCTCACTCACTCTTGTTTTTCTGGTTACGTTTTTAAAATTTGACATTTTTTTTATAATGATACCTTGGTAATTTCTAAAAGTTGGATAAGTGATAATATTGAAGAAAACGTATGTGAAAATGTGACATGTGATTAATTTAGTTTAAATTATTGGATGAATGATAATCAATGATCTAGTGTGTAAATTTAACAAGAAAAATATAAAAAATAATTAGTGAGTTATTTAAATAATAGTATATGTGATTATAAAATAGAAAATCATGTAAAATTGTATGTGAGGATTTTAATGATTTTAAATATCATTGTTGAGCTTATATAAATAAATAAATAAGTATATCATTTTATTATTAATCATCATAAAATATTTATTTTAACCATGATTTCTTATCCTTTTGAATGTATTAGAATTTAACTCTTTTGACAAGAATCCATAACAGTCACTCTATGGTTTTAAGAGTACACCTGAACCCAGGTGTTAGGCTCATACGATGTGTTTAAAATTTGATAGACTCATAAAGTGTGCCCCATCCTTTTTAGACTCATACGATGTGTTTAAAATTTGATTACATATAGCGTATTTGGTCCCTTTTTTAGAAGTATTCAAATGTATTCATCAAGATAATTCCCTTTAAATTGGAGAATAAAGTTAATTGAATGGTCATTTAATCAACCTGCAATTCAACCACCATAAAACCTTATTCTAAAACATATTTCATTTTAAAACATCATTATTTGACGTTGCATATGGGAACCCTAGTAAAAAAACAATCATATTTCCTTCTACAGCTCGTTATTGATATATCCAAATCACTTTATAGAAAATAACCACGACATAGATATATTTAGATTTAAACACGTAATAAATTATCAATTGATAAGGGTATTTCTACCCAGTCATACTTCTAACAACTTATTAATCAAATACAACTCTTAACTCAAATATTATTAGCTATTAGGGGTAGATATGAATCGTGTTGTCTTGAAAAGTTTTGACACTCTCGATAACACCAAAGGCCGTAATACAACCATAAAAAGGTTGATCATAACGCTCATAAAAAATAATCATATTACTTTAAAAATCTTAGACAAAATGATATTAGAAAAGGTGGCTTACCTCAATGTTCATCAAGTCCCACAAGGAACAATTTTCATCCTCATCACATATTTAGATAAGGTGAGTATTCATAGTGTGTTACTTTTTATTGACATGTGATGGATAATATACTTCAATATTGTCATATGCACAAGAATATTCAAGCTTTCTGAAACCAAGCATATAAAAGCTGAAGGAAGGTAAACCTTTGATAGCTATAATGGTCTTACTAATTCAATTGAACATGTACAAAATATACATAATAACTTAAAATTGGTAAATCATGAGTGGTACTGTGTGTAAGATAATCCCTACAACCTTTAAAAGATTTGCATATGTTTTGCATAACAATTGAGAACCAAGTTTTATTACAGGATTAAAATATATTTACATTAAATTGGTGGCATGTTTTAGGATAAGTATACTCGTAAAGCAAGGTTCATTGAAGCTCTTTAAAGTTACCTAGCAAGATGATGAATCCAAAAAAACATACTTGAATAGGTTTATCAAGGAGATGTTTAAGGTGAAAAGGTTATTAAAGTAAGTGGTCGTTGAAGCTTTAATTAATTGGGCGAGAGAACATGTTAGATAAAGAGACTTGAATGTCATACATGATAAAAGTTTGCTTAAATTTAAACAAGTTATGCAGAATCACATGTGGATGGAAAAGGAGAATGTAATATGACATTAACCTCTCTATTTTTACAAGGATAATAAACGTCAAGGACCTTTCCAATGAAATCATTCCTATATTTAGAATTTGAGCTTCAAAAACAATAAAAATGGTCATCATGTGATCGACTATCATATACCAAGAGATTTCTCACTCCTTTAAACATAATTATCACTACAGTTTATACCACTATCAAGGGTAAAGATTTTAAGTATTGCATGTTCTATTAGGATAATAGACATAATATCGAACAATAATATGTCTTGTATAAAAAGTTCGAGAGACTTATAGTCAAGACTATATTTAATTGTTGATAAATAAAGGTACCCTAATTGAATAAGACTAGGAAGAGTCCAACTAACCCAACCAAATATTGTCAAAGATCAATGTTTTTCCAAATAGGACCTTAACATAAGTTGGAAATGCAAATAAAAAACAAAACAAATGTATTAAGCATTTACTATTGTCTACCTCTCGAATCCATGGTATGAACCCTTTATGTTTACTATAGAAGTCGAGGAAAGGGTAACTTTCCACACGAGGATGCTTTAGTCATTTTAATGATTGTGTCGAATCATTGTGTTTATAGGATATTAATGAATGGCAATAATGTAGTCATTTTAATCATTGTGATTATAGGATATCAATGGTTAACAGTAATACATTCAATATATTTTATAGCAATATAATGTCATAAGTAGAAATAGATCTCTTGAGGTTAATTATTGCGAAGACTTTTCTTGTTGGGATTTTAAGGATGGACATGTTGGTAAAGGGTGCCTTAGAGATCATTGTCACTATCAAGACTTGCCCTGAATGTCTAACTCTCTAACAAACTTTTGTTATCATTATTATAAATATAGCTTATAATGTAGAAAAATATTTTTTTCTACCAAATTAATACAATTATCAATATTAGATGTTTGTCTTCAAATTATCTTCTCGTAAAGGTATGGTCATAGCGTAAGGCGACCAAACATCTTCTAAGCAATATACATCCTCGTGTTTTAAGGGTAAAAAAGATCTAGTAGTGGACCAACATAATCCTAAAAAGGAACAAGTGGAACCAAGAATAGAGATCATTAAAGAGTTGAAGGATATAACTCTTTGGAGAAGAGAGGGTAGTTATGAAGACAAAATTTACTCTGGAGTTAAGCCAGGAACAAGCCATGGCAATTTTCCTTACCATCCAAAAAAACTAATTTTGCTTTTGGACACTAAAACATTTATCGAATTATCATTTAAGTGATGGTGTCTCAAATGAAGGTTAACCCACTTTCTCTTCTATTAGTTAAAAAAAAAGTTTTGTAGGTTACATATACAGAGCAATAGCAGGAGAAATGGAAAAGTTACTTCTTACCGAGTTTATCTGCAAGGTAATATATATAGATTAGATAGTAAGCATGGTAATGGTGTGGAAAACCACCGACGAATGACAAATATATATGGGCTTTATCAATTTAAGTAAGGCATGACCAAATGATAGATTTCCTATTTCTAAATATTAATAAATTAGTGGATTTCATAAAAAGGTTTTGAATTATTTGATTTTCTCAATGCTAATTTTTGGCATCATTAAATCTTTGTGTGCTTGGATGCCGAGAACAGGACATCATTCATCAATGAGGAATGGTCATTTTATTACAAGGTTATGCCTTTTAGACTAGAGAATAAAAAAAACCTTAAATCCTGTAATACACAGGGTAGTAGAGTTAAGATAATGCTCATACATCGACAAGGACAAAATTATACCTACAGGGTTCGTTTTGAATTCTCGACCATTGATAATATTGTAAGTAAAATATTTTCTAACAAGATTAGGGTTTTCTTGGGCCTTAAATTCTTATTCATTTAATGTTTACAATGGTTTTTAGCTGATTGTGGGGTGATATAAAGGATTACATGAGATCAAAACATCTATCATACTAAAATATCTTTTAAAAAATCAAAATTATATCTCTATGAAAGAGAAAGGTGGATAATATTAATGAACACCCTTGGTGAGGATTGGAGAGAACCCTCATCATACGTTTTCTATTCATTCAAAAGATACCTCATAATAAAATCTTGTACAAAAGATTTCTCTCTTGAAGTACATGTTGTTAGAAGATAATATGTATGTTTTTAAATAAGTATATGCGGTCTTCATGTAGGTTTTAAAGCTTTCACCGTTTAAGTTACGAAAACAAGGCTTTAATGGCCAACCATACTTTAGGATGCCAGTGAATTGGCTAGATGATGTGACAAGTATCGAGTAGATATATTGGTTTAATGTTAACTTACCATGACATTTTTTTTCAATGAGGGATTATTTGGTCATTTTCTCAAGATCATGAGTAACAAACAATTCATTTTATTAATAATTCAATATCTTATAAAATAGGTAGAAACAATTCATTTTCTTAAGATTATGAGTAACAAACAATTCATTTTATTATTTGCTCTTTGATATCTCATTTTCCTCTTACAATGGTCATTTTGAAAGAAAAATATTGAGGAAAATTAGGTTACTTTAATATGACTTCTTTTACTCCATTACGTGAAGTTATCATGTTTCACACCAAGATTAAATACTTCCACACATGTACTCCTCCTCACACCAAGTTTTATAAAGTAATGGCATATAGAGACTTTAAATGGATTAAAATTAAATTAAAGAGTCTTTGTACAGGAGGAAGTCTTTTTTATCCTTCATTGAATCGATGACAGACATTACCACCATGATAAATCCATAAAAAGATAATATCATCACAAAACACTACACCGGGTATTTATCCAGTGAGGATAAGTAATACTTAAGCTATAAATGTTATCCTGATACACGTATGCTCCCGTGAAAACACCTTGAGATGTCCATAACCATAAATGATATCATGGTAAAATTACTCTTCAACTCTTTCATTCAAGAAAAATAAAAGTTTAGAGGTCATAGATACCCTTTAAACCGTCAAAGTAAAGGTTCAAGTTTTTTATATTTAAAATACATAAATTTAACAAAAGGACAACCTTGCTTTTATTATTCAATGTTTTATAGCATATTTACTACTCTTTTCCTTTATAAGATAATAAAATTTACCATAAAAATCCTCAAAAAAGGACTTCCTGCATGTATCTAGAGACATTCATTAAGATAATTTTATTTACAGTGAAGAAAAGAGTTATTTGAATGATCACTTGATCAATCTATAATTCAATTATATAAAAATATATTTTACAAGTATATTTAATTTTAACATATCATCACTTTTTAATAAAATAAATAATCATATCAAGTATTTCTTATGAGCTTTTAAAGATATTCTAGATATTCATGTTAAAATGTATTTTCATATCAAATTTCCTATATCATGATTACAGACACACGAGCGGGCCCATTGGTTGAATCTTATTTCGATTCACGTCAAAAGTCAAAGCAGCCACACGAGAACTCTGTACGCGTACCTCTAGGCAATACTTTCCTGCCGGTTAAAATGCTCAAGCACTGTCCATCTTAAGTACTTGCTTTATTTATGTGAATTATAAATTCAATACAAGCGACAAAATTAGACTCACTCGTGTAGACGAGTTGACTCGGAGCTTTGTCCGATTCAGTTACTTGGGAGATCAGATTAAGGTACAAGCGCTTGTGCTTTAATTCCCTGAGTCTCGAAGGAGACGTAAAAATTGCGTGGGTTGGCGGGAACTTCTCCACTTGATGACACTGCCGCCATGATTTTTAAATATGATTGGAAAAATTGGTGGGTATTGAGATGGGTGTGATACCCGTACAAGATAACTTTAAAAGGTGTTCGGGGGTGCATTTACTAAATAATAATAATAATATTTTTTATTTGAAATTAATTATTTTAGTGTTAAATTAATTTAATGTTTTGAAACTAAAGATATTTTTTAAAAAATAATAAGAAAATATTGTTTTTATTTATCAAATTGGTTCTCGATTCAAAACCTGGATAGTGAATCAAAACAGATAAACCAACAAATCAATGTATTAAATTAAACTATAATTTTAAAAATAAATTAAATCAAATCGAATTAATAATTGAATGAGTTAATCAGTAAAGAGGATTCAACATCTCACAAGGAAGTTGATTATCCTAAACATATTCATCTTTGACATCAAGACTAATACAACTGTTTTTTATCTGCCTAACATAACATCCTAGATTGTAAGTATCACACTAATGAGAAAGGAGAATGAAATTCAACGACTAACATACCATGATAGGACACTTTAAGAAGATAAAATAATATACTTGAAACTAGGCAAGATAACTATATTTCAATCAAATGTGGTTGGTGGGAGTGGTTAGACACTCTCATTTCTTTTGTAAGGTCGGCATAACCTATTAAATTAACGAGCAGTGACCAATAAGGTCGTAGTACAAGGGTAAACCCTGAGGGTAATAGTATCAACCCCTACTAGAAATCTAGACAAACCATATTTGCTAACGATCACACATTGGCCTCACACTCATTTCTAATCCTGCTCTATAGTCATTATTCGCGATTACTTCTTCCAGTGATCGATGTGAGCGAGAATTAGTCTAGGATGTGGATATGACTTAAAGATACCTCCTCTCTAGGGCCCACCTAGACCATCTCGTGGTTCAAACCCAAAAAAAAATAATTTTTATATGTCTCTAGGAAGTTGAGGTTTTACTTTGAAGCTTATTGACATCATGGTAAATTTTAAATTATTAATGAACCTGACATGTCAAAATACCTAGTGAGGTGAAATTTTAATAATAAGAGTTGGTGTTTGACACTCGTTTTAAAAACATTTTTGAAAAAAAATGAAAATTTTATATTTTTATTTACTATTTTAAATTAAAAAATGGTGTTTTTAGATCATTTGTATGTGTTGATGTCAAAAATATTTTTTTTTAAATAAAAAATTATTATTTTAATATATTTATAAACAAAAAATACTTTAAAAAATAATTTCAACCACGCTATCAAACATGCAATTATCATCTCGTACTAGATATAAGGAAAAAAAACCCTATCGAGCTTCATTTTCTAGTGCTCCTTCAATCATCTCTTACTTCCTGAATCCCAATTCACATCAAGTTTTGAAACATCGATTCTCGTGTTATTACTAGCTTCTTTAGAATCAACCATGTCAATTTCTATATGGGAACTATAGGTGGATAATGTTAAGGAACCATCTTACCTAAAAACTTAAGTTTATAGGTGAGACCCCATAATATGATTATATTATACTCTAACACACTCCCTCAAGTGAAAGCCCTTTTGACTTGAAATTTTACACAGGCCCATATCGCCTTGTCCTTGATTTTTTTTATCAAGTAGAATGGGGATGGTGAGATTCGAACTCGTTGTTGTAACCCAATTTTGGGTCATGCCCCAAAACTTTCAGAAAATAAAAAAAAAATAAAATAAAATGGGGGATGGTGTCGGTAGAAAAATCGAGTTAAAAGTTTGAATATTTTGGAAAAATGGATTGTACCCTTTTTGTGCCTGAAATGAAAAACGCGGATCCAAAGCTAAAGTAATTTATTATGAGATAAATCACGTATAAATTAAGTCATAAAATATAATTATATTTTTATGGACCGATTTGATATAGTCGTTGGTTGATATAAAAAACGTAATTATATTCAGGAATTAATTTAGGTCCGATTGAAGGGTTTAATTAAGCTTGACGACTTAGTTATACTTTAAATTGATCAAATTAATTAAAGGCTTAGTTAATAAGAAATCAAGTTCTTAAATTTAATTCGGGCTCAATTGATGATATTTGAATTTTCGGAAATCAATTTGAATTTTTTCTAAGCCAAATGGGTGAAATCGGGGTTTAAATTGAACAAGTTAAGAGTGTAATGGTTGGGTGGGGACTATATCGCATAGATAAAAGTTGAGGACCGAAATATAAAAGGGGTACGAAGTTAAGGCTAGTATTGAACTTATGAAGGAGGGTATGATTGAACAAAGTCATGAACTTAAGTTCAATTGAGGTTGCAATTTAAAGGAGTTACGAATTGAGGGACCAAATCGTATTTTGCACAAATATATATATATATATATATATATATATAAATAATAATAATTAATAATAAATAAATAAATAAGTAATACTTTTTGAGCCACAAAAAATACACCCACATTGCAGACCACACTCCCCGCCACCTGCCAGGAATTGGGGAATGCACTGCCGGAAACCAGGAAAGTTACCACCGTTTGTGCTGGAAACCAGGAAAGTTACCCGTTTGTGACTGCAAGCAACTCTATAAATAGAGGAAGTCGACGACAAGTAAAGGGGAAGAAAAAAAGGAAAAGAAAGAAAAGAAACTGGTTTGAAATTTTCTCCCGTTGGTCTTCATTCCTCGGCCCTCATTCTTTTTCTCGGTGTTTCTCTCTCCGCTCATCTTCCATCCCTCTCGCCTCGTCTCTTATTCTGAAAACACAAAGTTTTCATTCTCTCGACAAACGGAAAAAGCATCACCGAAAAACAGCCCTCCTCTTGTCATCAACATCATTTTCAAAATCATTGCCATCTCTTTCCCTCGGTCGCTCTCTTTACTCTTCATTTCTCTCGGGTCACCGTCTCTCCCTCTACAAACAGCTAGCAACACCGACAGCCACCCCAACCGGCCAGCCAGCATCATCTCGTCACCTTCAGGAGCTCCTTTTACTCCGGCGACCACCAGTACAGACTCAGGCGAGTATTGGACAACAGCAGCCCCGTCACAACAGGGTGCACCGACGACGTCAAGTGCAGCCCGTGGTCTTCCGATCAAGTTTCCGGTGATCTCAGGCCACCATTTCCGACGCCACAACGAGAGGGAGAAACACCTTGACGTCCTCTACAAAACCGTATTAACAGGTAAGCCATTCAGTACACTCGAAAATTTCGAAATTCCTGTTCATCATCATCTGCCTTCTCTGCATGCCCGGGCCCGGGGAGTGAAATTCACTCCCCGTGTGGGCCGAATTGGGCCGGGTTTTGCACCCGGCCCGGTTAAAAGAGGGCCCCAGACCAGAGCTATTGAGCTGGAGGCCCACTAGTCAAAGCAGGATCGAGTCATCGACCACTTGATCGGGTAAGTGAGCCAACTCACTCATAAATATATAATAATAAAATAATAATAAAATAATAATAAAATAATAAAAAATATAAAAAATATATAAAAAATATTTTTGTTTTTTTTATAGAAAAAATTCTAAAATGTGTTTTTTTTCTTGCATAAGGCCAATACACTAGCATATTTTAAAATTTGTTTTCTTTTGAAAAATATATATTATTTTGGGTTTTGAAGAGAAAATGAGTTTTAGTATGGATTTTGCAAAGAAAAAATCATTTCTTGCATTTTGAGATTTTACAACATGTTTGTAAAATCCAAAGGGCATTGGCCAATATTCCAAAAATTAAAATCTTATTTTTTGGGAATTTATTATTCACCGTCAGTATTTGGATAAATAAATCCTAAAGGGGTAAAATCCAAAATATTCGGTGGGAATGATATGCTTTTATTCACTATTGGTATTTGGGTAAATAAATCCTAAGGGTTATTACCCAAAATATTCGGTGGGAATAATAAGTTATTATTCATCGTTGATATTTGGATAAATAAGGAGATGATATCCAAAATATTCGACGGAATGATATATTATTACTTACTAAATCTCAAGGGGTTTAATATATATAAAAAAATTTCCCTTTTCATGTTTTGAAAGTAAGCCCATAACAAATCATAAGTCATCCAAAACGTCAAGCAGCTTACCTTAGGTAGGGCGTACTAGGGGTGCTAAAACCTTCCCTTTACGCAACCAGTCCCTTACCTCTAGAATCTCTGGAAGACCAGTCTTAGGTTTCCTAGTAACCATAATACTAGGTGGCGACTCCCTTTTTACAAAAATAGATAATCCCCTCGACATTTTAATTTCCTCGCTCATGGGGACAAGTTGCCACGACGCCGCTCTCCTACCATTTTTTGGGGCGCGACAGAATGACGACTCCACTGGGGACGTTGGACTAAGCTTGATAATTGTTTGTTTATGATATGTTAATTATTGGTGCGTTTATTTATTCATTTTATTCATTCTCATGTTGCCATGAATTATTTACGTGTTTGTTTAAAAGCTTTAGCATGCATCTTTTCAGCCTGTCATCATAATATACCTCGTCATGCATCACTTTTTATCATTTTTGAGAGCACACACGAAACTTTAAGTTAAGTGGGGGAGTAGCAGCTTACCTATGACTTGAGTCAAGGTTGAAGTTTGTGTAAACCCCAACTCTTTGCTTAGAGCTTAGATGATAGTGATTGGTATACGAGCCATCCCATTATCTGCTAAGACCCCATATTACCTTTACGAGGGTGATCACTGGGACAGCAAGAGACCCTTTTTAGAGACCAAGTAGTAAACCTACCCTATGTCTCACGTAAAGGAACTAGAACCTATCGTTAGGATCCATGCTCCGTAATGTCTTTCACATGAAATAAACCTAAAAAAGCATTTTTGCTTTACAGGTCTTGTGAACGAAATGGCCACAACCACTAAACTTTCCATCATGGAATATGGGAGAAATTCTGAATTGTCACAATTGACCGAAGGAGACTGCCTTAAAGGTGATGCTATGAGACTACCACCAATCAAGAATCTAGATTGCATCATAAATGAGGTGAACAAGTTGACGATTCACTTTCAGGATGTGGACAAAGACACGTTTTTCAGGAAATATGGACGCATGATGGAGATTGCAAAGGTGGACATCTTAAGCCCAGCAGTGCGAGGTCTAATTCATTTCTGGGATCCTGACTACCGTTGTTTTTCTTTTGGGAACATAGATCTATGTCCTACTGTGGAGGAATACGGAATGTTGACTGAGTTCCCAAATGACCTATATAGGATTTATTTCCCTTCGAGATCTGATAAGGTCATTCCTGAATTGTCGAAGCTTCTTAGGATCTCCAACTTTGAAAGGTTTTTAGAAAAGAAGGCTGCTGGTCTAAGATGGAAGTTGTTGGAGTTGGAACTAGAACAAAAGTCCGGGTCAGAGAAAGAAAGATTGATTGCATTAGGCATATTTGGGCTTGTGTTATTCCCAAGCCGGACAGGTATAATAAGCTTAGAAGCAGCTGCTGCGTATGTAGGATATGAGACTATGCAAATCAACCCTGTGGCTGCTGTTTTTGCTGAAACCATCATGACACTTAATCACTGTCGGAAAGCGGGGAAAGGGGCAGTGAGATGTTGCACACAGTTGTTATATATTTGGATGGTTAGTCACATTGAAACGAAAAAACCTGTCTTCAATAATTTTTGGTGGTTCAACCGAAAACCATTAAGGATAGTGGAGGAAGAAGAATGGGGAGATTTAGACAACCAAGGTTGGGTAGAAAAGCTAAAAGCTATACCTAGTTGTGGTTTGAAATGGAAGGCCCCTTGGGCCAAAGCAGTGGATGTCCTAATGAGTTGCGGGCAAAGGTGCTGGGTTCCGTTGGTAGGGATTACCGGTTATGTGAGTTATGCTCCAGCCCTCGTGGTAAGACAGCATGGGGGCACGCAATTCATTCCAAAGACCAAAGGGATTGCTCAATTTTTTGGTTTGTTTAAGGATCCCATTGCACAAGAAGTCATGCTAGCCATCAAACAAGACTGGAAGCATCTTGTTTTGCTAGAAATAAAAAGTTTGGGGAATCCTAGTGCAAGCGAAGGGTATACAAAATGGAGAGATTCAGTCGCCTCAACCTCGACCAATGGAGAAGTGAAGTCGCCACAAACTGAAAAGTCTGTCAAAAGGAAGAGGGTTGACAACGAAGAAGAATTGAGGAGGCAAATCGAAAAACTTCAGATGGAACTGAACAAAACCAGAAGGGACAAGATGATGATGGAAGAAATGGTATGGGAAGGGGACAGAAGGAGAGCATTTCTAGATGAACAACTACAATCTAGGGATACGAGATTAGCCAAGCTCGAATTGAAGATAGTTGAGGAAGAAAATGCTAGATTGGGAATTGAAAAAGAATTAACGGAGATGAATCAGAAATGGGTGCAAAGTTGCTCTGAGCTCAACGCATTGAAGGCTGAACATAATGAATGCCAAGACAGTATAGAATATTACCAAGAGAAGTTTGCGGAGGTCCAGTGCGAGTTGATGGACAGAATTGAAAAGTATGACGAATTGTATAAGAAATATGTGATGTCGGAGAGTCGTTCGGCGGAGCTTATGAAGAATGAAGTTGGTGAAGCAGAGTTGGTGATCAAAGATGATGAGATAAAAACTTTGAAGATAAAGCTCGACAAAGAGAGGGTAAGGATGAAACATCTAGGTGAAAAATTAGCGTTGATAGAAAAGCACAAGGATCAGATGGATGCTAATAATACTTCATTAAACAGAACCAACTTGGTGCTTATTGAAAAATTGTCCAGGATGGACAAACAAATGGATGAAGCTGCTGCACACGCTCGGGTCATTAGGACCAATGCTAGAAATGTGGGGGGAGACATCATCCGTTACCGTCAAAGTTTAGCTGAAACCGATGCTTTCTTAGAGTCGATCGAGAACCGCGGATTTGCTTTCCTGCCTTTGATGGAAGACGCGACGGAAGAAAGATTTTAATTTGTTTTTCCTTTTCGAGTTTTTTTCAAAAATGTAGCAAACTTCTCCAATATCAATAAAAAAGGGCGTTTCTTATGCAAATTCTGTCTTTTGGTGAATATGACTTAAGCAAATAACCCGAAACGCAGTACTCCTAACGGCAATGTGACAAGAAACCCCTATTCTAGGAAGTGTTTGGCCATTAATTGTTCACAAGAGAAATCCGTTGCATTACATATACATTCATACAAGCATATTCATCATACCACATACACTTTACATTCTCTTATGCATTCATGTAACAGCTACCACGAAACATAGGTCCCCCTGTTAAAGTCCACAACACCCGACTGAGAAGAAGAATGGACAACAACGACAGGGCAGAACTAGAATCCCAGTACCAAAGGGATCTTGAAGCTATGCGAAATGATGTAGCACGTTTGACTAGTTTGCTAGAGAAGACCTTAAGAGCAAGAGATGGAGAGGGCACATCCGCTCAAACCGATGAAGCACCACCCGCAGTCCAAAGCCCGAGGGCACCCCTTATTGTGGGAACTAATTCGCCAAAGAGGCAGCCCGAATCCACTCGGCCCATCCCAATTCCTATAGATTTAACAGACGAGGACCCACAAAATGCCAGAGTTACTGAGCACACTGGATATGACAAGTGGTCCGCATTGGAGGAAAGATTAAGAGCGATTGAAGGGAATGACCTATCCGACCCAATCAGGGCGGCTGAGGCATGTTTGGTGCCAAACATCGTGATACCACGAAAGTTCAGGGTCCCGGAATTCATCAAGTATAGTGGGGTAGAATGCCCGAAAACCCATCTTCGTTCTTACTACAACAAGATGGCGGAGGTAATACACGATGATAAACTGTTAATCTACTTTTTCCAGGACAGCCTGACAGGGTCAGCCCTTAGCTGGTACATGGGTTGGACAACATCAGGATTCGAAAGTGGGCTGATTTGGCAGATGCTTTTTTGAAGCAGTATAAGTTTAACCTCGAGATTGCTCCTGATAGGACCAGTTTGATGACAATGGAGAAAGGAGCTGAAGAGTCGGTAAGGACTTATGCTCAAAGATGGAGGGACCAAGCTGTCAATGTGCAACCTCCATTAATATAGTCTGAAATGGTGACCCTGTTTGCCAACACGTTCAAGGCTCCATACTATAAACACCTGATGGGAAGCTCACTCAACACTTTTTGATGCAGATGCGGATTCGTTGAAAGGATTGAGCAGGGAATCCGTAGTGGAAGAATTATGGAACCCGTGGAGAAAAGGGGTTTCATCGGGAAGAGAAAAGAAGTTGAGGTGAGTAATGTGGAAGAAAGGTACAAGGGGAAAGAGAAGAATTACAAGAGCTACCAAACACCTACCCCCCAAACCACCAACATCAACTTTTCCAAACCCACCACTCTGGACCAACGCTTTTACCCAAGATTCCCGTAAATAGCCCAAACTACCAAAGAAGAGACTATCCACAAACTCGAAGAACTACCACCTTTGCCCATGACCCTAAAAGAGTTATATGCCCAATTACTAAACATTGGACATATTGCTCCCTACCACTACCCCCTCGAAGCCACCTTTCCTCGCTCGGCACAACCCTAATCTGACTTGCGAATACCATGCTGGTAATGCGGGTCATAGTATCGAGACTTGTGCAGCCTTTAAGAGAAAGGTATTGCAATTGATCAAGATCGGATGGATCACCATTGAGGATCCACCCAATGTGAGTTTGAACCCTTTGCCTAAGCATGCTGCGGGAAGTAGTGGGGTGAATGCAGTAGAAACTGATAACAAAGTAAGGGCTCTCAAGGTGACTATGGCCAGATTATACGACATGTTGGTGCAATCTGGACATTTGATGGGATCAACTAAACATGACATTGGCGAAAATGACTTTTGCCCATTCCATGAACAAAGAGGGCATCACATTGACGAATGTGTTGAGTTTCGTCAAAAGGTCACCAGGATGTTGACTCTTGGGGAGTTAAGGATTGAGGATAGAGCAAACCATGAGGAGATAGCGGGGATAGAGAAGTGTAGGATCCAATCAACACCTAATGGACTCCCGAGATTGGTGCTATATAAGCCTTCATGTGCAAAGGAGGTGGACTATAAAGCAATGCCGGGAAATTATGCTGCTACCCCAAACGTCGAAGTTCCTTTTGGCCAAACCGAGATAGGTGGTTTAACCCGGAGCGGTCGTTGTTTCACGCCCGCAGAGTTGGAAAAACAAAGGAAAATCAAGGGTAAAGAGGTAGTGGATCTGGAAAACGAGTTAGAGGTAAATAAACCGGTGACGGAGGAAGAGACGAATGAGTTCCTGAAATTGATGAAGCATAGTGAGTACTGTGTGGTGGATCAGTTGAAGAAAACCCCTGCCAAAATCTCCATCATGTCATTAATACTAAGTTCTGAGCCTTATCGAAATGCCTTGCAAAAGGTATTGAACGAGGCCTATGTGCCCCAAAATATTGAGCAAACGACTATGGAGCACCTGGTAGGGAGGATCCACGCATCAAACTATTTGTATTTCACTGAAGATGAACTCGGAACCGAAGGAACTGGCCATAATAAGCCTTTGTATATCACGGTCAGATGCAAGGATTGTCTCATCGGTAAAGTTCTCATCGATAATGGTTCCGCCCTAAATGTGTTGCCAAGACACATGCTGGAAGAGATGCCAGTAGATCCTTCTCACATGCATCCAAGTGGGATTACGGCGAGAGCATATGATGGTGCGCCGAGGCAAGTGTTGGGGGCAATCGAAGTTGAGCTAGCCATAGGTCCCCAAACTTTCTTGGTATCCCTTCGGTAATGGACATCCATGTTGAAATTCACGGATTAAAGCAACTATGCACCTAAAAGCGGAATTGGTGCAAATACAATAATTATAGCAATTCTAAAATCAATTACTTGAAAGTAAAGAGATAAGGGAAAGAGATTGCTAACTTGGGTTTTTAACGTGGTTCGGCAAGCCTACGTCCACGACTCAAGTACCAACTCGTACTTGAGTATTGTACTCTCTTACTAAACCAAGTAACAAGATTACAATTTCCGCTTGATGAATCCACACCAAGACTTTACACCACTTGAAGATATGCCCTCTTCAAGATTTTCCCTTTCCACTTGAAGATGTCCCCTCTTCAAGATTTTTCCTTGGTGATGTTCCCTCACCAATACCAAGAGTTTTATACTCAACTCTCAAGAGTTTCACAATGGTTGTTTTAGTAAAACAACAATACACTCTTAATAGTGTGGATATTACAAATGAAGATCTAAAATCTCTTTCTCTCACTTAATAGCACTTAGGATATTTGAAGGTGTTTAAGTGTAGTGAGAATGAGAAATACTCTTTGTGTTAGGATATGAAGATTTAAACACAAATATGAGTATTAATGAGGATTGATGATATGAAGGTGTTTATGCACTTCTAATTGCCTCAATATAAGATATGAAAGTTATGTGTAATTTGTTTTGCAATTAAGAGGCCTATTTATAAGTTTCAAAGAGAAACTAGCCGTTAGAAACTAGCCGTTTATAGCCGTTTGAGTGCAACTGTCATATCAAGCGGTCGACCGGTTCACAACGGACAAAACCAAGCGGTCGACCGGTTCACAACGGATAAAACAATTTGTCTTCCAAGCGGTCGACCGGTTCACAACGGATACCTCAAGCGGTCGACCGGTTCATGCAGAAATCTATTTTGACAAATTATCTTTTCTGAATTTCTTGAACCGATTGATTATGACTTAAACCTTTTAATCATCAAATCCTTTTAATGCATGCACTGTGAAGTGTGTGAGTTCATTTTAATTTGTGCTATCAAGATAGAAATTGAGATTTACACAAAGCACTAAAATGAACACTTATTCTAAGTCTTCACTTGCTTGCATCTTGGACTTCTTGGAGTGATTTCTTCTTGAACTCCATTATGCTTGTTGATGTATTCTTTGAATAAAACCTGTTTATAGCTTAATCTCATCCAAGCATATTATTAGCCCATTTTCTTTTATTGTTATAATCAAAATATATAAAGCATACAAAGTATGACATTATATGTCAACAATCTCCCCCTTTTTGATGATGACAATAAATAAAACACTTAGATAAAAAATGAGTCTCCCCCTATATTTTGTAATCCAATATATAAGAGACATTGAACATTTTTAGCAATTTAATCTAAGTAAAAATATCATATGCAATCTCAAGAAAAATCCATTTTCTCCCCCTAAATATATGCATATATATTTTTCATATTCTCCTATTTTTCTCCCCATTATTGATGCATTTGATATTTTCATCATATCTCTCCCCTTTGGCATCAACAAAAGAAAATTAACATTTTAGATAAATAAAGACATAATATCTAATAATAATAAATATCCAAAATGAACTTATTTCTACCAAAGAGTTCAAGGGGTGGTTCCTTTGGAACCCAAATCATTTTAACATTCTTATTTTTCTTCATAGGACATGCATAAACCAAATGTCCTAATTTTCTACAATAATTACATGTTTGATTTGGATCATAAGAATGTTTAGCTTTAACAAAATAATTCTTTAAGTATTTTTGATTTATCTTAGGTTTATAACCTAATCCTCCTTTGTTAAACACACTTCTTTGGCTTGAAAGCATTTTCTCAAAAATTTCTGAGCCTTGTGTGAATTTTGAGATAATTACATTTAACTCATCAACTTTTTCTTTTAAAGATTTATTATCTTCTTCAAGTTGATTAGTTTTACTACTCTTGTCATTTAAATCATATACTTTCTTTTCTAATAATTCTTTTTCCTCAATTAAGCATATATGATTTCTTTTGAGAGTACTATATTTAGAACCTAACTTCTTATATTCTACATACAAATTTTCAAGTTGTTCATGTAATTCAATATAGGAAGGGTCAGATTCATCATCAGAAGATTGTACCTCATTTTAGCTTTCAATTGACAAGAATCACATTTTAGCCACATGTTCTTCTTCATCACTAGAGCTTGAGTTCGAATCATCGCTCCATGTCGCTTTCAAAGCTCTCTTTTGAAAGCGATTTCTCTTCTTCATTTGAAGATGGGGACAGTCGGGTTTGATATGCCCCAACTTGTTGCATTTATAGCACCTTGGAGTTTCTTTACTTGAATCTCCCTCTTTTTTGTATTTCGAGAATTTTCTCTTGTCATTTTTCCTTTTAAGAAAGTTTCGAAACTGTCTTGTGATTGATGCTACATCTTCTTCAAGATCGTCATTACTGTCTTCATCATCATCATTTTCCTCGCTTTCGATTCGATGAGCAGTTTTAAATGCCAAATTTTTCTTTGGCCTTTCTTCTTGATCTTGATTATCCATAGATATCTCGTGTGTCATTAGAGAACCGATGAGCTCCTCTAATGGAAGTTTTGTGAGATCTTTAGCTTCTCGTATAACTGTCACTTTAGCTTCCCAAGCTTTTGGTAGAGATCTGAGAATCTTACTTACGATATCTGCATTTGAGTAAGTTCTACCAAGAGCATGTAAACTATTTGTTATGCTAGTCATACGAGTAAACATGCTTGTTATGGATTCATGTTGCAACATTTTAAATAACTCATATTGATGAACTAACATATCAATTTTTGATTCTTTTACTTGGTTAGTTCCTTCATGAGTTACTTCCAAAGCATGCCATATATCCCTAGCATTTTTACATGAAGATATTCTATTAAATTCACTTCTATTTAATGCATAATATAAAATATTCATTGCTCTAGCATCCATAGAAATTAATTTTTATCTAGGTCACTATATTCTATCATGTTTTTGAAATCTCAATACCATTTACAATTTTGAGTGGTCTATGAGGTCCATTTTCAATAGAAAGCCATAAATTAAAATCTATAGATTGAAGATACATTGACATTCTAGCTTTCCAATAAGCATAATCATCACCATCAAAAAATGGTGGTCTAGAAGTTGAAGCACCTTCATTTCGGAGATTATTGCATATAGTTGCCATTCTACTCAAAGTCTAAGCAAACTTAATAAATGAGAACTAAGCTCTGATACCAATTGTTGAAATTCACGGATTAAAGCAACTATGCACCTAAAAGCGGAATTGGTGCAAATACAATAATTATAGCAATTCTAAAATCAATTACTTGAAAGTAAAGAGATAAGGGAAAGAGATTGCTAACTTGGGTTTTTAACGTGGTTCGGCAAGCCTACGTCCACGACTCAAGTACCAACTCGTACTTGAGTATTGTACTCTCTTACTAAACCAAGTAACAAGATTACAATTTCCGCTTGATGAATCCACACCAAGACTTTACACCACTTGAAGATAGGCCCTCGTCAAGATGGTTCCTTTCCACTTGACGCGGGCCACTCTTCAAGAATTTTCCTTGGTGATGTTCCCTCACCAATACCAAGAGTTTTATACTCAACTCTCAAGAGTTTCACAATGGTTGTTTTAGTAAAACAACAATACACTCTTAATAGTGTGGATATTACAAATGAAGATCTAAAATCTCTTTCTCTCACTTAATAGCACTTAGGATATTTGAAGGTGTTTAAGTGTAGTGAGAATGAGAAATACTCTTTGTGTTAGGATATGAAGATTTAAACACAAATATGAGTATTAATGAGGATTGATGATATGAAGGTGTTTATGCACTTCTAATTGCCTCAATATAAGATATGAAAGTTATGTGTAATTTGTTTTGCAATTAAGAGGCCTATTTATAAGTTTCAAAGAGAAACTAGCCGTTGGAAACTAGCCGTTTATGGTCGTTGGAAACTAGCCGTTTATAGTTGTTTGAGTGCAACTGTCATATCAAGCGGTCGACCGGTTCACAACGGACAAAACCAAACGGTCGACCGGTTCACAACGGATAAAATAATTTGTCTTCCAAGCGGTCGACCGGTTCATGCAGAAATCTATTTTGACAAATTATCTTTTCTGAATTTCTTGAACCGATTGATTATGACTTAAACCTTTTAATCATCAAATCCTTTTAATGCATGCACTGTGAAGTGTGTGAGTTCATTTTAATTTGTGCTATCAAGATAGAAATTGAGATTTACACAAAGCACTAAAATGAACACTTATTCTAAGTCTTCACTTGCTTGCATCTTGGACTTCTTGGAGTGATTTCTTCTTGAACTCCATTATGCTTGTTGATGTATTCTTTGAATAAAACCTGTTTATAGCTTAATCTCATCCAAGCATATTATTAGCCCATTTTCTTTTTATTGTTATCATCAAAATATATAAAGCATACAAAGTATGACATTATATGTCAACAATCCACCCTTCTTATAGCATGCTGTTAGGAAGGCCATGGATACATGCTGCCGGAGCTGTTACTTCGTCATTGCATCAACGTTTAAAGTACATTGTCAATGGTGTCCTTGTCACTGTCAAGGCTGAGGAAGCCATATCCGTGATGAAAAATATAGCGGTCCCATTTATTGAAGCTGAAGATTGTACGGATGGAAACATGCATGCATTTGAGGTTGTGAATACCGATTGGGTGCCCGAGAATACCGTAATAAGGAAACCTAGGATCTTAGGGGCCACTAAAATGGCCGCTAAAAGCCTCTTAAAGAGCAAGGTTCCTGCCCGATTTGGAGCAGCAAAGAAGAAACTTCGAATGGGTTGGGGTAACAAAGTCGAAGGCTGCAGAACAAAGATTTGGGTCGGGGTATAAACCTAAAAAGAGGATTACCAGCTGGTCGCTTTGGCAAGAAAAGAGAAAAGAATGGCGAGGATCGAGGGAAGGAAGCTTGTGGAAGAGAGTTTAGTCATTCCTCCGATCAGATTCTCATTCCCAAAGGCAGCATATGTCATACATCCTGATCCAGGACACGGGAGCTTTCTTCAGAAGATGTCATCTATGAGCATAAATATTGTGGAAAAGGAGGAAGTCCAGGGAATTGTCAAGAAGACTCAGTCAGGGAAGAGGGATGAAGAGCTACCTCAGTTGACCATCTATGCTGTAGAGAAAGTCACTGCCAGTGCGTGCATTCGGAAATTGGCCAAGGGAGAGAAGTTCCAGAATTGGGAAACCCAAGAAGCTCCATTGGTTTTCAGAATGTAATGAACCATGTTTTCTACGTTTGTTTTGTTTGTTTTGTTTTAAGGCCTAACAGGCCAATCGAATTTTATCTTTGTTTGTTGTGAACTGAATTTTTATGGAGATCATGCATGTTTGTTCATCTCTTTTCTTATTTTTATTTTTTATTTTTATTTTATTTGGTGCATTTACACTCATTTTCCGCTTTCAGGAACCCTGAAAGCGGAACTTCCACAACACCACCTGCACTTTACACTGAGAATGAATGGCCGAATTATAAAGAACACATAATAGCTGTAGAAGAGGAAGGCGAGAATGAAAATAGCATTAAGGAATTCGCAAAATTATTAGAGCAACACGAACAAGTTTGGAAGCCCGCTAAAGAGGAACTTGAAACCATAAATGTGGGCACTGAAGAAAGCCAAAGAGAACTCAAGGTAGGAACTTTGATCACGCAAGAGGAAAGAGAAGACTTGATTGCACTGCTTCGAGATTATACAGATGTTTTTGCTTGGTCCTATGAGGATATGCCCGGTCTAGATACAAATATTGTAGTCCATAGGCTACCATTGGAGGAGGGATGCAGACCGATTAAGCAAAAACTCAGAAGAACGCACCCAGAAGTTTTGATCAAAGTAAAGGCGGAGATTGAAAAGCAATGGAATGCTGGTTTCTTAGAGGTGGTCAAATATCCACAATGGGTGTCCAACATAGTAGTGGTACCCAAAAAGGAGGGCAAGATTCGAGTCTGTGTGGACTTTAGGGATTTAAATCGGGCTAGCCCTAAAGATAATTTTCCTTTACCACATATAGACATGTTAGTTGATAATGCAGCTCGTAGCTCCGTGTATTCCTTTATGGATGGTTTCTCAGGTTACAATCAGATAAAAATGGCACAGGAAGATAAGGAGAAGACGACATTTGTTACACCATGGGGGACTTTCTGCTATAAAGTCATGCCATTTGGGTTAAAGAATGCTGGTGCCACTTATCAAAGAGCTATGGTGACTTTATTTCACGACATGATGCACAAGGAGATTGAAGTATACGTGGATGACATGATCGCTAAATCGGGAAAAGGAGAGAATCATGTTCAAATATTGAAGAAATTATTTGAAAGGTTAAGGAAATATAAATTGAGGCTTAACCCGGCAAAGTGTTCATTCGATGTGAAGTCTGGGAAGTTGTTAGGATTTGTGGTGAGTGACAAAGGAATAGAAGTAGATCCTAAAAAAGTAAAGGCTATTCAGGATATGCCCGCTCCAAAGACCGAGAAGGAAGTAAGGGGATTTTTGGGAAGGTTAAATTACATTGCTCGGTTCATATCCCAATTAACCACAACCTGTGACCCAATTTTTCGTTTGTTAAGAAAGAAGAATCCTGGCATTTGGAACGCAGAATGTGAAGAAGCTTTTGAGAAAATCAAGCAGTACTTGCTGAAACCTCCTCTATTGGTTCCCCCTGTACCAAAAAGGCCATTGATTTTATACTTAACGATGGATCGAAACAATGATGGGATGTGTGCTTGGGCAACAGGACGAATCAGGAAGGAAGGAAAAGGCCATTTATTATTTAAGCAAGAAATTCATGGAGTGTGAGTCTAGGTATACTATGATTGAGAAGTTATGTTGTGCATTAGCATGGGCTGTAAAAAGGTTGCGACAGTATATGTTGTATCATACCACGTGGTTAATTGCTAAATTGGACCCGTTGAAGTACATCTGTGAAAAGCCCTATTTATCCAGCCGAATCGCTAAGTGGCAAGTTCTGCTATCCGAGTATGATATAGTGTACATGACAAGGAAAGCGATAAAAGGGAGTGTTATTGCTGATCACCTGGCAGACCATGCTATGGAGGACTATGAGCCATTAAACTTTGATTTCCCTGATGAGGATGTGTTTTCAGTGGAGGAAGTAAAACCCGGATGGTGGACTATGTACTTTGATGGTGCTGTGAATGTATGTGGTAACGGAGCCGGGGCAGTGATAATATCTCCTGACAACAAACAATACCCAGTTTCAACTAAATTGCAATTCGGGTGCACTAATAACACAGCCGAGTATGAGGCCTGTATTCTTGGTTTAGAGACTGCATTGGAGTTGAACGTAAAGAAGATAGATGTATACGGAGATTCGATGCTAATTATTTGTCAAGTAAAAGGGGAATGGCAAACCAAAGAAGAAAAGCTGATACCCTACCAAGAGTACTTATCTAAACTGGCTAAGGAGTTTGAGGAAATAGAGTTCACACATCTAGGAAGGGAAGGGAATCATTTTGCAGATGCCTTGGCTACACTAGCTTCTATGGCTAGAATAGACTTCGGGCAAAGCTTACAACCGATACACATCGACATCAGAAATAACCCGTCTTATTGTTGCTCAGTTGAAGGAGAAATAGATGGAAACCCTTGGTACTACAATATCAAGAACTTCATCCAAAATCATACTTATCCCATGGGGGCATCCAACATCGAAAAGAAGACCTTGAGAAGGCTGGCAATGGATTTTTACCTTGATGGAGAAGTTTTATATAAAAGGTCATCTGATGGGACTTTGCTGAGATGCCTAGATGGGGTTGAAGCTAGAAATGCATTGCGAGAAGTACATGAAGGGATCTGCTCGACCCATGCTAGCGGACATATGATGGCAAGGAAAATACAAAGAGCTGGTTACTTTTGGATGACATTAGAGAAGGATTGCATTGACTATGTCCGCAAATGTCACAAGTGTCAGATCTACGGGGACAAAATGAATGCCCCTCCGATACCTCTATTTAATTTGTTATCTCCATGGCCTTTTGCAATGTGGGGGATCGATGTGATTGGACCTATCATCCCAAAAGCCAGCAATGGTCACAGGTTCATTCTCGTGGCAATTGACTACTTCACAAAATGGGTAGAGGCCGGGTCATTTGCTCATGTAACACAAAAGGTGGTAAAGAAGTTCATTGAGAAGGATTTGATATGTCGATACGGGCCACCAGGAAAGATTATAACTGATAATGCCCAAAACTTCAATGGGAAGTTGATAACAGAACTCTGTGCTAAATGGAAGATCAAACATTCAAATTCCTCTCCTTATAGGCCCAAGATGAATGGTGTTATAGAAGTCGCTAACAAAAGCAGGTCAAGAAGATTGTTCAGAAGATGGTGGTCACCTATAAGGATTGGCATGAAATGTTGCCATTTGCTCTTCATGCATACCGTACTGCAGTTCGGACCTCAACAAGAGCCACTCCATACATGTTGGTATATGGGATGGAGGCGGTAATGCCTCTAGAGGTAGAAATCCCATCACTAAGAGTCTTGATAGACTCCGAACTAGATGAAGCAGAATGGACAAAGGTCAGATATGAGCAATTGAATTTGATCAGTGAAAAGAGGTTAGCCGCAATCTGTCATCATCAGTTATACCAAAGAAGGATGGCCAAAGCATATGATAAGAAAGTCCGACCTCGAAAATTCCAAGAAGGCGACTTGGTGCTAAAGAAGATATTGTTTGTACCAGGGCAAGATCAGAGTAAATGGGCCCCAAACTATGAAGGCCCATATGTGGTGAAGAAGTCATTCTCAGGAGGAGCTTTGCTATTGTCTAGAATGGATGGAGAAGATCTAGCTAGGCCTGTGAATTCTGACTCTGTAAAGAAATATTATGCCTAATATGTTGTAACCTTCCTCAATAGATAAAATTCGGCCAGGAATTCTTGCAAGAAATCTTTTCCAAAGCACATGATCTTATAATATTTATTTACGTTCTATCATTTTATTTTTGATCTATTTTGTACACCACGCTGGGGGCAAAATTATAAAATAGCAATTTGTTTTAAGAGTGTCAAATTGTATTTTTGATCAAATTTTGTGCCCCACGAGGGGGGCAAGATTATAAAATAGCGATTTGTTTTGAAAGTGTCAATTTGCAAATAAAAACCATTGTTTGAAATTCTTTCAAGTATATATCGTTTTGAGTTTTTAGACATGAGTAAAAAATAAAAAACTACAATGGAGCTATAAGGGGTCCCATGTGGAACAAAAGAGTCTCGTCGCCAAACATAAAGATATGGCATGGGGAACACATCCTATGAAGGAAGTCCACCATGAAGAGAGGGGGGACCTATGTTTCAAAAGAGGTAACAAGACATGCATATTATGGTCATAACACTAATTTGACAGGAAAGGTGTGGCGAAAGTTGATGCAATTTCGCATCAGGAAAGACATGAAGAAGCAAAATCTCAGGTCGACAAACCACAGAGGATGAATTGAGAATCGATGTTGTTTCGTTTTTGAGCCGGGTGGGTCACCCATAAAAATGAGACCATGCTAGCCGGGTGGGTCACCCATAAAAATGAGACCATGCTAGCCGGGTTGGTCACCCATAAAAATGAGACCATGATATCCGGGTCGGTCACCCATAAAAATGAGACCATGATAGCCGGGTCGGTCACCCATAAAAATGAGACCATGATAGCCGGGTCGGTCACCCATAAAAATGAGACCATGATATCCGGGTCGGTCACCCATAAAAATGAGACCATGATATCCGGGTCGGTCACCCATAAAAATGAGACCATGATATCCGGGTCGGTCACCCATAAAAATGAGACCATGATAGCCGGGTCGGTCACCCATAAAAATGAGACCATGATATCCGGGTCGGTCACCCAGAAAAATGAGACCATGATAACTAGGGTCGGTCACCCAGAAAAATGAGACCTCACTAACCAGGGTCGGTCACCCAGAAAAATGAGACCTTGCTAACCAGGGTCGGTCACCCAGAAAAATGAGACCTCACTAACTAGGGTCGGTCACCCAGAAAAATGAGACCTCACTAACTAGGGTCGGTCACCCAGAAAAATGAGACCTCTTTCCTTTAAAAGTTGGGGTGGTCACCCGTCATAATAAGACCCGGGTAAGTCATGCGTTGCAATGAGACAATTTCCGTGTTTTTCTTTACAACACTTACTAAGCTAAAGTCTTTTACAAAGACTTTAGTCGTAAGCATTGTAAAGAAGGGGGCAACTGTTGTAACCCAATTTTGGGTCATGCCCCAAAACTTTCAGAAAATAAAAAAAAAATAAAATAAAATGGGGGATGGTGTCGGTAGAAAAATCGAGTTAAAAGTTTGAATATTTTGGAAAAATCGATTGTACCCTTTTTGTGCCCAGAAATGAAAAACGCGGATCCAAAGCTAAAGTAATTTATTATGAGATAAATCCGCGTATAAATTAAGTCATAAAATATAATTATATTTTTATGGACCGATTTGATATAGTCGTTGGTTAATATAAAAACGTAATTATATTCAGGAATTAATTTAGGTCCAGTTGAAGGGTTTAATTAAGCTTGACGACTTAGTTATACTTTAAATTGATCAAATTAATTTTATTAAAGGCTTAGTTAATAAGAAATCAAGTGCTTAAATTTAATTCGGGCTCAATTGATGATATTTGAATTTTCGGAAATCAATTTGAATTTTTTCTAAGCCAAATGGGTGAAATCGGGGTTTAAATTGAACAAGTTAAGAGTGTAATGGTTGGGTGGGGACTATATCGCATAGATAAAAGTTGAGGACCGAAATATAAAAGGGGTACGAAGTTAAGGCTAGTATTGAACTTATGAAGGAGGGTATGATTGAACAAAGTCATGAACTTAAGTTCAATTGAGGTTGCAATTTAAAGGAGTTACGAATTGAGGGACTAAATCGTATTTTGCACAAAAATATAAATATATATATATATTAAAAATAATAATAATTAATAATAAATAAATAAATAAGTAATACTTTTTGAGCCACAAAAAAATATACCCACATTGCAGACCACACTCCCCGCCACCTGCCAGGAATTGGGGAATGCACTGCCGGAAACCAGGAAAGTTACCACCGTTTGTGACCTGCAGCAACTCTATAAATAGAGGAAGCTGACAGCAAGTAGAAAAGGGGAAGGAAAAAAAAAGGAAAAGAAAGAAAAGAAACTGGTTTGAAATTTTCTCCCGTTGGTCTTCATTCCTCGACCCTCATTCTTTTTCCTCGGTAGTTCTCTCTCCCGTTCATCTTCCTCCCTCTCGCCTCTGTCTCTTATTCTGAAAACACAAAGTTTTCATTCTCTCGGCAAACGAAAAAAAGCATCACCAGAAAACAGCCCTCCTCTTGTCATCAACATCATCTTCAAAATCACTGCCATCTCTTTCCCTCGGTCGCTCTCTTTACTCTTCATTTCTCTCGGGTCACCGTCTCTCCCTCTACAAACAGCTAGCAACACCGACAGCCACCCCAACCGGCCAGCCAGCATCATCTCGTCACCTTCAGGAGCTCCTTTTACTCCGGCGACCACCAGTACAGACTCAGGCGAGTATTGGACAACAGCAGCCCCGTCACAACAGGGTGCACCGACGACGTCAAGAGCAGCCCGTGGTCTTCCGATCAAGTTTCCGGTGATCTCAGGCCACCATCTCCGACGCCACAACGACCAGAAGAATCACCTCGACGTCCTCTACACAACCGTATAAATAGGTAAGCCATTCATTACACTCGAAAATTTCGAAATTCCTGTTCATCATCATCTTCCTTCTCTGCATGCACGGGCACGGGGAGTGAAATTCACTCCCCGTGTGGGCCGAATTGGGCCGGGTTTTGCACCGACCGGTTAAAAAGAGGGCCCCAGCACCAGGCTCATTGGTCGAGGCCGCTAGTCAAACAGGCTGAGATCAGTCATCGACCAATCTGAGTCGGGTGATGAGCCAACTCACCCATAAATATATAATAATAAAATAATAATAAAATAATAATAAAATAATAAAAAATATAAGAAATATTTTTTTATAGAAAAAATTCTAAAAAATGTGTTTTTTTCTTGCACAAGGCCAATACACTAGCATATTTTAAAAGTTCTTTTGAAAAAATTTATATTATTTTGGGTTTTGAATAGAAAATGAGTTTTAGCATGGATTTCGCAAAGAAAAAATCATTTCTTGCATTTTGAGATATTACAACAGTAAAATCCAAAGGGTATTGGCCGATATTTCAAAAAATTTAAAATCTTATTTTGTTTTGGGGTTTTATTATTCACCGTCGGTATTTGGATAAATAAATCCCAAAGAGATAAAATCCAAAATATTCGGTGGGAATGATATGCTTTTATTCATTGTTGGTATTTGGGTAAATAAATCCTAAGGGTTATTACCCAAAATATTCGGTGGAAATAATAAGCTATTATTCACTTGTTGATATTTGGATAAATAAGGAGATGATATCCAAAATATTCGACGGGAATGATATATTATTACTTACTAAATCTAAAGGGGTTTAATATATATATAAAAATTTCCCTTTTCATGTTTTGAAAGTAAGCCCATAACAAATCATAAGTCATCCAAGCGTCAAGCGACTTACCTTAGGTAGGGCGTACTAGGGTGCTAAAACCTTCCCTTTACGCAACCGAGTCCCTTACCTCTAGAATCTCCGGAAGACCAGTCTTAGGTTTCCTAGTAACCATAATACTAGGTGGCGACTCCTTTTACAAAAATAGATAATCCCTCGACATTTTAATTTCCTCGCTCATGGGGACAAGTTGTCACGACGCCGATCTCCTATTTTTTTTTTTTTTTGGGGCGCGACACTCGTGACCGCTAGGTCAATAAGGCTCTGATACCATATTAAAGAACCATCTCACCTAAAAACTTAAGCTTGTAGGTGAAACCCCATAATATGATTATATTATACTCTAGCAGATAACTCTCCTAGTAGCACATAGGGCAGTAAAGGTGGGACGATGCTCATACATTGACAAATACAAGATTATGCCTACGTGGTTCGTTTTGAATTCTGGATCATTGATAATATAGCAAGTATAAAGTTTTTTTTAATAGGAATAAGGTTTGCATGGGTTTTTAGTTCATGATTTTAATAATGTTTATATAAAAATCTTGATTTTATTTTTGTTACAATTACAATTTAAATTTAACTCGAGATATTAATTGATTTAAATTAAAAAAAAAGTTGAATAATCAGTTAAAACCTCATGTTAACTTAATGAAACCTGATCAATTTAACCTTCTTTTTTTTTATAAAACAACATGGTTTTAATGTATTTGTTTCCTTAAAAAACAAAAGCAGGAGTTGACCTTCTCATCATCTTGTGAATGAGTATTTTCTCGGATCTAACTGAATGTGTTCCATCATCAATTTTTTTATCATCATGGATATTCAGGTTAGTTTACGTGTATCTCGACTAATTTAATAGATTCTAAAATTAATAATCGTGTAAATCTATAATAACTATTATGTTAACAACCATACAACTCAAACCTGAAATTATATATATAAAAAAATAATTTAACTTATATTAGTTGATGATCCAGGCTGTTAATGTATCATGCATTATCCATCGATCGTGACATGAACACTGTTCAAATGGATATGCTGCCATTTCAAGCGTCTTCCTCGTACTACGTGCTATGTTTTTTCGTATCGTTTCCAGACAAAGACGTGTGAGATGCTCGTACGCACACGAAGAAGGGAGGTGGCGTTGAGCTTCGTGTGTTACGTGATATTTAACTTACCTGGACAAGCATTTTACTCAGCAAACACGATAAAGAATTGCTAGTTTACCACGCTAAACAATCTTTTTACGAGTAAAATTAGCTTCCCGAGTCTCCCTTGGCCTCTCCCAGGCTTCACCTCTGCAAAATTTTATATTTTATTATATATCTCTATTCTTTACAACACGAGCATTTGTTCGTCATGTTATCGACTAAGATGATTTATTGTGTGAAAATTAAATGAATATTTTTATTTTAATAATGAACTAAGATATGAATATCTCGTTTGGTGTGTACTGTATCAACATCTCTGGTCTGTATCTCGAATTTGCCAATAGCTAGAGGCACTGACACCCTTCATCTCCGAACTTTATCCCCTGATCAGTCAATCTGCCTATATAAAAATAATTTTGTGTTTGAGAATGGTCAAATTAAGTGAAATTTAATTAAAAATAATTAATTAAATATCTTCTTGCAATTGAGTTTTTGATGTATCTAATGAGATGTGAATATTTAGTTGAAAATAATTTTGTGTTTGAAAACGGTCAAATTAAGTGAAATTTGATTAAAAATAATTAATTGAGTATTTTTTTTGCAATTGAGTTTTTGATGTATCTAATAAGATGTGAATATTTAATGTGTAAAGATTAAAGATTATTTTTATTTTAGTGATGAGCTAAAATATGAATACCAAATGTAAAAATACTAAAGGATAAGAATGTCAAGAGAGATGAATATCAAATGATAGCTTGTTACCTATATGTATTGTCATGATATCTAGATTACATGTTCTGTTTCATTATCATCCTGACATTCTATTATCAGGAAAAATAAAATAAAATTACAGCAGAAGGAATCAAAGAGCTCTCAAAAGAAAAACATGTTAATCTGGAAGGTCATCCGTGTGAATTTAAAGAACATCTTTTGGATATGAATTCAAGTACATTTCTATTTAATTGTTTATGTGTATTTAATAATTCGACATAAATAATTTCTATATATTATAAAATAAATTCCTAACATTTTCTACCTTTCTCGTTTCTCTCTTTTCCTCTTCGATCTCTTGCAATTACCTATGAGATCATGCTAACGGGGCCTTTTTTTTCCTTTGCTATGAACATGGTTATGAATTAAGCTCAAGCAAGGAACTCATAGAACTTGTTTCATTCATGTATTTGACTTTGCTAAACAGATCATGCATTTTTTATTGGCCAATCAATTTAAATATTTGTTGAATGGGTTTGATCGGAAATTCATCATGTCCTAAAGATATTTCTCTTGCTGGTCAGGTTGTTGACTTACAAGTGGTTCCTAGACCTAGGAGCAAGATTGTTGTTCATTTCTTGCCCGGACAGCACCGCTGACAACAAATAGCAGAATCTATATTTGTTTTTTAAGAAAAAAATCTGTGGAAGGAAATTTCTTCAATTTTGTTTACGATCATTTTTTTTTATGTTGTTTCTCTTTAACACTCATGATCAAAACTGAAGTTATTTATCTTGTGTTTTTTTATGTGTATTTATTGTCGGCAAGTATGCCTTGTGTTTCATCGTATTCATGTTTGTACGAGATAAAGGTTAGAAATTGTTTTTTAAATGTTTTTTATTTAAAAATATATATTTATTTTAAACTTTATTTATTATCAACATATTAAAATAATTTAAAAATACTATTTTTTTAAATACTTTTAAAACACAGTGTCAAACAAACAATTAAATTAATAAATTTAATATATTATTGTTAATCCAGATTTAGGAGTCAGGATAGTTTGGTTTGAAGAGCCTAAGAGCATCTTAAAAGGAGAAAAGATATTTAGAGAAGTAAAATGAATAATATGGATTGTTGAAGAGTATAGATATAATATCTTTTTATATTTGCACTCCAATGAAAAAAAATCATCTAGAGAAGTCAAATCTATATTAATATATATAATATTGATATAATTATTTAAAGTCGATGTGTTTTTTGTTTTTCAAAGGAAAAAAAGAAGAAGCTGAACCAGTTAACTGGTTTATAATCTAATTTAAGTAAAAAAATAGAAATTAAAAAAAATTATTTTGGTTAGATTTTTTTTCTCTAAATTGAACCATGAACTCCTAATTTCAACCCAGCAAGAGCCAAAACAATCGCATAGAAATGCATATGCGTGCCCGCAGACAGCATAATCTCGCCTCCGGGTTGCTTGGTGCCTTTGGCCAGCGCCGCCGTCAAATTCAAACAATTATTACATCATTTATAAATATTTTACTGTAAATCACAAATATATGAGAATTAAAATCCGCAAGGACAACGAGTTGACTCGGAGTTTAGCCCCCTTTCAGCTACATGCATACTATTCGCCACTTCAAAGTTTAAAGGGCTAAAATGGGACATAAAATTGGCGGGAGCAACCTCTGCTCAGTCAAATTACCCGCCGAGATTAATGTGCATGTAAAAGGGAAGGGCTCGTACGTGACAGTGGCCGTTGTTGACATGATCCACCTAGAAAGCCCCTGGTTCGACACATCGTGAGTGTTTTTGAAGCATAACAACTCCTTTTTAATCCCTTTAAAGCTTTCATGCAAATGATTTTCCATCGATTTTTGTTTTGTTTATCGATCCAACTAGTATAAATGGAATTTAAATCATCGTATCAGCCAGAAATTTTGTTTGTAATTATTATGTATCCAAGTCACTCGATAGATAATAATAAAAATAAATAAAATTATCTAATATAAATTATCTAACAGGTAACCCCGATATACAAGACTGGAACTAATAGGTTTACTACATGATCATTAATCTCAAGATCTGTGGGATTGGTCGAGATACGTACAAATTGATTCATATACTCATGTTAATAAAAAAAAATAGTAATAAAAAATATATGATATGAGATTTACCAATATTTTTTTTAAGTATGAACCCTTGACAGAAAATAAGGTCCTGTTTGATATTAAGTTTCAAAAACACTTTGAAAAAAATGAAATTTTTTTATTTGTATTTTTTACTTTATTTTTTCTACGATTTTAGATTATTTTTATGTGATAATATCAAAAATATTATTTTGATATATATCTGAACAAAAAAAATATTTTCAAAAATAATTTTAACCAAATTTCAAATGAGTCACTTAGACTCTAACTAGATTTAGGGTGTGTTTGATATTGCTTTTGTTTTTGTTGTTGGGATTTAAAAAAAAAAACAGTTTTATAAAAAATACTTTAACTACAGTTCAAAATAATTTCTAAAGTGTTCGGTTAAAACTGTGATTGAGTTTGAGGATAATGAAAAACAGTTTCAAGTGTTTAGTTACCAAACTTTTCATATTGCTTTGAACTTGTAAATTTTACTTTAAAGTATACATATTGTTTTTAAAATATTTAATAATTATAATAATAAAATATAATTAATAATTCAAGTAAAGTAGACACTTATTTTTATTCTCCCATCAAACTACTTGTAATTTCATCACGAACTATAAATCCATACGTGAAGGCTTCTGCGATCCCGGAACAACTTATAATAAAATATCATCTAAATCAAAATTAGATTTTTGAGACAAAAAGTATATTATGATCTTCTTCTAATATATTTATTTATTGTAATTAATTTTTATATTATTTTTATATTAAAAATATATTTTGAACTTGTAATACTATGATCTTCTTCTAATACTTTTCATATTGCTTTGAACTTGTAAATTTTACTTTAAAGTATACATATTGTTTTTAAAATATTTAATAATTATAATAATAAAATGTAATTAATAATTCAAGTAAAGTAGACACTTGATTTTATTCTCCCATCAAACTACTTGTAATTTCATCACGAACTATAAATCCATACGTGAAGACTTCTGCGATCCCGGAACAACTTATAATAAAATATCATCCAAAGTAAAATTAGATTTTTGAGACAAAAATTATATTATGATCTTCTTCTAATATATTTATTTATTGTAATTAATTTTTATATTAAAAATATATATATATATATATATATATATAGTGCAACGCATGTAAGCAACAAATTTACTGCTTTATGTGAAACTAGGTTTCTACAGTAAAATAAGATGGGTCTCATAGTCAAAATTTTGCTTCTTACAATTAACCAAACACTCATATTCTTAATTTTTTTTGCAACTTCCTGTTGCACCATAATTCTTTATTGTTCGTGCTCCGTCACAGACCAAACATTTATAATAAACATGTACACGTGTAAACAAGACTAGTAAATTTTTACAGCAACAACTTCTCAGATTTTAGCACCGCCATGCTTGTTGCGATCCTAATTGTTAGTCATTATTGTAAACACTCACCTTTTCCAGCCCTCCTAACAATATTTATAGTTTTAACCCAAAAAGTAGAAAAAAAATAAAATTTTACCCCCTAGAGTATTTTTTCTAATCTGATCCCCTGCTGATTTTAAGTTCAAGCGGAATTAACCATTGTATTCATCACGTTCATCATATATACAGGGTAACTAGGGTCCCTCCTACAAAAATAAGAAGACTAATAAGAATGAAAGATATGTAATTGAATATAAATTTATACAGTATATTCTGCAGAAAATAGCTAAGGCAAAAGGAAACGGAAAGAGACTTGCGTGGTATGCTTTGAAAACACAAATGTAGATAAGAAATTCTCAGTTGATGGTTGTCTTCAAACATATGTTTTAAATTTCATAGCATGTTGAAGTGAAGCTACTTAATTGGACGACGGCAAAATATCCTCACGAAAACTGCTAATCTCATGCTAGTGTTGAAACCTGTGGGAAATTCCTGGACCCAAAATTAGCTGAGATCATGAGCCGGAGGAAAAAGAAAGCTTCTATTTCTGTCAAGGATAAAGTATTTTGTCCATATCCAAGCTGCTCAACATTGATGTGAAAAATAGAGGTGTTAGATTAGAGTTCAAATATTTCCTAAATCCCCTTTTGGTGATCCTGCAACAATTTTCTGCATCTTGTTGATTTATATTTGTCACAAGTTGATATAACCTGGAATAATAAGAATTCATGGCTGATGAGGTAAGAGATGTTTATGAATTTTTCCTACCTCGTTCTAACTTAACCCCTCACCTATTACTTGTTTTGCTTTGGCTGATGTGGATACGAGTTCTGCTTGCGGAGCTGGGTGGAAGAACAGGAAACCAACATGTAGCTTTCCGATCTGGGACGAGAGGAAGATGATCTGAGTTGCCATAATATAACTAGATCTTAGACTATTTTTCTCTCTGTTTTTGTTCAGCTGCTTTGGAGATGGCCATCATTTTGTGTATGCTTCCATAGGTTGAAGTAGATTTCGAAACTCCCTAAGGATTTCCTGGTTTTGTGAGAGGATGCCAAATCTTTTCAAACTTTTAAGTTGTGGATTTTGTGCTAATCAATACAGATTCTTGGTTTCTTCTACGGATTCGGGCGCGTCCACCCTAGATGACCACATTCGTACACCAAGCCATCTCAAGTCCTCGTCTGATGGCTACCATTTCCACATGCTTGTTTCAAGCTTCGATGCATTCAAACTATTGAAAGTTAACCCAGAAATCTTTGCTCGTCACATTCTTTCCTGTGACGCCCTTGCCTGCATTCAAGCTAAATATCCAGGACATGATCACCAGGACACAACGCATGATGATGATTGAGAAGTCAAGCAACCCTTATCCAAATAAGCAGTGCTCCCAGCTACAACTTTATGTTTATGATTAGATAAATAAAAGGGGTTGTGATATATATATATATACACATCTTCAAGACAATTTGTATTCACACACACACACACACACATATATATACACATCTTCAAGACAATTATATATATGTGAATACAAATTGTCTTGAAGATGTATATATATATATATATGTGAATACAAATTGTCTGATTACAAATTGTCTTGAAGATGTATATATATATATATATGTGAATACAAATTGTCTTGAATATATATATATATATATATATGTGAATACAAATTGTCTGATTACAAATTGTCTTGAAGATGTATATATATATATATATGTGAATACAAATTGTCTTGAATATATATATATATATATATACAAATTGTCTTGAAGATGTTTGTTGAAATGACTGAAAGAAAGAAGCAGACGTCACGGAAAAGGTTAATCGCGTGACTCGGAAATTTACTTTAACTCTGTGGTCCGACCCTGATACTACCAGACCCAACCCAACATAGGCCTTAAGCCCGATCCTTCATCTAATCCAAGCATGGGCCTAACCAACAGGTTTTGCCTGTAAAGCATGTCGGCTAGAAATCTACTGAAAGATAGTGTTTTGGGGATCAATTCACCTTTTCTTTGGAAGAGAAAATTTTAGCTTCTAGTATTTCTTAGAGCAGGTAATAATTTCAAGTAAAAATGAATGATCAATTCACCTTTTCTTTTGTATGTTATGATGTGTGTAAAGGGTCCTTTATTTTTTTAATTTTTTTGAAACACAAAAATAATGCTGATATATACAAGAAGTCAAAATTATGAGTTTCTTGGTCAACTAAAAGAGGTGACGGAGTCGAGAAAACTTGGATTGAAGGAGGGTTAACATCCACCAAAACAGGAACATAATCCCAATTGGGATGGAACCAGCCTTTTGTTTGTGAAAGGGACTTAATTGAGTATACTGTAGAAGTTAAGGGACGAATAGAGTAGTATACCCTGAAAGGGAAAAAGCACGCTCTTACACTTGAAGCAAACTAGTTCTTTATAAAATAAAATAAGTGGAGCGGGAAACATGACGTGTAAAGCCTCTTCCGTACGCCTCCTCTCCAATAATATTCCCGCCCCGCCCACGCCCTTTCCACCCAGGCAATCCCTCCATTCTTTTCAAACTTCTCTAAACCTGCACCACAAGCACAATCTAGCGCCAGGACTCTCATTTCTCAGAATCCCTCCGTAAACTCTCAATTCTAAGAAAAACAATCAAATTAGGGTTAGGGTTAATATAATTAGAAGAAACAGAAGATGGGAACCAAGGCAACCGAAGAGCTAGTCTCCACTATCCGATCATTCGTAGGCTGTGATTTCTCCGACATGGACATAATTAGAGCTCTCCACCTGGCAAAAAACGACCCCGCCGCTGCAATCAACATCATCCTGGATACCCCGAATTTTATTTCCAAACAAAAAAACCTAACCCCCAAAACCCCAAACCCAAAATCTAAAGCCGTACCCTACAAGCCCCCATTTTTTGTCGTTAAAGATAACGGAAACCGTAACTCGAGACTGGATTTAGAATTCAATTGTGTAGAAAATGACGCGGGTGACAACACTGTTGATGATAATGGGAGTGTTTCGGGTTTGGTCGGGAGTGAATGGTGGTTTGTTGGTAGCGGTGAAGTGACAGGGTTGTCGACGTGTAAGGGGAGGAGAGTGAAGGCTGGTGATGAAGTGGATTTCGCATTTCCTCTGAAGAGCAAAAGCTCGATTTCGCCTTCGCCGGGTAAGGGTTTTGGGAGGAGAAGGCAGGCCGCGACAGCGTGCTCGGAGATCGTTAGGTTTTCTACGAAAGATAGTGGAGAGGTATGTTACATCATTTGTTTTGATACAATTGGTTAATTATGGTCAATCCAAAAGTCATTACTTTTAGAATGAAAATTATGTGATACTTCACACTGTTTAATGCGTTGTATAGAAAAGCGAGTAATGCTGGGGGTGGTTTTAAGGTGATGCGTAAACGTGAGTTTTATGTGTCGTGTTGTGATTTTTTGGCAGCTTGGTCGAATACCTAATGAGTGGGCACGGTGTCTTATGCCGCTTGTTAGAGATGGAAAGGTCAGGATTATGGGATGTTGTAAATCTGCTCCCAACGTGCTTGGCATAACGGATGCAATTCAATTATCAATAAGGTGAGGTAAACTTGCAAATTCCGGGGTTTAATTTATTTCGCGAGGCTGTGCCTCTTATTGTCTTCTTTTATCACTGGGTGTACAAGTTAAATCTAACAATGCATAGTCTGCTTCATCATATGTGTGAAATTACAAAATATCAATGATAGTTGGTTACTTTTTTTTTTTCTACGATACTTTGTTCACTTACAGTTTCTGATTAATCCGAACCTTGTCCCAGTGTGTACTTGAATAGTGTAATGTTCCACAAGCACCACCAGATCTCACTTAAAGCAACTGCCAATTCCACTGAAGAAACAGTTGGTCATCCTCTTTCAATTCTTTTCCGCTTGCTTGGCCTGACCCCTTTTAAGAAGGTTGATAGTCTGTCACTTTACTCTGCTCTGTTATTATTTTTATATAAAGCTGAATATGGAACTTGTGAATTTTGTTACAGGATGGTTTTTTCTTTTTACAAATAAGATACGGGTTTTGTCTCTCAAATATGATAGTGATTTTTTTTCTTTCACATAATTAGGCAGAATTTACACCTGCTAATTTGAACACAAGGAAGCGACCTTTGAACTCAAAGGTAAGAAAGCTAGGACCTGTCCTTTCCAAACACTTTTCTCCTGTAATTGGATTTTTTTGTCATCAGTTTTTAAATGAACAGGAGGGTTCTGGTCTTCCTGAGTCATTGTTAAATGCCAAAGTGTCTAAGAATCAGTATGGAAATGGAAATGAAACTGAGAACGAGGAGTCCATTTCAGAAGCAGATCTTGAGAATATTGTTGGTGCTGGAGACAGCTCTGGGTTAGAGGTACTCGTGTGAGAATATCGAGTGTATGGAGCTTCTGAATGCACATAACAGGTGACTTACTTGAAAATGGTTCTGATTTAGGAAATGGATCCTCCCAGTACACTCCAATGTGAGCTTCGTCCCTACCAAAAGCAGGCCCTACACTGGATGATTCAGCTGGAGAAGGGAAAATGCATGGATGAGGCAGCAACAACACTTCATCCATGTTGGGAGGCTTATCATTTAGCAGACAAGTATGTCAAATTCTTGTAGCATTCGATATGTTAGTCACTCTGAGATGGGTATTAATAAGGTATCTGTTTTAAACAGGAGGGAGCTTGTTGTCTATTTGAATGTTTTTTCAGGTGATGCTACAGTAGAATTTCCTAGCACACTTCAAATGGCCAGAGGAGGAGTACGTATCTGTACACCAGCTTCTATTGAAACTTGAATATATACCTATTTTTCAGTGTGCAGTGTCTTGACCGGATTATGCTTTTGAAGATTCTGGCAGATGCTATGGGACTTGGGAAGACCATCATGACCATATCCCTCCTACTCAGTCATTCAGACAAGGGTGGGTTATCGAATAGTCAATCTGGGAGTCAGCTTTGCACTGGAGGTATTTCAAGTGATAGCTCAGACCAAAATCCAAATCAATTGAACAAGGCAACAAAATTTTCAGGCTTTGATAAGTTGAAGCAAAAGAAGATGCTTGTAAATGGTGGCAATCTAATAATATGTCCAGTGACTCTTCTGGGCCAGTGGAAGGTATTTGTATTGCATTTTGGTACATAGCCTTTTCCTTTTCACTTGCATTGTAGCATTCTGGCACTCCTTTTCATGTGTCTGTGTTATCTTGTTTTGCACTCTTTTGTTTATGAAAATGATCATTTGAGTGCTTTGTCAGGCGGAGTTAGAAACTCATGCACAACCTGGTTCCTTGTCTGTTTATGTTCATTATGGACAAAGCAGAGTGGAGGGTGCAAATTTTCTTGCCCAGAGTAATGTTGTAATAACTACATATGGAGTGTTAGCCTCAGAATTTTCAGCAGAGGTAATTTTAAAGGCTCATTGTGATAACAGGATTTTTTTTCTTTACATATTGTGTGGAAAAAGATAACAAAATAAAGCACCCTTCTGCCTGTCTCCTTTACAGGATGCTGTAGGGAATGGGGGACTGTATTCAGTCCATTGGTTTAGAGTGGTTCTTGATGAGGCCCATACCATAAAATCCTCAAAAAGTAAAATTTCGATTGCTGCTGCTGCTTTGGTTGCTGATCGCCGTTGGTGTCTTACTGGGACTCCCATTCAGGTATGTTCTTATTTTATAAATCCCAGCCCTAATTTAATGGATCCCAAAATCCCCCCTCTTTCAAATAGTCAGCAGATTAAGGGTCATTGTCTCGTTTTATAACAAAAAATAAAATAAAATGATAAAATGTTAGATCTTTTCTAATAGGAGTATCATTTTATATCATGGAGAAATTTGTTTGCTTGAGTTCATCCATAAGGTATTCTATGGGCTGAACCACTACCATAGATATCATGTTAATCAGCCAAAGTACACTAAACTTAATTCTGATTATTTTATGGGGATGTATCTGTAACTACGGGGGTCAAAATGCCTTTGTTACATTTTTTATTAGATGGTGCATATCTTTGTTACCTTTTCTTATTAGGAGTCTTCGAAGTTCTGAATTCTGGATTGGTGGCTGAGCTAAAATACTTGATGGTGTGCCATCTGCTAGATATTGTATGTGTTCAATTTTTAATGTCTGAGCCACAAGGTTATGTTGTGAGTGTAGCTTTTTTACATTTGTCATGCATCATCTGTGAGCAATATTTTCTCAATCTCTTTGTTTTAATTTGGAGTTACATGTGAACGCTCCTTTACAAATTGGTTAGATAGGTGATACCTTGAGCTGGTGGATGGAGCAGTTTTTGAACTCATGAATGTCAATATAATGTCAATGCACTTTGAAAATTTGTGTAGCTTGAATTTTTAAGTTACCTGCCTATAGATGAAAATTTTATCTCTATTCCATCCTTTTTTTTGGGGTGGGTGGGTCTTTAACTTGTAATTTTTATGCATCCTGACATGTAATTTTGTCATCCCAGAACAACGTGGAGGACATTTACAGCCTTCTTCGGTTTTTGAAGGTGGAACCTTGGGAAAATTGGGCATGGTAGGTCATTTATCTGTTTTTGGTTGCAAAAACTATAGAATTTATTTCAGTTAATTGGGTAATAGCATTGAATTCAAAGGTGACATTTTATTCAAATAGTCCCATGGACATGTACTGCTATGCTGTAAAACTTGAGGATAATCTCAACCAGATCTCTGGTTGAGGTTTAAATTTTAATTTCTTTTCCAGAAATACTTCTTTCATTTAGGAAATCACTTTTACAATTTTATAATATTCATGTAGACAACTGCTGAGTCATATGAAACAATATTTTTTTGTTGTTGCTTGAAGCATTCTTGCATAAAAAAAGGAAAATCATGTCTTATGAAGTTGCTGTCTATGCATCTAATTTCTAGAAAATGTCTGTTTAATCTCATCATTGTTAAACCTGTGCATGGATTATGTTGCATGTCACGAACACTTCTCTTGGTAGGCTAACTATTTGTTAAAGTTCTGGGGATGCAGCGTTCTTACTAAATTATCTTCTAGAGTTTTGTGGCATGGCAATTATGCTCATTAAATTGTTCCCACATGTAATGTAGGTGGAATAAACTTGTCCAAAAACCATTTGAGGAGGGTGATGAGAGAGGTCTAAAGTTGGTCAAGTCCATCTTAAAACCTATTATGTTAAGGAGAACAAAGACCAGTCGAGATCGAGATGGCAGGTGCAGCTAATGGCATTTTACTTTGTCCCTTCTCTGCCTTCTAAAGTTCTTCTCTTAAACTTTTTGACTGTTGCAGGCCAATTCTAGTTCTCCCTCCAGCTGATGTTCAGGTGATTTACTGCCAACTAACAGAAACTGAAAAGGATTTTTACGAGGCTTTGTTTAAAAAATCCAAGGTATGCGTGTTTTACTGAATTTCCATGATTGTGTGCATGTGATTTTTTGATTATAGCTTTTCTTTCATGTCTTTTGTATAACATACTGTTGGGCATCTTTCCAGGTGAAGTTTGATCAATTTGTTGAACAAGGGCGGGTTCTTCATAACTATGCTTCTATTTTGGAATTACTTTTACGTCTTCGTCAGTGCTGTGATCACCCGTTTCTTGTGATGAGGTGTGGACTTTACTGTCCTTAGCTTACTCCCTATTATCATCCCTGCATACTAATGGATTCATTTTGAATGATAGAATGGTGGTTCAACAGAATTCAAGGGTTCTGGTGTATACATTGGCATATGCTTCAATCAATGTTCATTGAACATATTTGATAAAGGAAAAGAAACTTTTCCTCATTTTTTTTAAGATAAAAGGATCACAATTATACTGGTATTTTTGAATGAATATCTTATTGTTTTCACATGAAACTTGATGATATTCTTTCATAATCCTATCTCATTTCTCTTGATGTTTTTTTTTGCCGTTATCAATTTGATTTTTTTTCCTTTTGCAATCACTTTACTGCTATTATTACATTGTGGAAAGAACTCTCTGCCTAGGAGATTGGTGGTCTGTGGTTGAGGTATCATGCATGTTAGTAGATTATGTGTTATACATGTTTGTAGACTGTGTTATACATGTTTGTAGACTTGCCACAGCATAGTTGGAAATCAACTGCTGAAGCGTTTTTCTTTTCTGAATGTTTTGTACATTAGTTTTGACACTTTTTTTTTGTGAGAATGTGCTAAATTCTCTGTAATGGATGGCTTTGTGTGTCCAGTCGAGGTGATACACAAGAATATTCTGATCTGAACAAGCTAGCTAAACGATTCCTTAAAGGTGGCCAGATTGCCCTTGAAGGAGAAGCTACAAATGTGCCTTCAAGGGCATATATTGAAGAGGTTGTGGAGGAGCTAAGTAAGGGAGAGAAAGGAGAGTGTCCAATCTGTCTGGAGGCCTGTGAAGATGCAGTACTGACTCCCTGTGCTCATCGATTGTGTCGAGAATGTCTCCTGGCAAGTTGGCGAAATGCTAGTTCCGGTTTATGTCCTGTTTGTAGGTATTTTTCAATTTTTGTTGCAACCACAGTTGTTTTTTAAGCTTTAATTTACAGGTCTTGAAGTTCTATATTTTCTGGTCAGAGAATTTAAGAACTCATTTTTCCTTTTATAGGAAAACCATCACAAGGCAAGAGCTTATCACAGTTCCGACTGACAGTAGATTCCAGATGGATATTGAGAAAAACTGGGTTGAATCTTCCAAAATTGTGGCTCTCTTGCAAGAACTTGAAAATCTTCGTTCGTCAGGATCTAAAAGCATTCTCTTCAGTCAGTGGACTGCATTTCTGGATCTTTTACAAATCCCTCTTTCCAGGTACCAATTCTGAGCTGCTTGAAGAATTCACAGGATGTTTTTAGCCGTGAGCATTTCCAGTATGTGTGTGTGTGTGTCAGTTGGTGTTTTCATTGGGGAAAGAGATTAACATGGAGTACATGGGATCCTGCAGGGACTGGCTTCACTATTTTAGAGGGACCTTCTTATCATTTTATTATGCTCAAGAAATTTTCAATGATTTTGTCCTGTTATGTGTATATATATTCTTTATGAAATGGTGCCTTGAATGTATTTCATGCAATCAGTACTAATGGAGCTATCGTTGTAATTCTTGCCAGGAGTAACATTTCATTTGTTCGTCTTGATGGGACTCTAAACCAGCAGCAGCGTGAAAGAGTCATAAAACAGTTTTCAGAAGATGACAGCATCCTGGTTTGTGAAACTTTCTTTTGTTGCCTGCTCATTCCTTTTCCCTTTTGTGATGGAAGCCAGGTACTGTATTTGTTAGCTCTGAAGAGAGCTTGGGCTTGATTATTTTGTGTGTTTGCGCAATTAGGTGTTGCTGATGTCACTGAAGGCTGGAGGGGTAGGGATAAATTTAACAGCAGCATCCAATGCCTTTGTTATGGTATGCACAATGTTGAACTTGTTATTTAAATTGTGGCTTGATTTGTTGTGGCGAGATTTTTCATTGAATTTTCATTTTCATATGCCTGTCTACAATCTTACTTGGAACTGAAAACCTTATCATTATGTCTTGGACTAGAGGTAAAATAAGCAACATATTGTCACATTAATGCTTTTATTTTGTTTAGGGGCTTGTAAAATGACTCTAGGTCACTTGCGATATGATTTTTTTGTGTGCATTGTTTGTTTGATAAACATTTGCCCGACACTTCATGTTTTGATTATTCGCAGAGTGATCTTTTGCTGATTATTTACCTGAACATTTATATAACCACCTGTATTTTTTTGTTCCAATGGTTTACACAATGGGTCAACCCTCTTCTCCCTTGATCCCTGGGGATTAGAACCTGCCATCCCACAATTCTATGCATTAGGAGAAGTGACTTTATTAACAAAGCTAGCTAGCAGCAGTTGATATCTGCATTTACAAGGTGTATTCTGTTAGGTAGATTTCCTTATTAACTAAGCTAGCTAGCAGCAATGGATAACTGCATTTACAAGGTGTGTTCTGTTAGGTAGATTTCTTTATTCACCAAAATTCCTTGTTCAGGTCCCAGACTACCTTTTTTCTTTTGGCTGTTTGTTTGTTTGGCTCAACCTACACCTCCCATACTTCCCTCTGGCTGTTCCCCTTTTATCTTCACTACGCTTTTGTAACTGGGACTTTATGCAAGACACATTAATGTTCAAGTTTTTTCATAGGACCCATGGTGGAATCCAGCTGTAGAGGAGCAGGCTGTCATGCGTATTCATCGCATTGGACAAACTAAAAGAGTGATGATCAGGCGGTTCATTGTGAAGGTACGTTTTCTCTTATCAAATTTTTTGTCTGCTATGTTAGTGACTGGCAGTAAAGCTTTTTCAAGAACCTGATAGGCTTAACCACTTTATTTTTTTCCATTAAAGAAAATAAAGACACTAGCAGCTTGTTTTATACTTGCTCTAGGAATTTTGAGTTGGAAGGTCATTGATCAGCGCCATTGTTTTCGACTATTTGAGTCACCCGGGATGATTAATCTGTTTCTGACCTTTCACTACCTGCGTGCCCTCTTTTGAATATATCTGGATGGCAGGGAACAGTTGAGGAAAGAATGGAAGCAGTGAAAGCACGCAAGCAGCTAATGATTTCAGGTGCCTTGACTGATCAAGAAGTTCGCACTGCGCGTATCGAAGAGCTGAAGATGCTGTTTACGTAGATTAGTGATGTGAATGGAGCTCTTTTGCGTGTATGCTGGCACCATTATTCTCAGGTGATCATGAGCTTCCAATACCAAGATGATTAGATCCCAACAAAGTTATATTCTTTTCATATAGCAATCAGGACTTTCAAGAAGGGCCGGGTATGCATTTCCTTCAGGCAACAAGATTTGATCTCGGAGGCAAAATTTCATATGGGTTGCAATCCTGTCTCACTTGAAGCTTGCTCAACTAGTAAAAAGGCGGTCCTTTTGAGGATGAAATGAAATACGGCTGCTGGACATGGAAGGGAGACAGGGCCAACATTTCTGATCATTTTTTCTTAAAAAATTATTTATCGAAGTCCCGAACTGAACTTGTGGATTTGGAATCCATTTACAATCAAGGGCAGATTCTATAACACAGTCCGTTGTATATAGGAAGATGATTTTGGAGAGGTGGGATGTAGAGGGGAAAGATCACACCTCCAGATGTAACTTCTTGTTAGTTGATAGGCTTACATCAGCAACTGCACTGTTATGTCTCCTAGAAAATGCAACAAATTGGCACTGGCTTATATTGGCATTTTGGTCTGAGTGGTAAGTGTGTTTGTTTTTCATGCCATCTCTCTTGTTAGATTTGATGGTGTTCATGAGTTTGCAAATCCCAAGATTATACTCTGAGCATTTAAATTTAAATATTATGAAAAAGACGCAAATATCATAAAAGAAAATTGATTCCGACTTTTTTTAGTGCAATAAATAACCTCTCTTTTTTTTAATTAAAGTATAAATATTGTTAAACTTAATTTGTAACTCACTAGAATCTAACTTGAAATATATATTTATATTATATAAATATATTTATAAAAATTAAGGTTTTTTTTAACACAACATGACTTAATATTGATACAAAACACATGTAAATATAAATCAAAATTTATCATTTCATTGTTTAATATACATTATATACTTCATATATATTTTTTAACACAACATGACTTAATATTGATACAAAACACATGTAAATATAAATAATATTTATCATTTCATTATTTAATATACATTATATACTTCATATATATATTAACAATATAATTTTTTATTTATTACTAAATATTAATAGATAATAAATAATTTAAATACTCGAGACCCAATAAATAATTTATAAGTATTTAAATTTTTTACTCCATAAATAATAAAAAAAGATATAAATATATATAAAAAAACAATTTATGGAGACTATTATAATCACTAGCATGGTAATTAAAAACGTAATTTGACTTGAAAAATCGTACTATTTTACGAGTCAACTCAGTAAAACAGGTTAATTCGAGAAAAAAACTTGAAATCGGTCAAGCTCGATTAAACCCGTTTAAAATTGATCGACTCGTAAAATCGAGACCGATCCAGAAGTTTACGGTTTTCGGGCATCTGTCTTTCAATTTCAAATTTTCATTCTGAAATCTCAATTCAATTACATTCGAAGCTGCTCGACTGCTCAAAATCTTCTCTGCTCTTCTGACCCCCAAATCGGCAAATCCCCCAAATCATCAGCTCTCAGCCTCTCACCCCCAAAATCTTCTCTTCCCAGCACAAAATCCACTCCCAGATCGTCCCCAGTACCCCAGCTGTTCTTCTCATCCTTCTCTTCAGTCTTCCCCAGATCGTCCTCTCCTCTCATCGGTTGAATAAATGCGCTATCCGTGTTTGTCGTTGCCAGTCATCGCCATTACTGAGGTTAGTGCCGGTCGCAAGTTTGATTTTGGATCCCATGTTGCTTGATTTTTGTTTTGTTGCTCAATAATGTCAGAAACGGAATGATAGCTTGTTATGGTTTTGCTAATTTTCCTGGATTTTTGGTAGGTGTTTTTCGAGTGTATTGAAATACAAAACTTTATGTAAATAATTACGGAATTTCGAGGATTCCAGTGACCTCCTTTGCTCACGACAACTCGATAATAATACTCTCTAAATGATTTTCATTGCAACTCAAAGTAACTTAAATACAAGTCATGAAGGTAACAGTTCACCTTTTAACTTCCCTTAATTAACTCTACTTAATAGCATAAATACCAAATGAAATACATAACTGAAACACTTAATTAAAATGCATAACTGAAAGCTTATAAAATAAATCATCCTGACGAAGCCATGTGTCTTCCATCCCATGACTCTTCTTTTCCCAAAAGTAATCCACATGTCACACATCCCACTGAATGCTCATCTCCCTGTGAAGTCCACGTTGCCACACATTGAGCTGCCAAGTGTTAATCATCGCGGCTCATAACAGATGCCCCTTCTTTAATAGAACTCGTCCTCGAGTTCGGGCCATTTTTTTCGCAGCTCCTCCACATCCATCCACAAAGCGTCTTCCTCGTTTGTTCCTTCCCACTTGCACTAAGATTTCGGTTCGAGCTTGATTCCCTTCTTCTTCATTCGATCTGTCTAGTACCCGTTGTGGTTAGGAGCCAAAGTTCCATCTGTCAACATTGTGGGTAGATTAGGGCTTGGAAGAAATCGAGCTCCGACTTTCTTCTTAAGGTTTGAGACATGAAAAATCGGGTATATCTTTGAGTGTTCAGGCAAGGCAAGTTTGTAGGCCACCTCCCCCACTTTCTTTGTGATTTGGAAGGGTCCATAGTACTTGGCCGAGAGTTTAAGGTTCCTCCGAACTGCTACAGTCATTTGCCGATATGGTCTCAGTCTCAGGTACACCCAGTCTCCCACCTTGTACTCTTGATTTCTTCTATTTTTATCTGCAAAATTTTTCATGCGAATTTGTGCTTCTTGCGAGTTCTCACGAACTAGTTGGATGATGAAATCCTCGCTCTTCATCTCCTCTTCTACGACTGGTTAGTTGTAGATCCTAGTTCAAAGGGTAGCAACCGTGGTGGTGCTTTCAGTAGACAATTTCGAATGGATCGAAACACTGTGGATGAGTGAACCGAAGTATTATATGACCATTCGGCTAAGGCTAGCCATTTGACCCAGTCTTTGGGACGATCCTCGTAAAGCACCTCGGGTAACCTTCCAACCACTTGTTCATTGCTTCGGTTTGACCATCGATTCTGTGGGTGATAGATCTGTACTCATTAATAGTTGTGTGCCACTTAGCCGAAAAACCTCCTTCCAAAATGAACTGGTGAACACTGCATCTATATCACTTACTATGCTCTGCGGTATACCATGTAGCTTAACTATGCATTCAGTGAATTGTTGTGCTACATTGATTGCTCATGTATGGGTGTGAGAGGGGATAAAATGACTGTATTTGTTAAATCATCAATAATTACCATGATTACACTATACCCCTTTGGCGTAGGCAATCCATCTATAAAGTCCATGCTTATGTCCACCCAAGCTTCCTTGGGTACCGGTAAGGGTTGTAGCAACCTCGCGGCTTTAAATTCTCGGACTTGTTGCGTTGGCATACATCGCACTCCCTAATGTATGTTCCGATTGCTCGTCCGCATTCCATTCCAGTAAAACTCCGTTTTATTTTGTTGTACGTCTTGTGTGTACCTGCATGTCCCCTACTTGGACTTTCATGATAATGCTGCAATATTAAATTCCGAAAGTGTGTTAGGGTTCCCATGTGCAACCTCCCTTTATAAAATAGTAGACCTCTCTGAAACTTATATTTGTTGGGATCAAGATCCCTTGCTAATCTGCAGCTAATAAGTCTGCTGAACTTGAGAATCTTGATCTGTATGCTTGTAATAATCCCTCCCACCAATTAGATTGGACCACACTAAGGGCCTGTAAATTCCTTCAGCTGTGGTTTCTTCCTGAATCTCTACATTAGATTCCACAGAAGTCGTCTAGATAATGCATCTGCTGCTTCGGTTCTCTTTTCCACACCTATATTCCACCATGAAGTCAAACTCTAGAAGCTTAGAAACCCATTTTCGTTGAAAGGGTGTACCCACCCTCTGTTCTAGCAAGTACTTCAAGGCTTGCTGATCGATCCTCACTTTAAATTGATGCCCCAACAAGTAATGCCTCCATTTTTGAATGGCTAGGACTAGGGCTAAGAACTCCTTTTCAGTATGTTGATAGCAATAGATTTTTCCCTTTTAGAGCTTGACTTAAGTAAGCCAAGGGCCTCCCTTCCTGCATCAAAACAGCCTCAATCCCTCCTCCCGAAGCATCACATTCAACTATAAAGGGAATATTAAAATTGGGTAACCCTAAAGCAGGAGGTGTACTCATTGCTACCTTAAGTGCTTCAAATGCTTGAGTAGATTCCTTAGACCAAGAAAATGAATTCTTCTTTAGTAATGCTTGTTAAAGGGATGCAATTCCCCATACCCCTTTACAAATTTTCTGTAGTACCTCGTGAGGCCTAAAAACCTCTCAAAGCCTTAGGATTTTTAGGAGTGGGCCAGCTTAACCATTGTTGCTATCTTCTTGGGGTCGACTTTGACTCCTTCTTTAGATATCACATACCCTAAATACTCCACCTCCAAACTCCCAAAAACACACTTTGACATCTTAACATACAAGCTGGTGCTTTGTTTTAGAACCTCTAAAACAAGTATGTAAATGAATCACATGCTCTTTTAATGACTTACTATAGATTAGTATGTCATCAAAAAATACTAATACAAATTTTCTAAGATAGGCTCTAAATATCTCATTCATTAATCCTTGAAAAATAGATGGTGCATTAGTGAGTCCAAAGGGCATGACTAGGAACTCATAGTGCCCTTCATGTGTCCTAAAGGCAATCTTTGGCATATCATCGGGATTCATCCTGATTTGGTGGTAGCTGACCTCAAATCAAGCTTAGAAAACAATTCAGCCCCATGCAATTCATCTAACAATTCATCTATGTTAGGTATAGGAAACTTATCTTTAACTGTATCCTTGTTGAGGGCCCGATAGTCCACACACATGCGCCAGCTCCCATCTGCCTTTCTCACCAACAAAGCAGTGAGGAATAAGGGCTTTCTTTGAGTTGGATGATCCTCGCTGCAACATCTCCCTTACTAGCTTCTCAATCTCTTCCTTTTGATAATAAGGATACCTATATGGTCCGACACAAGTAGGGGTTGCTGTCTTGTGTAGTTGAATATAGTGATCATGTGCCCTAAAGGGTGGTAGACCCTTAGGTTCATCAAAAACAGTTTGGAACTCTCCCAAGACCTGTTGTATAGCCCTATCTGGATTTTTAGGAACCTCTACCTCTTCGACCTCCATGAGCTGTAACCAAACCCCTCGGCTTTCCACTAATGTGGTTTTATTGAGCCTTGGTTTTTTTCTAGAAACCGACTTGGAGGCTTTAAGCCTTGTAGGGTTATTGGGTTCCCTTGGATTGAGAACTTCATGCTTAAGTCGGCAAAATTCCACTGAATTGTGCCCAAGCTTCTAACCAATCTACTCCCAATACCACGTCACACCCTCCCAAGGTCAGTAGGTATAAGTTCACCACTGCATTACACCCTTGCATTTGAAGCATCAACGCCTTACAACAACCTTGGCAAGGAAATGTTGTTCCATCGGTAACTTGTACTTGCCAAGTGACTCTCTTCCACTGGTAGTCTCATTTTCTTTGCTACATTTTCATCCAAGAAGTCGTGAGTACTTGTCTGTGTCAATGAGGATAATAATCGAGTGCTTTCCCACTGTCCCCACTAACCTCATGGTTTTAGGAGAAGGAACTCCTGCTAATGCATGTATGGAAATCACTAACAATTCTGCAGTAAGGGCCAGCTGATCCTTTTCTACAGATTCTTCTTCAGTCTCCTCTTGTCCTTCTCCAATTTCCACTCCTTCTAACAAGTACAATTTTGGCCGATTGCATTTGTGGCCCATGTGATACTTCTCATCACAGTTGTAACACAACCCTTTATCTCTTCTTTCCTGCATTTGGCTGGCAGTAAGCCTTTTAATGGGTAATGGGTATTTTTTTGGGAAATTTTGGTTGTATGTTGGGGTGTTTTGAGGGGCTGGAATTTTCTGAAATGGATTAGGGTTGTAATTGGGTGCTGGTAATTTGAGTGGGGTTTGTTTGTGGGGGGCTGGTAGGTAGTTGGTTATTGTGTTGTTGGTGTGGGTTGTGTTTGCTTGTCTACCAGGGTTGTGGTGTCTCCTGCCAACCTCTTCTTCCTGCAGTCTGGCCAATCCAAAGGCAGCCGAGAGTGTGCTTGGCCTGAACATGGTAACTATGATTCTTAATTCATCTCTCAGTCCACTCAAAAATGTACTAATTCTGAATTCTTCACTTAAGCCTGTGATCTTGTTGGACAGAATTTCAAAGGCTGTTTGATATTCTTCTACACTCCCCGTCTGTCTTAATTTGGTGAATGCTCCCACCGGGTCTTCATAGGCTGAAGGACCAAAACGAATCCGTAGGGCCATCACAAACTCCTCCCAATTAGCTGCTGGGCTGGAATTCATCAACCAATAGTACCATGATAGTGCCCTCCCTTCCATGTGGTAAGATGCAATCTGTAGCTTTTGATTCTCATGTGTCTGGTAGTATGAAAAAAATTGTTGAGCCTTCAGGATCCAGTCATTTGGGTCACCCCCATCAAAGTGGGGAAAATCCAATCGAAGAGGCCTTGCATGAATGATAGCAGCTTCATCCATGATTGTATTAACATTTCTGCTTGCACTGATTGACGTGCCTTCTCCTGCGTTTTGATGTTGTTTTGTTGTTGTATTGACCAGGCTATCATAGTTTGATGCCAGATTGTGTAGCTGTTGTAGGACCTGCTCCATGAGAGCTCCTTGCCTTCCAATCTCCTCTCGCAGTGAATTTGTTTCTCCCCTAATAGAAGTGATAGCCTCAGCTACCTGAATCGAGCGTGTTCCTCGACCATCCAAGGAACGCCTGCTCTGATACCACTTGTTATGGTTTTGCTGATTTTCCTGGATTTTTGGTAGGTGTTTTTCTGAGTGTATTGAAATACAAAACTTTATGTAAATAATTCTGGAATTTCGAGTGACCTCCTTTGCTCACGGCAACTCTGATAATAATACTCTCTGAATAATTTTCATTGCAACTCAAAGTAACTTAAATACAAGTCATGAAGGTAACAGTTCACCTTTTAACTTCCCTTAATTAACTCTACTTAATAGCATAAATACCAAATGAAATACATAACTGAAACACTTAATTAAAATGCATAACTGAAAGCTTATAAAATAAATCATCCTGACGAAGCCATGTGTCTTCCATCCCGCAGCTCTTCTTTTCCAAAAAGTAATCCACATGTCACACATCCAACTGAATGCTCATCTCCCTGTGAAGTCCACGTTGCCACACATTGAGCTGCCAAGTGTTGATCATCGCGGCTCATAACATAGCTTCAGTTTTGATGAGTTGTTCCCCATTAAAAAGTTGTTTGTTTGCTTTGGTGTTTTTTATGAGTCTCAGATTCTGTAATGATAAGTGCCGATTTGTTTAGGGATAGCTTCTGTGACCAGAGAATGGGTAGTCCTTAGTTGCTGGAGGAGTTGGTGCCTGGGAAAGTATAGACAATCTTGTTTATTGTATAATTCGCTTCACTGTCATCATCATCCTATGTATCTTCCTGTCTGATACTTAAATTTGCACAATTTGCATATTGTTTACACTGGGAAAAGATGGTGCATATTGTTTACCAAGTTTTTGCCTGGGATGAGAATTGAGATTTTCATGACATTTATTGAATGTGGGACAGAATCAGAAGAGATGGTTCCGTCCTCTTATTTTTCTTTTTTGAACAGAGAGATTCATGAAATGGGATTTTAATTCGTATAAATACAAATGGTATAATAGAAGCAAGAATTTCCAGGAAGATTTCATTTCTACGCACTCATGTTTGGACAAACAAGCACCCACTGTGTGTTAGATGATTTATCCATGTTTCATGGATATATATATTCAACCATGAAAATCAACCCACCCACTATGCTCCAAAATCCAGAAAGTTAGAAAGAGTACTTTTTCACCACTTTTAGATGATGGAGATCATATATTCATATTTATTTCTATTCTACATGAATAAAAATATAAGGGGTTGGTGATGGGGTTGAATTTCCTGCAAAGCAATCTTCTGTTAGAGATTTTAGGGACCTTCCAATCAATTATTCATGTAATTATCCTATTAAGACCAACTACTAGTGCTTCATATTATCCTACGTTGTTAAAGGAAAATAATTCAAAAAATGAAGCCTTTGCTCAAAGGTCTACCCTTTAATCCTTGTTAGCATAGTCCCAATTCCACTTTCATTTATGTTAGATGATTTATCCATGTTCAATCTTTATGTATTTGAGCCCAGCCTGGATTCAAGGAAACCACTGAAGATGATTTTGAAACTTTGAATTCAAGGAGTTTAGGATCCAATATTGTTGGAGTTCGATCTAGTACTAGTAATATCGGTGTTAGCACTGGTAGTAGTACTAATAATCATTTCCATTGTGATGCTATTGATGCAATTCTTGGACATAGTGAGGGGGATGAAATTGAGGTTGGTTTTAGTTTATATTGTACGCCAGCTGAAGATTTGTTTTAAATTTGTTAGTTTTTAACTTATAAAATTTTATGGACGTAATTGTTTTGTAATGTGCTTTGAAGTTATTTTAAATTATGTATGAACCTAAACTAATTAAGTTTTATGTCCATAATTATGTTATCTTGCATTCAGAAATATTTTGCTTACAATTTTTCGATTTTTCTGCTCACAAGATTTTAGCTGTGATTTTACGATTTTTGTACGGACAAATTCGGGTACGATTTTACGATCCGAGTTTCGGAAGGCCCTTTGTGTCGTGTCAAAATCGCGATTTTGACAACCTATATCACTACTTGGATATTTCTAGGCATCGCAAGAAAGCAAATTAGGCCTAATAGACTGCTCATAAGTGGGCTTTTGCAATTGTTTTTATATATATATATATATAAAGTATGGGCTTTTGATTCCAAATATAAAATCAAACCCAACAGGATAATTAACGGCGCGGATTCTTGTTAACGAGCCTCTCTACCCGAACAGAAAAATTATCAGAAATTCAGAATCACACCCCCTGCCTGCCCCTAGGCCAAGTGTCCCCCTCTCCCCTCGAAATACAGGAGGGAAGCTGCGGACTTTGGGTGGAGGATCCATATATTTAGAGATGGCAACGGATCCAGAGCAAGAAACAGCCTCTTCCTTGTCCTCAACAGCCACACGGCGCGTATCTTGCACTACCTGCTTCGACGCTCTCTGGTTCTGCTACTGTAAGTTCTTACTACAAAATCGCAGTACAGTTATTTCTTGAATAAATATTTGATTAAATAACGAAAATCATGGGAATTACTCATTATTAATTATTGATTTTGGGACAGCTCCAGTCCATCAAGTGCAGCAATATTACAGGCTTGGACTTTTTGATAACTGCTCTCAGAAATGGAGTGATTTGGTCGATTGTTTGACTCTCAAGACTAAAAGATCTTCTCAAGTCCAGGTCTCTCTCTCTCTCTCTCTCTCTCTAGCAATTATTCTTATCACCCTGTCAATTATTTCTTGTCCTGGTAGTATAATTATTGGGTTTTTTCCCATGTATTTCTTCTTTTATTACTTATAAAAGCTTAGAAATTTGATTGTAAGGATCAAAATTCTATGGTAGAAGTCATAACAAAGTTCCTGCTATAAATGTTAGGAAATATCCTTTGAGCATTCTCGATCCTTTGCTGCAAAAAATGGGTTCCAACAGCCAAATGTCAATGTTTGATTATGATTACTCATGCATGAAGGCGTTGATTTTTCATCACATTGTTTTCATGTTGGAAGCCCTAGTCATAATTCTGGATCATTCCCGTGTTTATGTTCTCTGTCTTGACTGTAATTTTATGCATTTGTTGCGTGATGTTGATGTGAATGGGTCTGCATTTCATGTGCTGTCAAGTGTCAACAGATGATGACTGGTCAAATAGCTTTTTTTCCCCACTCTTTATTATGTTTGCCCAATATTTTTATGTTTGCAGACATCTTTACTGTGCTCCCTGAGTTCTGGCTTTAGTTTATTCATTTAGCCCCATTGTCTGATTATTGTTGCCATTGTTCTCTCTCTTGGATGTGAATTGGGGGTCTTGTTTCTGTAGAATTTAGATCAGGTAGCTTACAATGTGCAGAGCACAACTACCTTCTTTGGTGGTTTATGTCTTAGTTTGAAAGTTTCAAGCTTGTAGTTTCTGAATTTGTTCAACATTCTTTAACGTAAAACACCTTTTATGTTGTTCTAGGATTAAGGGTTGAAAATAATGATTCAGGGTTGGCATTAGTTATCGCAAAGTAAATGGTTCATTGGATCAGAGAAGGACTGAAAACTTCATTGGAGCTTCCATCTGCGTACTTGATACACAGTGCTTAGGATAGCTACACCTTTTGCAGCTAGTGTGAGAGAGAGCTTCAATGGATCTTATATTTGCGCAGATATATATATAGTGCATAGAGCTTAGATATTGTAACAGTACATATCGAGGGAGGGAGAATTACAATGGATACTTTTTAGGTTTTCAAACTCCTGTTTGAGTCTCTTGCAAGATAGTGTTTTTGGAATCTGGATAAGCTTCGCATTTTAAATCTTCTGAGGGTTTGAGTGACTCAATGCAACAATGTTAGTCTCTTGACCAGTGAACGATGAAATAAAGTTCATGAGTTTTGCAACATAGCTTTGATTCACAGGTGTCATTCATGGAACCACAGATCACTCCTTTTCTTCCAACCAGTATGCTTAGTTTATTTTCACTCTTCTCCAGAAATTAACCTGCCAGAATGGGCCTTTAAATGCAGGAAATTCTAGAGGCTCGTGAGAAAGCCAAGCCCCACCTTTGGAAGTTGCGGACGCCAGAAGAAGCGTCAGTGCACTGGAGAAAGCTGTTTGGACACTTGGATGATGAAGTGGAATGAAAACCCTAAATCACAGCTTTCTTTCTGAAGCAGATGACTGTATTTTGTTTTTGCTTGGTTTGCCCTGTCCTCTATTGTTACCAAAATAATAGAATAGAGATTATTGAGACAGAATATGCAGAACAAAACCATTGATTGATACGGATAGGTGAAACATGATTTTGTTTGAGCTTATTTCATGTTGTTTTATAGTTAATGATAGAAATGATTCATTAAACCATTGGAGTTAGCTAGGTCCTGGAAGTAATGGTAGGCTAATTGTCTTAAATCCAATCCGTTCGTGCTTTCTCCATAGGCTTGAACTTAATTTAATTGCTGGTGTTCATGATGAAACTCTAGTGACCAGCCTGCTGCTCTACCGGATATTCCCGTTCATGGCAGTTCAATTCAATAACCCTTGTAGAGTGCTCCCTGCAAACCATAATGTAAGATTGATTTCAGTTACTTGTGGTTTTGATGAATGCTCATTTCATGGAGAGAAAGCATTTGATCTTCCTATCAAAACCTGTTTTTGTTTATGTTTATTTTTGCATTTCAAAAATATTATTTTAAATTAAAATATTTTTAGTTTTTTTAAATTATTTTAATGTACTATATTAAAAATAAAAATAGAAATCATTGTTGGTCCAGATATTTCACTGCACCACTTTTGCAAGCTTGCAGGCTCCAATTATTAGATACCAAGAATATTTTATGTTGATTCATTGATGATGTTTTCTTTGTTGTTAGTTGCCTTGCAGTAGCATAGATTATTTATAGGACACGTCTAGTGTTTTTATCTTTTAGATGTATTTTCTCAGAATGTTTTTTCAAGGAAAAAGCTTCTGATATGAAAAAGATAAGGACGTAGATATAGATTACGTTTACTGTACTTCAAATATTTTCCTCATCTTCCATATTTGATTTATATATAAAAAGGAAAAACAAAACGTTTAGAATAATGGAAAACAACTTGCAATGAAAATATTTTATGAAACTATTTTTATCAATTAATTTGTCATTTCTCTTCTTACCCTTTTTTATCCATATCAAACACCAAAGAGTTACTTTCATATAGTTTATATATATAAAATCAAATAAATCTAGAAAAATGAAAAATAGATATACGATTCATGAAGCACTACTTGGACTGAAATAGTGCTATTTTTATTTAATTTTTATTATAGTCTCTTACCTTTTTTTTTATTGTCATTTAGTTGAAAAAATTAGCATACAATTGCTTCAAATTTATTGGTTATGGACATAATTGAAAGACAAGGACCAACATAGAAAAGATACGGAAAATGGGTGGTTTAAAGTTGTGAAAATGGGTGGTTTTAACGTAGATTTTTTTATAACTCTATTATCTGCTTATAGATTTAATCTGATTCGTGGTCAATTAAGACCCAATGAAAGATTAACTGTGAAGAGAATAAAAAAAGGAAAATAAAAGACAAATTGTTCAGTTAGGTTAATTCATTGCTATCATATTCATTGTCTGAATTATTAATTGTGGTAACATGAGTCAATATAGTCTGTTATCGTTTTTTTCATTTCACTCTCTCAATTTTGTTTTTTGATTTAGTTATTTGGAAATTCATTGTTTTTATATTTAAATTAAGGTTGGTCAAGACTAGAATGACATAAATATTTATTATTTTTATTTTTATTTTTATTTATCTAAATCACTATTTAAATGAGACAATTAGTTTTCTGTTTAGCATTTAGTTTTCATATATATCTAATTCACTAGTTGAAAAGGCCAGATTAATTGCATTTAGTATTTAATATCGTGCAATGAAGTGAACTATAAAGAATCTTGATCCAATAAAACAATTTGTTTAAAATTCAAATAATCAAATTTTAAAAAATAAAATATAAAAGCGATAAATATTACAGATTTTTCCAGCTATATTTGGAAATAAAATCTCTTGAATATAATAAGAAAAATTCAGTTTTAGTTATAAACAAAATGATTATTTTATTACTAAATAAATCAAAGATATTTATTTTATATTATTAATTAAGGCAGATTCCCTTCCCCTTAAAAAGTTAAGAACCATTAATTAATATTGTAACTGCAATATATGTCCTTTCCTTATAGAAAATATAAAGTACCTACTTATAATTAGGCATTTCATAAATATTTCAAAGGAATTATTTTTCACTCCTTTTTTCATCCCTATATTATTGCATAGTTAATCCCCCTAAGCTCACACGCAATAAATTTCTCCGATATATAGGTTTCTTCCACACCTTCAAAACCATTTTTGTTCCATAATCTCCTAATTTCTTGAGCAGAAAAAGAAAAAAGATTTTTTTAAAAAAAAATGTTTATTTTTTATTTTTTATTTTAAATTAATTTTTAGATATGCTAATATCAAAATATATACTTTAAACGGTCTCATCAACAAACTTAAACGACACCCTTAGTATAGTTTGTTCTTTTTAAGTTGATATGGAGTGCATGGAAGAGAACATCACAGTTTCTGATCAGACTCCTGCAGATCATGCCTCACCAGGGATCCAGGTGGCAACAGGTGGTAGTGATCGTACCCTGGAGCCAAACAACCTCGGTGGCGGTGTAGAGGGTGGCTCTGGAGGGTCAGGCTCAGAAGGTGTTGTTGAAAACACCGTGAAAAGAAAGAGGGGAAGGCCTAGGAAGTATGATGTGGATGCAAACCTAGTAACATCTCCGCCTCCGCCACCGGGCCTCTCTTCTTCTCTCTCGAGTTACGAGAAGCGGGGTAGAGGGAGGCCCCGTGGTTCTGGTAAACTGCAACTCCTGGCTTCCCTTGGTGAGTACTCAAAATTTTTGCAGGTTTTTATAAGTAGTGGTTAACATTTTCGGTTGATTATTTGTTTGTATTTTTTTCCTATTTATTATAGTAAAATATCTGTATTTTTATTAGTATCTGTTTCGTTTCTTTCTAGTAAATCTCGATTGATGTTAAGTATCAATGCATGGTAGAATTGAAAATGAAATTCTGATTTAGTGTCAAAGTGGATTAACAAGTAATATTTGGCTGGATGAACAAAAACATAATTCCAATTCCCATTTCGAAGAAAATTAATATTTTACTATTATTTTGAATTTGAACACACAAGAAAAAAATCCATGTTTTCCTGTTGAAAGAGGAAGCTTAAAACTCTTTTTTTTAAATAAAATAAAAGGGATATATATAGTTTGATTCAAATCAAGATGTGTGATATACTGTACATTACATTTTATTTTCCATCTCTCTTGACTTTTGTTGAAATTCTTCCCTCTGTAAAGGTGGTTTGGCAGCAGAAACAGCAGGAGGAAGCTTTACCCCTCATGTAGCACCTGTGTATACCGGAGAGGTACTGTAAAATATGTGAGAATTAATTAACTGCTTAATTATTCTTTTTGTATTTTTGTAGTGCTTCACGTTGATTATCCTGTCAAGATGTTCTAATTCTGTTCTATGACCTGCAGGATATTGTTAGCAGGATACTAGAATTATCTCAAAAGGGTGCTCGAGCAGTTTGCATTCTTTCTGCTACTGGTGTTGTCTCAAGTGTTATTATGCGTCAGCCTGGCCCTTCTGGTGGAATTTTGAGATATGATGTATGATATGATCATACCTGGAAAAAAAAAACTCTTTTATCCTGTTTCTTTTCCTTTTTTCTGATGTAGATTCTGGTTAACTTTCCATTTATTCCAGGGCCGTTTCGAAATTCTATCTTTATCCGGATCATTCACTTTCTGCGAAACAGGAGGTTTAAATCACAAAAATGGCATTCTAAGTGTTTCACTGGCTAAACCTGACGGGGGAGTTTTTGGTGGCGGTGTTGCAGGCTCTTTAATAGCAGCTGGCCCTATTCAAGTATGTTCTGCTTACTCATTTTTCTAAGAAAACATTCACTAGATGGTTGTGTCTCCTGTCAACAGTATGCTGGGTTCAGAAATTTATGAATTTTCTTTTCAATTAAACGAACTCATCAGCTTACTCGTTTGCAAATCTCACGCTATGCCTGTTTTGATTTACCAGCTTGTTATTGCCAGTTTCAAGCAGAATATCGGCAAGGAGATCAAAAGGAGGCAATCTGCTGACAATTCTGCTGCTCCCAGGCTGCCTGCCAATTCTGATGCAGTAAGGGTTCCTGTAAAAATCGCTAGAACCACAGATGAGGAAGATAATTGCACCACACCAACATCTGCACTTTCAGAACCAAGAAATGTAGAAGCAGATAACACCGTCATTTCAAACCAACAAGCAAATACTGCTTCCCAAAACAGTAGTGATCAAAATATCCTGCAGTTCTAAAAGCCCGTTCCAGTTCGAAGAGTACCTCCAGATGCCCAATGCTGGTGTCCCCCAGTTATGAAAATCTCTAGATTTGAATCTGTGACAGCATTTCTTCATAAATAACATTAAAACCTGTGTTAGTTTGATATTTCAGCTTAAGACAGAAAATTCTTTTACCTTTTTATATCAGCTTAAGACAGAAAATTCTCTTGCTGTCAGGTGTCACAGTTGTTTCTGATACTTTTAGGAACTGAGTATTTTATATATTAAATCTCTAAAAAAAAAGTAAAATACATTTGGCTACTGATACTATGATCCAATTAGCCAATATGCCATTTGATCTAATCAAACAATAGCAAATAACCTATATGTTTTGGCATCAAGAACTGTATGTTTGACTGCTTCTATATATTGCTGAGAAGACCACTGTAGTAGTAACATTTAACCAGAAACACAATTCTCGTCTTCGATGGCTTGAACATTTATTCTTTATTTATATATATATATATAAAAAAAAGAATAAGGGGCGGAATAAAAAAATAGTATATGTGAATTAAAAAGCATTTGTGAGAAAAAAATCTTTCCATCAAAACTTAATTCTTTGCTTTTTTTTTAGGGCAAAACAGTAAATATACTGTTACAGTGAGCAGGAAAAGGAAAAGGAGTCTTGACCTCCAGAAACTTATCTAGTTTCTCCGGCAGGTTTAGTTTTTTTATAATATAATTAACTTAGAGCCAGCCCACTTTATGACTCAGTAGGCTCATCAAGAGGCCCAACAAGTATAACTCAACCTCAGAAAATGAAAGACAAGAAGAAGCCCATACGAGTATAATGGCCTGCTCCAATTCGGACACACCAAGCCCAACTCTGCTAATAAAAAATAGTACTCAGAGGGGAAAAACAGGACAAAAACGGAAACCTCATCGTCGTTTCAATGTTTATTACCAGAAAGAAACCCTTGTAAAAGAAACGCAGGTTTCGATTCGACAGCACGAAAAGTATATAAAAAAACCAACAAATTCCCGAGGTAAAGTAATCATTTTTTTTATCGAATGGCTGTAGAAGGTGTTGTTTTTTTTCTACTTGTTTGCTGATTTGATTTCTGTTTTGCTGGCTTTTATTTTGAAAATATCTGCCTTCATGCCATTCAAGTTATGGAAAAGCGAGATAAACTAAGAGTTAAGAGAGCTAGAAATGAAGTGGAGTTTGATTAAAGATTAGTGACAATTTAAATGATTTTAGAGATTGGAATTTTGTTGGGTTTTTGTAGCTTTCAAAATCATAGTTAAATGTAGGTGAGGTTGACTGGTAAAGTTGTGATCTTTTTCAACTTAGAAATTAGAATCACCTGAAAAGACCGGGAAAGTTTCAATCTTTGATCAAGAACCAAGGTTAACTTGCAGACAGAACGCAAGCTGACACCTTTGATCAGTGTGGTTTGGCAAATTTGTTTGGATAGGGATGACAGTTTAAACTTTGGATATCAATAACATGTTCTACGTCTGTTATCAGACTAGACAGTGGCACCCCTGGGAAGTTGATGCTGTGAATTTATGACCTAGCCTTTATAACATGCGCCAAATTCCGGGCCAGAGTCGGAAGCTTGCTGAATTCAAGATATATGATGAGTGCCAGACAGGGAACTTACTTTGGATGCCTCTGCATCACAATCAGTTTAGCTGAAGTGTAAAGAGAATGTGTACTAGGAAGTTGCTACTTCTTCTCTAGATTGAAAAATCTCTTTTATGTTGTCATTGACAATGGTGTAAAGCGTTGGTAGTCTAGCCATTTCATCCCCGGAACGAGCAGAGTTACAGTATAAGAGGGTTCACTAACTGGAACGAGTAGAAAATATTACTTGAAGAAAAGGCTAGTTGTCCCTTAAGCTAGTTCTCTCCTCAGCCACTAACAGGTGCGCGGTTCCTCTGCTGATGAAGGAAAGCTCACTGATCTTGACTAAGAAAGAGATTCGTTCATTTTAGGATAGGGAAAGAGATTAGGGTTCTTACCAACTAAGAAGTTATTACAGACCAGAGAAAATCCAAACTATTATAGTTCACAAATCAAATCAGAAAGGGAACAACTAGTGTCAGGCTTAAAAGTCCAAGTATGAGCTAGTAGAAATTGCTAGTTCTTCGTTAGGTTGAAAAATCTCTTTTTTAAAAGAACTTTATATTGCCATTGACAATGGTGTAAAGCATTGGTACCATTTTCGAATATGCATTGCATGAATGCCTTGCATGGCATGCTGCTTTTTAGGAAGTTCAATTCACTTAGTGTGATGATCTGTTAAATCATAGTTATGTTTCCAGGTGCCACGATATAAAAAATGACATAAATTCTCCAATTTTGTTGCCTATAGCTCTGTTGAATCATAGTATTAGTTATTTTTCATTATGCCATAATACAATAATGGCATAACATTCCACCGATTCAGCTTCATGTAGCCCAATTGGAATTTTTGCTATTCTAGAGAGCTTGTTTTTCCATGTCAGAACATTAGCAGCTTATAGATTTACATAAATAGTTGAGCTTTCAAAGATATTCAACTTGTGCTGTTCTCCATGGTATTTGCTTCCTTCTCTTACACACGTATCTGAATCTTTTCTGGTTTGAGCGGAAAGACAATTTTGTCAACCATTGCCTTTTCTGCTTTGAGAGCGGTTAGTCTATTGTATCAAACACTTAAAAAAAGAATCCTTTTAATGAAATGTTTCATAAATGAGAGAAGTTTTGAAAAGGAATGAATAAGAAAGGTTCCACCCGAATTCCATACAAAATGATCAGGAGGTGGTCGAACTTGACCAAGCTCTCTGAAAATCCACGATTGAGCATCTTCACGTGTCAGTATATGGGAACACAAAAATGCCACTAGATTGGTAAGTTTCCAAGCAGTCGAAGTAAAATGCCAGATAGCTGGCCTTCTCATTTTTGGAGATTTTTGTTTGCTTTCTACATTCTAATACTTGCTGCAGTTCCAAGGACAAGATAAATTCTATTTAGATGTATCTAGCGGCGGGATATTGGGACTTTAATGGTACTTGTAGATGTCCTGCACGCAATGCTTTTCTTAATGGTGTTCTCTTATGTTTTATTTTAATAGATCAGTGTTCCATCACTTTGGTATTCAGCAGAAGGCTTGGAAGTATGCCATCAGAATCTGATAAGTGGGGATGGGAACATGTAAGTGTTTTTGGTGGATTTGACAGGGGAAGTGGTACAAAAAGGTGGAAATGTAACCATTGTAATCTACGATATAATGGGTCTTATTCACGTGTGAGGGCCCACCTTCTAGGGTTCTCAGGTGTTGGGGTCAAAAGCTGTCCTGCTATAGACAGGTCCTTACGAGAAGCATTTCATGTCCTAGAAGAGGAGCGTGTTTCACAGAAGAAGAAAAAGAATTCTGTCATTGGGAAGCCTGGTAAACGCATTTGGACTTCTCAGCCAACCCTTGCCTGGAAAACCATCACAAAAGAAGATATAGATGACATAGTAGCTAGATTTTTTTATGCTGATGGATTAAATATTGATATCGTCCACTCTCCCTACTTCCGTGAAATGGTGAAAGCAATTGGTGCTTTTGGGTCTGGGTATGAACTCCCATCAATAGATAAGCTGTCTGATTCCTTTTTAAGCAAAGAGAAAGCAAGGATTGAAAAATCAGTAGCTCTAGTTAGGGAGTCATGGCCACATACGGGATGCACAATACTGTGTACAGGTCGCTTAGATGGTGCATCAGGTATCGTACATGTCAATATATTTATCTCCAGCCCGAGGGGACTTGTATTTTTAAAGGCAGTTGATGTAAATGATACTGATGAGGGAGAGCATGTGTTTACTGGTGCTCTCGCTGATACTATTATGGAAGTTGGCCCCACAAATGTTCTTCAGATAGTTTCACATCTAGGCGATGCATGCAAATCATCTGAATCCTATGTATCGTCAAAGTTCCCTAATATCTTTTGGTCTCCTTGCACTTCACACGCTGTCTTCATGTTGATGGAAGAAATGGCCGAACTGGAATGGATAAAACCTGTTGTCTTGTGTGCCAAGGCAATTGAGCAATGCATGATCACATATCAGCATACTTCTTCGGACACTTTTAGTCAAGATTTGAAAGAGTTCTCTGATCCAATCTCTGCTAAATTTGCACCCTCGTATTGCTTTCTCCGTAGGGTCTTTGAGCTAAGGCAATCACTCCAGGATGTGGTTGTAAGTGAAGATTGGAAGCAATGGAAGAATAATATTGCAGAGGATGTTGTAAATGTTGAATCTGCCATTTTAGATGATGGTTTCTGGGGCAAGGCTGATTTATTGTTGCAATTATATGAGCCTTTTGTAAGTTTCCTTGCTACAATCGATATCGACAAATCTGTTATTGGTGCAGTTTATAACTGGCGGGTTCAGGCACTTGAAGCCTTGAGGAGTCAGGCAATTGATGATGACATATTGAATCAGTTAGAAGGACTGATTGAGAACAGGTGGGATGTTCTATTTTCCCCTCTTCATGCTGCAGGTTATTTACTGAATCCTAGATATATTGGAAAAGGTCAAACAAAGGATAAATCTGTAATGCGGGGATGGAAAGCTACACTAGAAAGATACGAGAGTGAAAGCACAGCCAGATGTGTTCTCAGAGAGCAGCTCAGCTCATACTGGCGTCTGGAGGGATCCTTGGGAGAGGAAGATGCCGTGGATTGTAGGGATAAAATGGATCCAGTTGCTTGGTGGGAAAACTTCGGTTTTGAAACACCCAACTTACAAACATTAGCTATAAAGGTTCTGAGCCAGGTTTCAAGTGTTGCAGTGTGTGAAGAGATTTGGCAAGCTAGTGACTTCTCATGTCGAGAATCAGCAAACCGGTTGGGAGTGCAGAAGATGGAAGATCTTTTTTTCGTTCGAAACAATCTCAGGCTTCATGGTCAAAGAAATGGGAATCCATGCTTCTCATCTGGCCAAAGAAATGCCTTTCCAGGCTCCTTTTCAGGAATCAAGACATGGGACAGTGCTCATCTTGACCAGTCTAATACAATGGTAGACGTCCATGAAAAATTATGAAAGAGCTTGATCCGCTTCTAAATGGGCTCTCTGGACACCTACCAAAGTTCATTCATCCTATAATCAGCAGGTTGCTTGTTACCTACCTGCATTCACTGGACTTTGCTGTGCACTGGTCGGGACAATCTTTTTGAGGTTAGTAAAATCTCTTTTGTATAATATAAATGTACCATTTGAAAAACAATGCTGTATAAAAGTTCTTCGCTAAAGAAATCATAATTTCGGTACTATCTAAGAACATTTTGAAGATTAGATGGAGCAGGCCAGCAATAATTAATGGCAGTGACTTTATGATTGCTTGCCGGAGGGAGCAAGATTAAGCATGTTGTCTTGAGTTAATTAGAACCAGCATACTTGGCCGCAACAAGACAACAGATGCATATATTCTGGCAGACATTGAAGCAGTTCTACTTCAGAAGCCAGCAATCACTACTTTGTTGTTCCAAAATCTTAATAACATAGGCCCCTGTCATGATAAAAAAATAATCAATGTAGGGCATTCCATTGCTGGATTGATTATCCCTTTTTTTATATTTTTCTAATTCATCTCTAAAAGCTAATGGATTAGCTGTTAATCTATCTCTTTAATGCGATGTGGGAGCCCATGGATGATGCATCGTAGTAGAAAAATGAACAGTAATGAAATTGTGTCGGCATGAAAATGTTCCTCGTTAGCTGTTGTGTGGTTTCTGATGTCAAAGACTCCATGCTTGTTAACTATTGTCAGACTCCATGCTTGTTAACTATTGTCAGACTCTGAATGCGTATCGTTTATGTAGAATTCACTTCTTTTACGATATTTTTAAAGCAAAAAATCCCATTTAACTAAACATATTTATGATTTTATCTTTGAATTATGCAGAAATTATGTCAAACAGGTACTAAGATGCAGGCCATGATATAAACTTCAGTCCTGGGAAATACATCCCTACTTGAATCATCGGAAAAGCAAAAGAAAATGCCTTCAATTAAGAGCATCAAAGAAGCACATTTTCTAATCACACCATGCTGAATCTCAATGACCATCCAAATATTTTAAAAAAATTAAAAAATATATTTTTTTAAAGAAATATTTTTAAGACATTGCACGAAACATGCACAAAAAAAGGGGGAGGGGGTCAATTTACTTTGTATTTGTTGGCCACGAGAGCATGAAAACATATTCGGCTCTTGACCCTAATCCACATATGGCATAAATCACGGGACCTAAAATGTGTATAGATTTTGTTTTTTTGTGTGAATAGTGGAGAGTAGATAATAATTGATTAATAATTGCAAATTAGAGGAAGATTGTCAAACATCCATTAAAGAAAAAACAAAGAAGATTTTTGAAAAGGTGGGCTTGCTATGAAACAAAGGGCCTGTTTGGCACAGCTGTTGCTGTTGTGGTTGAGGTTGACAAAAAGCTGGTTTCTGAAAAGCGCTTTTAGCTGCGGTTCAGAACTAAAATTTGTGTTTGGTTAAAACTGTGGTTGAGATTGAGTTTAATTAAAAAGCAGTTTTGTGTGTTTGGTTACCCTGCTTTTCATATTGCTGTCAACTTGTTAAATTAATTAAAAATACACATATATAGACTTACACACACATACATTGATATAAATATTTTGTTGGAATAATATTTTATGTTTATTAATAAATAAAGTAACAAAATGTTTCAATAATTGACGTAAATTAAACACTTGCAACTAATTATTCTCTCATTAAACTACTTGCAATTCCATCACGAACCAAATCCATACGTGAACGTGTCTGTGACCCCTGACTATTTGATCGAGGAATAACATCTGGTAAAATATCTTCAGGAACAAAATTAGGATTGCGATCATATTCGGCAAAGGTAATATCATCTTGTGATCTTCTTCTAATGTAGTTATGCAATGCCATTGATGCAACCACAATCTTCACCTGTGTTTTATATGGATAAGCAGGCATGTTTTGCAAAATTTGCCACCTCTGTTTCCATACACCAAATGAGCGTTCTATCACGTTACGTAGTGATGAATGTGCGCGATTGAAAACTTCCTCACGACCACTTGGCTGTGCACGACGCCTGAACTCTTGGAAATGATACCTGTGACCTTTATAAGGGCCTAAGTACCCATACGTATTGGGATATCCAGCATCAACCAAGTAGTACTTCCCTGCGTGAAAAGGAAAACACCAGTATATATTAAGAAACAAAAATCAAAGAAGAATATTATTAATCTAATTGACCAACTCTAAAAATATATATGAAATGTCTACCTTCTGGTGGTTTGGGAAATTTGATATTATTATTGTTAATAGCCTCCATAAATATGCGTGCGTCATGTGCACTGCCTTCCCATCCTGCCCATACAAAGGTAAATTGCATATTGAAACTACAAGCAGCCATAATATTTTGGGTTGGGATGCCTTTTCTTCCAATAAATGGAACTTGATTTTCGGGTGATACGCAAGCACGAACATGTGTTCCATCAATTGCACCGACACAATTCTGCATGAAAAAGACGAAAATTCATATTATTTTGTCCATGAATAAAAGAATAGAAATTCATTTTCACATGAATAAAATAATAACACCTTACCTTGAAATGTGGCATATGTCTTTGATTCGTTCCAATTTCGCTTGGGATGCCTGTAAAATCTGGATCTGTTGGTTTTATAACATCCACAGCGAGCAAGCACACTGCTTCAAGGACTTCATTTATGCATCTACTGACTGTTTCGCCCGAATGTTGAAATCTCTCTTGCACTTGCCGATTAGACGCCCCAACGGCTATTGTAAATAGAAACATTGCAAGCTTTTCTATTGTGGACATGCGGCTTGAAGGTTTTAAACCGTACTGTGTTTCTAAATCTACACACAAACTCGTCAAAGTGTTTGCGTCCATCCTAAACATGTTTACGCATCGTTTCCAATGACCATTTAATAATTCTGTCAGCCAACGCATACCTGTGTTGTATGAAACCATACATGGTTCCTTATACATGTAATTTATGTAATACAGGTTTATAGCTCCAGCCGTACATATAATTAATTTTTCCTTTTCAAGTTGTCTCCTACAAAATTCCATTTCATTTTCGATGTCGTCATCATCATCATTACTTTCATCATCGTTACTGTCATCATCGTTACTATCGTCGTTTCCATCAGCATCAAAATCTTCGTTAAGTATATTGTTATACCAAGGATCATTCATATCTACAAATTCCATGAAAAAAAAACAAAAACTACTTATAAGGTTGCAGAAAATTAATTAAGAGTATATTTTTCTTCGTTTAAATAAGACTTACATTTGTTGAGAAGAGAAAGTGCCAATTAGGAGAGATATTTTTCTTCTTTTAAATTAACATAAAACAGCAGCCCGCCAACAACGAAAATTTTATTTGAAAAGGATTCATATACAAGATATTTCCTTTATCTCATTCTCTTTCAATCCATCCTTATTTATATATTTAACTCCACCATATACCAGCACATACCTCAAAGATCGAATATCGGCCCCCTTAACTGAGCACTAATTAACCTCATTTACCAGTACTTCATTTGGTTGATAAAAAAAACAGTTCAATAAATTGTTTACATGACGGTGTAATTAATGATGTATAGCTACCAGGAAACAATTCATAACAGAAATATATATACTTTGAATCATACAACCTGACATTCTTTGCACACAATAATTCATGTCAATGAAGTAACTTACAGAAATAAATTAATTAAGAGTATAAGAAGTTAAGATAAACCTGAAAATTGTTAATGATGTTTCTCTTGTGAAGTTGCTCTTCAAAGTTGCTCTTACAAATGTATATATGTGGGAGTGTAAATGTTATGGAAATCACTCATTTATATAGAAAAAGTGATTGAAGAGCACATGTGAGTAAATAGTCTCATTTTGTCATTTACCAAACATTATTTCAAAATTTCTGCACATTTGTACAATCACATTTAACCAAACACATGTGAGTAAATAGTCCCATTTTGTCATAATTGTAAATTCCAATGAAAAACACTATTTGCTTGTCATTTACCAAACATTATTTCAAAATTTCTGCACATTTGTACAATCACATTTAACCAAACACATGTGAGTAAATAGTCCCATTTTGTCATAATTGTAAATTCCAATGAAAAGCATTATTTGCTTATCATTTACCAAACATTATTTCAAATTTTCTGCACATTTGTACAATCACATTTAAGCAAACACATGTGAGCAAACAGTACCATTTTTTCATAATTATTATGAACACAATTAAAAAATTTAACATCATTAGAAAGAAAATTACCGATTAAACAATTATCTCACCCATGAATTGATACAACACTATAACTAATTTATGTATCTCGTACTAATAACGAGAGAATTAAAGTTCAAATACAAACTTTAAAATAACAAATGAGATACAAATACAATTTCAACTAAAAAAACTCATCGAAACCAATGATTATAACATACCGAGGAATAATACAACAGCGAAACTCATCTTCAATGATGCGCGGTTTGCGCAATAAATCTGTCAATGTAAAAGTATATATCAATTATAAAGCAATTATTACAATAATATCCCAATTATTCAATTAACATTGTGGGGGAACAAAAGGATTTATAGTGTTAAAATTAGTCATACCTTAGGTTAATTTTTTTTAGTACGTGCAAACATCCTTTTCAACCAATCGTATTTTTCTTCAAGGGTTCCCATAGCAGCCCACATTTCTCTCCTCCGACGTTGGAGCATAATTTCTACTACGTAGTCATGGAAATCATGGTCATCGCGGATTCCAGGAATAGAATAGATCTCAGCCATCACCTCCTTAATGCTACACCCTTGTTTATCCATATTCAAGGAGGTTGAATCGCTCTTACTGGACAGGTTGTCAACTAGTTGGTCCCACCTTGACATGAGCTGAACACCAATGCTAGTTGTCTTCTTCTTCTTCTTCTTCTTCGTGCGACCCTCATTAGTGTCCATCTCTTTTCTTTTGCCACTGCTTCGTGTGTTGCTGCTACTTGTGATGTTCACCCCTCCAACTAACCGAGTAATGTCTGGGTCAGACGCAGGATTTCTATCCTCTTCTGAATCACCACTTCCTTCCTCCAGGTCAACCACGTCATTGGTGTCAGGCTGAGAACAATTACCACCGTATTGTACTCCTGATGATGGTGCCCATGCATACTCTCCGGTAGCCACGATGCTGGAATACATCTTGTCAAATTTGAGCTTTAATGCAGGCTCAATTCCAGAAAGCCTAAATTTTTTGGCTCCTTTACATTCCTGAATAAACACAAAATTCATACAAATATTATGTTATAAGATATGCGGAAACATGAAACATAAATTTAACTATATTACATAATGAAACTTTACCTGAATTTTTGTTTTCCACCACTCATTTGTTGCTATGATCGTCCCCATTTCAGCACTCCAACCCACCCCGGTTTCAGATATGAGCTTCACCCATATTTTCCAGTCTTTTTTGCAACCATCCCACTTGTTTTTTAACTGTGATCTGGTCAATGATAGTCCGGTTCGTTCATTAAAGTTCATGATCAAAAAATTCCATCCCGGCTTATCAAAATGCGTTGTAGGTCGCATTCCCAACTCAATTGCCGTAATACATATGTCACAAAAAATATGCAACATTTCCGGTGTCCATTGAATCTTATCTGTATTGTCACCGCCTTCCATTCTATAATTTAAGTTAGTTCCCAACAATTAACAATTTGTATAACAACAATAAATTCAGGAGTTATACTTTCTAAGCTAGACAAGTAAACCATAATCCTAACTCAAAAATCCATAATGCAAAGCATTATAAACGATTCTTGCCTATTCAAACATTTTACCAGTGATTTTCAAACCATCAAACCTATCATTCTAAGATTAAGGTAAACATTACCATTACTGTTTTGAACATACAACTCCAACTGGATTCTCATGCAGCATTTAATAGTATGAATCACATGTCTTTGAACATTACTTTCCATAATAAAAAAAAACAACTTCAATATAACCGAGAAATATATGGACATCAAAAGCACAGTCAACATGTATCCGAGAAATAAACAGGTTTCTTGTACAAGTTTGTTGACAGATTTTAATTGACAACTCAATTTTCCACAGCAGCAAGCAATATCTAGACATCAAACAATCAACATGTATCCGAGAAATAAACAGGTTCTTGTACAAGTTTGTTGACAGATTTTAATTGGCAACTCAATTAAGGTTTTCTTTCCCAAAATATTGCTACCGTGCCTAATATTACGCTTGTACAAGTTTCTTGACAGATTTAGCAAAGAAAAATAAACAGGTTTCTTATACATATTTCTTGACAAATTTTAATATGGTGTATGTTCTTGATGTTTGATGTCCAGAGGCAGTTCTATCAAAATCAATCAAAATATATCAATCAAAAGTTTCTATTCAAGTATGACAGATTTGCAAAGAAAAGTATATCTATCAAACATCGATCGAACATAAAGTCACATTTCATTGGATTCTAGTTCTGCATACTTGAATAGAAATTGATGAATAAAATTATAATTAAATCTAAACAAATTAGCAATTGGTAAAAAAAATCAAGAGAGAGGCAGTTAGTTGTGAGCTTGACCTTTCTGCACTATGGCTTTGATTTTTTGTATTTGTTTCAGTGGATCCGAGAGGCAGCCAGGGAGACGAGAGGCAGCGAGGGAGACGATAAATAAGGAAGGGAAAAGATCGAAGACCAAAACCTTGCAGTGAACAATGAATCGTTGAATCCGTGAGGAATACCTTGAGAAATCGATGAATAAAATTATAATTAAATCTAAATAAATTAGCAATTGGTAAAAAAATCAAGAGAGAGGCAGGCAGTTAGTTGTGAGCTTTACCTTTTTGCACTAAGGCTTTGATTTTTTGTATTTGTTCCAGTGGATCCGAGAGGTGGCGAGGGAGACAAGACGCAGCGAGGGAGACGATAAATAGGGAAGGGAAAAGATTGAAGACCAAAACCTTGCAATGATGAGAGAGACGAGGGACATAGAGGGAGGGGCAGAGATGAGGGAGACGAGGGGCAGAGATGAGGGAGACGAGGGACAGAGATGAGGGAGGGGCAGAGATGAGGGAGACGAGGGACAAAGAGGGAGGGGCAGGGATGTTGGAGACGAGGGGCAGAGATGAGGGAGAGACGAGGATGGAGACGAGGGCTGAGGGAGAGAGACGAGGGGCAGAGATGAGGATGGAGACGAGGGCTGAGGGAGACACGAGGATGGAGACGAGGGGCAGAGATGAGGGAGAGGGACTCGAGGATTAATTGCAAATTTTGGCCGTTGTGGTCACGTGAAGTTTTTCTTTTCCAGTGTATTGTCACTCAGGTTCATGGATGCCGCGGCTGCAAAAGCAGCTCTGAGGAGCTTTTGCAGTCGCGGCGTGTTAAACAATTAAATGGTGGGACCCTCGTTAAAACCAGCTTCTTCTGTTTGGTAGAATCAAATGTTGGGGCCGCGGTCCAACGCAAAAACAGGTTGGAACGCGGTCCCAAACACCCACAAAAGAAGCACAAGATACGGGGATTTAATTAAGATGTAAATAGAGGATTTATAATTAATAAATGATAAAGCAGTGTATCAAAACCTAACCTCGCATTACCCTCAAGCAAGTAAAGTAAAGTGATAGCATTATCAATAATAATTAAAAAAAAAGTATACAACTACATGGGAGGAAATGGGTCAAAGAAATTTAAAGAAAAAGTATACAACTTTGATTTCCATAGAAAACCAGGAAATTGAAGGCACCTACATCCTATAAAAAAATAAATACCAGGGTTAAAATTAATTAATAGAGAAATACGTCTTCCTCTGCTTCTCTTGTAATAACCTAAAAAAATGATGTTATAATATAAACACTATAGGGTTAAAACACATCCAAAAAATTAATTTAGAGTAAAAAAAAATCAAAGGTATTTTTAAAAAAAGTTAAATTTTGTTATTTTTATTTTTACTTTAAATTAAAAAAAATATATTTTTAGATTTTTTTATATGATTTTTTTAAAATAAAAAAATCGAATCCCTTTTTCTTTTCAGTGTCGGTATCGTACTTCACAGTCTGCCGAACGATTCTTCTCTTTCGTGGGAAGAAATTGGGCACTGGAATCACATTAAAGCAACAAAAAAAAAATAATAGAGGTGAGGTGGGGTCGAATTAAGAATAAATTTATTTTTAATATTATTTTTTATACCTCACCTTCAATCTCGAAGTCCATGACGATCTCTTATATTCTTTTTATTACAGCACCCTTGTGCTAAATTCAAAACAGTTGTGAGGTATTAATTTTAAGTATTCTAGGAGTAATTGTCATCACTTGCTCAACAAGAAAAGATAGATATAATAATAAAAAAAATACTCTAAAATTTAATATCAAAATAAACCTCTAAATGTTGGTAATTGCTTCTATTAAAAAAAAGAAGCTAATGTTTGTGGGGAAAACAATATATATTAGATGTGATTCACTGTGTATTACAATAGTGGAACTATGTTCTTGCTCTTGAGAAAGAAGAAAAACCATTATAATTGTTCTATAAGGGTAAATTAGTATTTTCATGGGGGTTATTTTGTCATTCTTCAATTGTTGAGGGGCATCTTTGCCCTTTCATAAACTTTTTGTAACACAGATTTATTTTAGTACCCTTATACAAGCAATTTTAACATAGTTATGGCTAGAGATGTTATTGGTGATTCACTTTTTTTTAAAGCTGATTTTGAATTTATTTTAGTACCCTTCTTACACTGATTTTATCGGTGTCAATTTAATTTTCTTTACTCATTTTCATTTTTATTTTACTTGCCATGATTTTCGAGCTGTCAATGAAAAAAACACAATAACCCTTGAACTTCTTTTCTGTAATGATTCAGTCCTTGTTTTATTTTAATTTTTTGGAGAAATCACTTCAAATTAGAACGTTTTTATCAATTTTATCGTCCTTAAGTTTTTCATCTCTTGAATTAGAACCCCTTCTATCTTTTAACTAGTTTTCATCAAACTTGATTACGAAAGACTTATTGAGTAAGGCATCTGACATGTTTCCCAAGCTTTTCTGCACTAAGCCTGCTGTAAACTTCTTCAAGGTTGACCGAGTGGTGAAAGAATTTGTCATGTGTAAATTTTGTGGGAATGAGAAGTCAAAAGGCTTAGAGAAAGACATTGATAGCTCAAGTACAATTCTAGATAGATTTTGTAGTTATAGCCTTGTACTTCACCTGCGGGCAGCAGTTCTTCAACAAAATACTTCCCAGCTCTGTGCCTGCTGCTCCTTGTGGTCATAATTAGAGACGGTATTTTTATCTACGATAGTAAGATTTAAACTCGTGATTTGAATTAATAAAAATTTTATGTTATATTAAAAAATTATTTTATTTAAAATTTAAATTTTTAGATGAAATCTTATAATATAATTTATATTATTCTTTAACAGGGTAAATCTTATTTTCTTGAACAAGCCCGTCAATGCCTCTCTTTTTTTTCTTTTTTTTCCCTCTATTTATTCTAGCAAGCCCAACCAGTATATAGATAGGATGTTTGTTAACATAATTTACAAATTTATCCTAAAAAAAATATAAGAATGCAATCCATTACGTGTGCATGAAACTACCTTGTTCAACACCGAGAATGTCTGTCAACTTCATAAGACGTTCTTGTTAAACTAAGTTTAATTTAGTTAATGGCTTATCAATAGAATAAAATGAAAATGACTATTCACCAATCTCCCTTTCTTGCGCACAAAACCTCCCACTCGTCAATCAATGACGAGAGACTAAAAAAAAAAGGTGTTAATTGAGTTCAAATGATATAAAAAAGGGCCATTCAATTTGACTACGCACCACACACTTTTACTTTTCCATTGAATAAAAATAAAAATCAAATTGAATTAATTAATCGCTCCATATATTTTTATGGAGATTTAATTTGTTACTTATTTTCAAGTTAGCAAGCCTGAAAAAAGTGGAACCCGATCCGAGGGTTGAAAAATCACCGACAACAAACCGTACTAGGATTTTGGAATGTGGTGCCCTGATCTGTTTAAGAAAAAGCGGGGTTTTGCAAGAAGAAATGAAGAGGTATCAAAATTACTGTTTTTTCTCCTTTTCAATATCCAGTATTTTTAATAAATAAAATGCTGACTGTTTTAATTTTTTATAAAATTAATAAATATTAAATCTAACACAAGATCTGTAAAGCAGATCTCAAATTCTTTATCACCATAAAAAACAATAATTAGAATTTTGTGTACAAGAAACACATTTCTCATTCATAATTTTTAGTTTTTATAAGCTTACTAGTTTGACTTGGAAAGTTTCTCATAAAAAAATAGATATGGAAAAATTATTTTCTGAGTGAAAGATTTTCTTCCTAGTTGCTATTAATTTAGTTGTACATCATTTTCCGATTAAAAAAAATACAACTTTACTTCGTCAAAAAAGTGTAATTTAGTGAAGGTTTTCACTAAAGCAAGATAGAAAGGGATAGAACTCATATTCCACTGCTTGTTCTGATTTTATCACAGCATAAATTAAAACAAATTAAAAGGGTTAAGAAAATTATTTGCCATTCTTTTATTTTTTATTTCAACTATTAAAACTAGTATCTAATAGGATTTATATATAAAAAATGGATCTCAATAAATACACAAGTTGGTAAATAATACGCTTCTCATCAGAAAAAAAATCAACGCTTCTTGTCGATGTATAATTAAGTAATAACATGGAGGAAATTGAGTCGAAAAAATAAATTGTTTAACATCCTCGTAACGCGTATATTGAGGGGAAATGAAAAGAATAAATGCAAGTAGACGATAAAATTAAAAAGATGGGAAGCTACCAGAGCCAAGCTCAACGTGGTAGGTCACCATGTCCAACTTTTGGCACATTATTATCGTGAATGGCCACACATTTCCATAGCATAAAGTAAAATCTACGTTGCCTGCCAAAAAGATAAGGCATTGTCGGTTTGCTCTATAGCAACGCAGCAAAATTGTAACCAAAACCCCGATCCACCTCCCCCGTTGATCCCTTCTATCAGTTCTATGTATGCCGATTATCGGTGAAATCTTAGGCTCAGGTGGTGGTGGTGGTGGTGGTGATGGTTAGAAAATAATATAAATTATATTATAAGACTTCATCTAAAAACTTAAGATGGTTTTTTGATATGCTATCAAAATCTTGTTGACCCGGTAATCACGAGTTTAAATCTCATCACTCTCATTGTATTTGATAAAAATCAAGCAGGTAGAATGAGTTTGTGTTCAAGTTTCAAAGTTAAATAGTTTTTATTTAAATAGGTATGTTAGAGAATAATATAAATTATATTCAATAATTTTATTTATAGAATAATAAATGAGATGATATTGATATAAACAAGAGTCTAGTAGAAAAACAAATTCATAGAAAGTAGGAGAAGAATGAAGATGGTTAGCCGACGTACGTAGGTGTGGCAAATATTGATCTCCTCAAGTGTCTTGCTGAATTAACGACTAGATTAATGGCAGACTTTTGACCTATTATCTTAGATCGGTGGCATCCATGGTGGCTGCTGTGTCAGTGAAGATAAACAATTTGGAATAGTTTATATGCAAAATCAATCGGTACTTCCATTGCTAATTAATGCTTCGATGCATTGACCGCCGGCCGACTGTAATAATAATTTAATTCCGGCAGGGAAGGAAAACACGCCTAGTAAAACCAAATTGCCATGGATGATTGCTCTGTTTTTGTCTTGTACTTTTTTTTTGCAGATGGTGTTATTCCCGCATGACTCCTCTTATTGTTAAATCAAAAAATATATTTTAAGTACATTCCAAAACATAATCAAAAACATGTATTTAAGTGGCTATGATGCGAATAATTTAAAATATAATGAGAATTATTATATTCCATAATTTTTTTATTTGATATATTATTTAATTAAGCTAATATTTTATTATACGAGAAAACCCCATCTTCTAGAAAATACAGTTTGTGGGTCTAGGTAAATGATTAAAGCAATGATTATCTCAAATTCTTACAGGGGATGCACGTCCTGACTTTAACTCGAGATACATTAAGCAGATCAAAAGTTTCTTATCATCACGTTATTTCCTTTGAAAACTTCAATTAAGTTAACATCATTAATTGACATTGACTATTCCAAAAACCTACATTTTTTTTAGTGAAATTATCATATACTTTGTTTTTTGAGATTTTTTATTCCTTTAAAGACACTATTGAAATCAAAATAAGCATCAAAATCAGACGTGAGGTATGCGTGCCCGAATTATTTAATCCTTCTTTCACTTTAGTTATCAAAACAAGCATTAAAATTGCCAAATTGGACGATTAAAATAAATCCCAGAGATGCCCGTAGCGAGATCTCGTGCAAGTGGGATTTTTCTTTCAAAATTTATGTATTAAAAGGAAATTGAAAGAATAAAAGGTCTCGGAGAGAGATCTGGAATCAGCTGGTGATGGGAGAAAAAAACACATTCCACTGGCTGTGGCTTGCGACCTGACGCAAGGCTCTAGGCTTGAAACATTGCCTATTTGAAAAGCAAAGTGTTTAAAACTTTAAATATATAGAATCCAAACATATGTTAGCATCTATTGTTTTAACAAGTAAATCAATAATATCACAAATGATAATAACTTAGAGAATAAACAGTTTGTTTCTCTCGTGATCTCAAGTTTAAGTATTATAGTTACTAATATGATAATAATTCAAAATTTATATAATTGTTAATTTTAGAGTTCACGGGATCAGTTGAGGTGTACACAAACTGATCTAGTAATGTGTATTAATAAAAAAAATCAAAAGGATCGCAAATAATCTTGAAAACATTTGTCGGTGCTTGCATTTATAGAAGGGTTTTGGAGCTGTGGTGGGAATATTCTGAGGAGACAGACAAGGTCATATAGGTCCCTAATAACATCATTAAATGACAAAGGCGTCCCTACCTTAAAAACTTTGCACAGTTGCACTAGCAACCGACGATTTGTACCAGGTAAGAAAAGGCTGCCCCCATATCCCATACACCCACTGTTTAACTGATAAACTTACAGTATGCTCCCTCGATCTTTCAACTTTATAAAAGAATTTAGTCCTACCAGTCCCCTACACTTCCAACTCTTGATTTTTCGGTCCCTTCTTTAATTAGCCACTCATTTGGTAGCTACTCATGGTGCCCGAACAGCTACAGTTTATAAGCGTAGGGGTTGGTGTGCCCAGAATCTTCACGAAGGAGCTAAATGATCAGCATGATAAGTTGAGGGACCATGAAATAAACAAAGCTTACAAATTATAGGGTTTTACTAGCGCATAGATTTACACACAAGTAATTGAACTTGGTACAAATAGGAATCGAGAACTTTTTTTTTATCCAAATCAATATTTTTAGTGAGGACAAGCAAATCATAAAAAAATTAAAATTTAAAATCAGGTTGACAATTACCGTTTTTATGCTTAATGATTGCTTGATGTTGAGGGATTCGTAATTAACCACTCATCACTTGCCAATAGAGAAGATGGAATTAGGGTTTAGTGAGTAGAGCTGCCAGCATACGAAGTCATTAGGACGCATCGCAAAATACAATATTCATCTCTATTTTGAAAAGAAAAGAACTAAAATAAAAAATGAGGGGTTAAATCCGTAAATTCAGAGACTTTAGGGGTGCCATGCCCCCTTAAGCAACATCTAGTTCTGTCCAGTCTGCCACGTGTTTATTTGATTGTATGCATAGAAGGTATTTTCCACGTTGCTATCTCTATAGTCGGCAATTGTATTCGAGTAAATGAGTGGATCATGGGAGAAGGAGAATACGACTAATTACATAAATGCTAGCAAACATTTATATTATTTTTGAAACCAGTTATCTTATGTAAATAAATTTAACTATAGTAATTTATTTTTATATTCAATTAATAAATAAATTCATTTTATTTTATATATTATTTTTATTAACTTTATTATACTTACTCAAAGATATTTTAAAAAAATCTAGATAGTGTTGACATATAATGTCACACTTATATGTTTTATATATTTTGATGATAACAATAAAAAGAAAATGGACTAATAATATGCTTGGATGAGATTAAGCGATAAACAAGTATTATACAAAGAATACATCAACAAGCATAATGGAATACACGAAGAAATCATTCCAAGAAGTCCAAGATGCAAGCAAGTGAAGACAAAGAAGAAGTTTTCATTTTAGTGCTTTAATTATGTAAATCTCAATTTCTAACTTGATAGCACAACTTAAAATGAACTCACACACTTCACATTGCATGCATGAAAAGGATTTGATGATTATAGGATTAAGTCATAATCAATCGGTTCAAAAAATTCAGAAAGATAATTTGTCACAATTGCCTTTCTGCATGAACCGGTCGACCGCTTGAAGACAAATTGTCTTTTGAGCTGAACCGGTCGACCGCTTGAAGACAAAATGTCTTTCGAGCCGAACCGGTCGACCGCTTGGGTTATCCGTTGTGAACCGGTCGACCGCTTGAAGACAAATTGTCTTTTGAACTGAACCGGTCGACCACTTGATTTGTCCGTTGTGAACCGGTCGACCGCTTGATATGACAGTTGCATTAAAACGGCTATAAACGGCTAGTTTCTTTTAGAAACTTATAAATAGGCCTCCTAATTGCAAAATAAAATATACACACAACTTTCATATCTTATATTGAGGCAATTAGAGTGCAAAAACACCTTCATATCATCAATCCTCATTAATACTCATATTTGTGTTTAAATCTTCATATCTTAACACAAAGAGTATTTCTCATTCTCACTACTGATTAAACACCTTCAAATATCCTAAGTGCTATTAAGTGAGAGAAAGAGATCACAAATCTTCATTTGTAATATCCACACTATTAAGAGTGTATTGTTGTTTTACTAAAACAACCATTGTGAAACTCTTGAGAGTTGAGTATAAAACTCTTGGTATTGGTGAGGGAACATCACTAAGGAAAATCTTGAAGAGGGACATCTTCAAGTGGAAAAGGAAAATCTTGAAGAGGGCATATCTTCAAGTGGTGTAAAGTCTTGGTGTGGATTCATCAAGCTGAAAATTGTAATCTTGTTACTTGGTTTAGTAAGAGAGTACAATACTCAAGTACGGGTTGGTACTTAAGTCGTGGACGTAGGCTTGCCGAACCACGTTAAAACCCGAGTTAGCAATCTCTCTCACTTATCTCTTTACTTTAAAGTAATTAATTTTAAGATTGCATTATTTATTGTATTGTTGCCTTAATCCGTGAATTTCAACAGATAGAATTTTAAAAAATGGTTTGAATGTAATATGTCTTCTATTTATTATTGTAAATCATGGTTAGTCTCTAATTCATTCTTATAGATTAAATCTTATTTGAAATTCAATTATTAACCCTTAATAATAGGTTACAAGTATGAGATTCTATGAGAACATATTGATTGAATTTAATACGATTACTAATATATTAATTATAAGGAGAAAAATCTCTTGAGCTCGAATTCACACCGGGGCAATTTCACTCTTATCTTGCATATTAGTGTCTTATTTAAAATATTTTTTTTATCCAATTTTCATGTAAAATATTCTCTTGAGATGACTGTCTTACTAATTTCAGTGCATGAACTAGCCTATCATCACGTAAAAGATGGGGGGAAAAAGAAGAAAAATTCAGAGGGAAGATGACCTCTCAACTACCAAGCAAGGCAGTTGCCGCCTGTGGTCAAATTTAGACGACGTCTGCCACACTACAAATATTGCTTATGGAGTGGCATCATGTGCGGAGTGATTAATGTTAATGTCTTTGCTAGAAAAACACAAAAACATGCTAACTGATATCCCCTTTTCAGCTCCGTTGATTATGAGAAATTAAAACTTGAGCATCACTTTTAATGTCAGAAATTAAAAATTCTTCCATCTCTTTCTGTATATATATCTTCCATGTCATCATATATATATATATATATAATGAATTAAACTCAGAGGTAGTCTCGATAATTAAAGATGTTTTAGGGCACCTCTCACCGTACCAAAAATTAAAAAAAAATGTAGAAAAATAGTACGATGCTAACAAATAAATCAGACAAGATCTTCATGCTATCATGTGATCATTTTGGGGCAAGTTTGCATTAATTGTGTCTTAATTTTGTAGTCCTGTATTTTGGACTTTCTCATTGCTTTTTAGGTGTGCATTGACTGCCTTGTTTTTTCACCTTGGAGTGAGCATTGCGGTTAAATTGATGTTTGGCTAAAAAAATTAGTTATTATTATTTTAAGTAATTTTTTTTGATGTATTTAAATTATTTTGATGTGATGTTAAAAATAAATTTTATTATGCTCCTTAGGCCCTTCATTCGTTTTTTTTATTCTGTCTACATGCTGGGTTTTGTTGCGTCTGTATTTCTCTCGAACGGGATCGTCTCCCTTCACGTTGTGTTTCTGATGATTTTTAAAAAATGAATCTAAAAAATAACTAAAGAATTATTATATTATTTTGTCATAGCAAGACATGAATATCATATGATCTAAAATGTTTGAAGATTGAAATCTGAAATCAAGAGTTTGTTAGATAACATGATCTATCTAAAATGATTTTTTTAAAATAAAATATTATTGTTTTTACAAAATAAAATGAAAACTACTTGAGGTTAACCAACGAGAGTTAACCTCTAAACTAATTTAAAATAAAATCTAATTTAGACAAGATTTTGAGATGATGAGGTACTAAGGGAGTGTTTGGTATTGTGTTTTAAAAGTATTTTTTGAAAATAAATAAATAAATAAAGATTTAAATTTTTTACTTTCAATTTTTTAGTGTTTTTTTATAATATTCTTATATGTTGATATCAAAAATATTTTTTTTAAATAGAATATAATTTTAATATATTAAAAAAATATTTTAAAAAATAATCTGAAACATCCTTCTAATCAGACACTAAATGAACGGCTAGGCTGAGCTTAATATTTGTTCGAAAGATTAGTTTTTTTTTTTCACGGGTAAGTTGTTGTAATTAAAAACAATATAAAATGAAATTAACACATTATTGGCTCGAGTTTTTGAGATTTGACTCTGCTAACGTGTGTACTTTTATGCTTTCCACGTACAAGCAGTTGATTGCATAACCATGATGTGGAAGTGAAAGTTCCTTAACTCTTACTTTTAGTTTTTACTTCTATGTTTTAAATTCGTGATACGTTGTACAGAAGTCAACCACATTTTTTATTTATTTTTGTCATTTTACTATTTTTTTAAGGAAAATAATAAATAGCTAAGACTTTTTTTTAAATACTTTTTATATAAAAATAATATTTTTTTATTTTTTTAAAAAAATTATTTTTGATATAGAAATACTAAAAAGATTTAATTTAATTTAAAATAAATCATTTTTTTAAAATGTTCTTAAAACTCATTACCAAACAAGACCCTAATGACTTTCAGTTCAGTTAGATGTTTCTTTGACATAAAACAAATATAAAAAATTGAGTATAGTTCACATATACCTTTCATAATTATATAAAACATTGTTAGAGTATAGTTCGGATTCTTGACTTTTGTTGCAATCAGCAATCACATCGAGCTAATTGTGTATTTATTTATGATTCATGTCATATTGACATTGAAAAAAAGTATGAATTTTAATTTAATACAGGTCTAAATTCTAACATCGGATGAAAACACGACCATATTATAAAAACAAATTGTGGTCTTTTCAGCAAAAATCTCTTAAATTTTGAGAAAATAAGTTTAGATGCCCTAAACATCCGTAAATAACACATAAGTAACTAATAAGAAAATAATATCAAGCATAGTATGAAACTTCGAAGGCAATTTTGTGTGTCTTTAGAGTGAAAGTTTAAAGTTATTATTGGTTTGTCATTAAAAATAAAAATAAAATACCTCCCTAAAGCATTTTCAATGTGCAGATTTTTTTTTTTAACCAGATGTCCGGGTCAGCTTGCGTGCACCTCGACTATTCCTCGAACCCACTGAACATCCTACAAGTCTAATAAACAAGTAAAGCATCGCAGGAATGACAGACGTACTAAACAATGATCGAACCAGGATATCATGAAGAGGGGTGACCTCCAGATACTGCTGGGACATACCCCTGCTGGTATGTGCTAAAAAATTTATTATGCTCGGTGAGATCCAATTGACACATTACCTTCTTCTTCTTTTTTATTGTTCGGTGGCTTTAATAGAAACTCATATGGGATTTTGAGCTTGTTTTATTTCATATAATCATTTAAATCTAAGCCTATATGAGATATTTTTTGGCATTATTAAGTCATTTTAATGAATAATTCAATGAGTTATTTAGTTTGTTTTCAATGTGGCCAATCAACCTAGTATGTTACTGCTTGAGAATGTGATTGAAATTATTTTTTAAAGTGATATCGTTTAGAAATACATCAAAATAATTTATTTTTTTATTTTTTAAAAAATATATTTGACATCAACACATGAAAATGATCTAAAAATATATAAAATAAATAATTTAAATAATTGTTTTTTTCAAAAATACTTATAAAAAACAGGGCCTATAAATGAGATCGGCATATTGTTTCTTGTTCCCATGTGATGGTGTTGTATGATCCAGTATTTTACTATATAGTCGGTGATTAAGAGCCTTGATTTTTGGCCATTCAAAGCTCATAACATATATCTTCTCTAGTTTTTTATTTATTTATTCTGAGATTTCTCTTTTGGAACCTAATGATAAGAATTGAATTTATAAAGCCTGAAACGACAACGTAGCCCTGGTTCTAATAGAATTCCAAGTCAAGTTGGAGATGTTGTTTGAAATGTGTTTACTTTGGATTAAATTTTTCATGTGTTATAGTGTTAGGAAAAAACAATTGTTCATATTCGTTGGATTATAAGGTTTTTGATCTTCTTTTTTTTGTGATTTAGTAAAATAGTTATTAGTGAATTTGGATATATTGAAATATGCTATTTGCTAAATGGTCTTGCAAATTAAATATAATGCTATTTTTTTTGTTCTAATATTGCTTTGCATTTTCATCTTCATCCATATGTTGAATGTGGTAGTAGCAGTTCATGGTATGGTAACCTTGAAATGTTAACTTTAACGTTGTAAAAAGAGTGATGCATTTAAATTTAATTTTTATGTCATGATTAGTAGTGGTAATGTGAAACGTTAAACGATATAGAAAGGCTTTTAATCCAATAAAAAATAAAAATAAAGCATCATAACTAATATATAAAGATGTTTATAATAGCAATGATGTCCTTACTCGTGATAGTAAAAAATATTTTTTATTTTTTATTGATGACTTTATAATAATTATATGTGTGTGTGTGTAATTATGTTTATTTAACTAACTCTAAAAGTGAATTGTTTGATGAATTTAGAATATTTGAAGCAAAAATGAAAAATTAATAAGAAAAAAAAATGGGTATACTTCTAATGAAATAAATGAATTTGTAGAATTGTACGAAATTATACATCAAGTGACACCTCCCTATTCATTAAATTTTAATGGGATAGCAAGAAAAAACTTAGCATCAATAGACATGGTTAATGTAATGCTACCTAGTTATGGTTTGCCTAGTAATTTAGAGCCTATTTGGTATTGCGATCCCACCGGTGTTTTGCCGAAATTTGATTATTTTTTTTTGCATTTTAAATGAACATATTTTGGTGTTTTTAGATCATTTTGACGTGCTGATATAAAAAATAATTTTAAAAAAAATATCATTTTGATATATTTCGACACAAAAAACATTTTGAAAAGCTACTGCAATCGCACACATAAACATGCCAATGGGATGAAGTTTTGTATTCTACTTGCTATTTTTTCAATAGAATTTCTTATAAAAATATGGCTAAAATACCCTAAAAGTCTTCTTTACCAAAAAATAAAGATAAGAAAATCATGCGGAAAATGATAAAATTGTGTTGCTAATATTTTTTTATAAAAATGATAAACATCATTTCCTTAGTTTCTGAATAAGAGTTTTTTTCTTCTAAAAAAATGGTATAAAAAATATAATTACAAAAAAATAAAGATGAGAACAAAAAAAATATAAATAGGCCAAATATAGAGTAATAAATATTTGAAATGTAAAAAAATAAAAACATATATTTTTTAAAAAATGTAAAAAATAAAGATAAAAAATGATGACACTTTTTTTTCAAATAAAAACTACAATTTTATGATCGTTACGGTATCACATCAGTAAAAAACAAAATTACGATTTCTGTACAAACACACATTCCTCTGTTAGTAGATGTATAATTTGACTATAAAATGAATATGTATCTCTCTCTGTACGTGGTGCTCTCCCTCATAAAAGTTCTCTCTCTCTCCCAATCTACCGCTGCCCTGCCCCTGCTTCATTTTGATCAAAAGCAACAGAAGCATTGGCAGGCACAGGTTTATGAGAGAGGAGAAGGATTGACAGGGTGAAAAGTGTAGACTTGTTGTTCATTCCTTTTAAAGAGAAAAGTTGAGAAGAAGCAGATACATAATCATAGCTTTCTTCCAATCATATACACCCTCATTCTTACCACATTGCTAAAATTTCCAAAAAAAAACCCATAAAAGATAAAGATTTACTGTTTCTTTTCTGTTCTCATCTTGTTTGTTCTTTCTGTCAATTAACCAATCCCCTGTTTGTCCTCTGTTTTTCTCTGCTCTTCTGGGATAGCCCGAGACAGAAATGGGTGAAGTTTCGCAGAAAATCATGATACCTGAATCATTTCAGTTTCATGTCCCAAGCTATGACATTGCAGGTCAACTCACACTCATGTGGGATCTAATCAGAACACCATTGTTAGTTCCTTTGTTGAAACTTGGAGTTTACATTTCCTTAGCCATGTCACTCATGCTCCTCATGGAAAGAGTTTACATGGGTATTGTCATCGTCCTCGTGAAGCTCTTCTGGAAGAAACCAGAGAAGCGTTACAAATGGGAGGCAATGCAAGATGATATAGAATCTGGCAATCTTAACTTCCCTGTTGTTCTAGTTCAAATCCCAATGTTTAACGAAAAAGAGGTCTCCAGCAGCTCCTTCTCTGTTTTTTTTTTAATTTATTTTCAGCCAGTTTGTGTTGTTCTTGGTGCTTTATTCCTGGGATTTAGAGCAAAGTCTTCAAAATTTAGTGTTTTTCTTGCTATTGGTCATATAACTATCGTTTTTTTTTGACAGGTTTACAAGCTATCCATTGGCGCAGCCTCTAATCTTTCCTGGCCAGCAGATCGTCTTGTGATCCAAGTCCTAGATGATTCCACTGACCCTGCCATCAAGGTACTCGAAAACAACAAAAGCAATCACTTTAACTTGTCCCCAGAATTCTAACTCTTTTGTAATTCCCAGACACCACTTTGCTTCTTGATTAGTTTTAGTCACGCTCGTGTCTTTTTTGTGATTTGTGTGTCTGTTTTATCACATTTCTGTCAAGCTAAGCGAACTGGTGCAGGCTCCAAAATGGTTAAATTTTAGTCCAAATTTATCAAACCTGCAAAGAAAACTAAAATTTCTGATCTGGGTTTTCCTCATCCACCCAAATGAAACCCGCCATTGTTGTCCATTGACCCATCTCGTGTTATCAATGCAGCAAATGGTCGAGCTAGAGTGTCAAAGATGGGCAAGCAAGGGCATAAACATAAGGTACCAAATCAGGGAGAACAGGACAGGCTACAAAGCTGGTGCTTTAAAAGAAGGTCTAAAGAGAAGCTATGTTAAGCACTGCGAGCATGTGTGCATCTTCGATGCTGATTTCCAGCCCGAGCCTGATTTCCTCAGGCGCGCCATTCCATTCCTGGTCAACAACCCTGACATTGCCCTGGTTCAGGCTCGGTGGAGATTCGGTAAGCTCTCTAAATCTAACCCACTAAAACCCTAACCAAGTCAATCGATTGCAGTCATTAAACTGTGCTGATTGTTTATTTTCCAAGTGTCGGTGGTCTGTAATGTGATATTAGTTTGGTCTTTGTCAAAAAATTTTTACCGATAGAGACCGCCCTCGCTGTCCTTGCATGAGGGTGGGTCACCCACCAATCACGGGATGGGAACCACTTCCCTCGGTCACTTGATCACCTTGATACACACCTGGTGATCTATTGACCGTCCATCACGCAGCTGTGTAACCCATCCCAGATGCACATTAAAAAAAATCATAATACTGAAACTTATTATATAATTATGTATTTCCATGTTATATCCTTCCTTAGTTATTCCAATTTAATGTTATAAATTATTAATTTACTAAAAAACCAACCCTTCATCCCGTAAATAAATCCCGGGCCTTCCTTTTCTATTTCAAGTTGCTCAAATTGAGGAAAAAAAAATAGATAAGATTTCTCCCGTGGCATTCTAGTCATTTAGTCAACTTGAATAAATAAATAAATAATCCTTCGATGTGGTGGCAGATTTGTCACTTGGGTTTTCACTTAGCTGCTGTCCTTCTATACTCTAGGAGCAGCCACTCCATCCTCTGGTCACGTGCGTTTTGCCATTTTTGAAGTGAGTTCATAGCTGTGTGGGACCCTTCTTGAATTGCCGACACTTCTATTTTTTGTATTTTTATGGTAAAAGAAATAATAAAAAAATATTTTCTTTTCAAAGTAACAGTTAAAAAAATAAGGCCCGTTACATTGGATCATGAATCGCATTTCATCATGTGAAGACAAAAATGTAAACGGCTAGCCTTAATCATAAATTTAATAAAGTAGTGGTAAATTTACAAAAAAATATGTTTTTTAATTACGTGCTTAATGATGATATTAATGATTGTTAATTATTGTGGGTGGTGAAATTTTTGCAGTGAATGCAAACGAGTGCCTGTTGACAAGGATGCAGGAAATGTCATTGGATTACCATTTCACTGTGGAGCAAGAAGTTGGGTCAGCAACTCATGCATTCTTTGGCTTCAATGGTAAATAAATAAATAAATAAATAAATAAATAAAAAATAATCTGCCCCTTTTCCATTTTGATGACAGGGGACAGGAAGTAGTTGGACAGCTACCTTAGATGGTATAGGATAGTGAGGGTAACTGGTAATGATTGAAAATGATTGCTGAATATAGAGATTTGACTGAGACTTGTTGGCATTTTGGTCATAATTAATTACCATAATTTTTTAGAAATTAAACTTGAGCTGAAAATGTTGCTTGAAATTTAAGTCATTTACTGTGTGTTATTGAGTAATATGTTCATATGTAATAATGATGGAAACCAGAGGATTTGAATGTGAAGATGAATTTCAATACAGGGACTGCTGGGGTATGGAGAATTGCTGCCATTAATGATGCTGGCGGGTGGAAGGACAGAACGACAGTGGAGGACATGGATCTTGCTGTCCGAGCAAGTCTGAGGGGCTGGAAATTTGTGTACCTTGGGGACCTCCAAGTATGATATTTACTATATTGTTTTTAGAACAATTCATCTTGGTTTTTTTTTTGTTTTTTTTTAATTAATGGCTACTTTTTCTTTAACTGGTAGGTGAAAAGTGAACTTCCTAGTACTTTCAAAGCTTTCCGGTTCCAACAGCACAGGTGGTCCTGCGGTCCTGCTAATCTGTTCAGGAAAATGGTGATGGAGATTGTTAGAAATAAGGTTTGGATCCTTTCCAAACCATGGTTAGTTTCGAATCACTGTCTAGTGTCTACCATTCTAATTCAAGTCCATTTTGCATATTTCAGACAGTGAAGTTCTGGAAAAAAGTCTACGTGATCTATAGCTTTTTCTTCGTTAGAAAGATCATAGCTCACATGGTGACCTTCTGCTTCTACTGTGTTGTTCTTCCACTGACCATTTTGGTTCCTGAAGTGAAAGTTCCGATCTGGGGAGCTGTTTACATCCCTTCTATCATCACCGTTCTGAATTCAGTAGGAACTCCAAGGTCCGGCCATCTTTATAACGTATTCCGTCAACTTGCAAGAATCCGAACAGAATTAATAACACATCTTGAATTTACAGGTCAATTCACTTGCTGTTCTACTGGATCCTGTTCGAGAACGTCATGTCTCTGCACCGGACGAAGGCGGCTCTGATCGGTCTGCTAGAAACTGGAAGAGTCAATGAGTGGGTTGTCACAGAAAAACTAGGAAATACTCTTCAGAAAGCAGCAGATGCAAAGAAATCAAACACCAAAGCACCCAGAAAATCTCGATTCAGATTCACCGACAGGTGATAATTCCTAGCAGCAGAAACATTTTACCTGTCACGCACTATATTTAGCGTCCATGCATAAATTGCAAGCCTTTCCTAGTTCTGATGGATTCAGCTAAGTAAGACAAGGGGGCCTACATAATCTACTCCATATGATTCAATAATTTTGCAGCAAACCAAGAGGGAAAAAGTATTAATCTATTTATTTTGGTATATGTAGCCTATGTTTTTACTCCTTTAACAGGAATTCTGTGTTTGCTTTGACCTATAACAGGCTCAACACATTGGAGCTGGGATTTGCAGCATTCCTTTTCTTGTGTGGATGCTTTGACTTTGTCAACGGCAAGAACAACTACTTCATATACCTTTGGCTCCAAACAGTCACCTTCTTCATCACTGGAATTGGATATGTCGGAACTATTATTCCCAGCTCTTAGTTTCAGCAACAGCAGCAGAATCCCACTTCGTGTTTGTCAAGCTGCCACTTGTGTTCCTGTTTTTTTACTCCTCTACAACGCGATGTATAATTAATTGGGGGATCTGTGAGCAATATTCGATTGCAATTCCTACCATTTCATTCCATTACAGAAAAAAAAGGGGTCATTCAACATGATTGACAGAAAGGTTATAGCTAATGCCTTACGAAAATCTAGTGTGAACCACTCTAGTGAAAGTAGAGATGCTGTTATTGTGGAATCGCATCATACAGGATCAAGAACAGAGAAGAAGCAGAGACAGCATTAGGCAACAGGATTGTTATTTCAATTAAATAGATTTCTTGTAATTGTGAGGTTTTGTTCTTTTTGTTTCTCCATAGTTAGCTTTCCTTAGTTTAAGAGAATAAGTTGATGTAATGAAATGAAATGGTGTCTTTGTAGTCAAAGTTAATTTATATTTTTCCAGCCTTCACATGCTTCCTGTCTTCTTACATTTTTACACAACACTTTTGTTAATTATATGACGACATTTAGTTAATTATATTTTTGTGTTTTTAGATCATTTTTATATGATGATGTCAAAAATAATTTTTAAAAAATTAAAAAAAATATCATTATACAAAAAACACTTTCAAAAACAACATTAAACATACTATAACCACAAGGTTGAGAGCTGGAGTGATCTTGCAAAGATGGACTTGCGTTTACTTTTGTGATGAGGTGGAGTGTAGTTTATGTTCTATTGTAATTATAGATTCGAAAGTATTTGGTTAATTAATACTTAATATACCCTTGCTTTTATTAAAACTTTGGTTAAGAAAAAAATCTATAATTTATTGTTTTTCTAAAACTTTTTCTTAAAAAAAACGCAATTATAAAAACCACTAGAAAGTCAAACATTGGCTAACCTCATTTGCAGGTGTCCTCCAAATCCAAGCGTCGAGAAAATGTTCATTTACAATCATCTCCTTCAATTATTATTTTCTTATTAACATGAATGTTCGGATCAATTAGCGTATATCTATTCTAGGTTTTGAAATTAACGATAATAAAAATCTTCAATTATTATTATATTAGCAATTACAAATCTCAAATATAAATTATTATATTAGCAATTACAGATCTCAAATATAAGATCACAACAAAATCAAACTTGTTAATTTAAAGCCATTTTGTAGATTTCTAATTGCTTTCTTCAGGATGCAGACATTTTGTTTTTTTGACGTCAGAAGGTAGACATGCACCGTGGACACTTTCCATGCCTGGTGCCAATCATTTGTTGCTTGTGCCAAGAATTATTTCTCCCAATCCATCCAATCTGGAGCCATGTTTTCACTACTTGCTTTATCCGCAATTGTTTTAAGGGCTACCCTTTTGTCATTTGCAAGGTTAATTTTGCTTCAAGGAACCACCCTTTCAAATGATTAGACTTGGAAGATGCTTCATGTCGGTTCCTTTCTTCTGCTAGAAGTGTCGATTTTTTATGGGTGCTAATTACTTCTAGCACTAGAACCAATGAAAGCATAGCATCGGGAGCACAGTAAAGGTTCTGCAGACCCGGTAGAGCAATTATAATATTTAATATTTAATTGCTTTCTGATCAGAAACCAGAGGTTCACAGTAATTTACATCCAGACCACAAACAATATATAAAAGTGAGATTTGAGAGCCATAATGACAGTCATAGATTATGGAAACTTCCAAAGCAAGTTGTTCTGAGAGCTTTTTTGTGAGAAAACTATGTGCTCAGATCATTACTCGCTTTGCCCATCACCCTTTTTTCTTAATGCTCTTTTATGAGTCTGGGGGTGAAACTATTTAAATATACTGGAGAAATCAATTTTTTTTTAAAAAAATCAATTTTTAAGCCCTTTTTCAAGTACATGAATGCCTCATCTCTGCCCATTTCCTGCCCATTTATTTGGCCTCGTATGGAATGGAGCATACCCCTTTTGTTTTTGATAACTAGGTGTCTAGACCAGATTACATGCATAAAGTATCGCAGAGTAACAGATATGCACAAAAAAATTTGAACCTGAATATTAAAAAATAAAACAAGTCTCTTTCCCCACTGAACCAAAACCTCCGTTGAGGAAGGGTCATCTGCTATATTTTCACAATAATTTGACACACAGATATGTATTTTCGCTAAAAAAAAATCATTTGACAGTAGTAAGGAGATATTATTAGTGAATGGTCATGGTATGGCAGAGACTAACCAATGCCAACCACTGAATTGAGTCAGGGTTCCATTAAAACTGCTTATATCCTCACAGTGCAGAGCTTGTCCCTACCAGCATCAAAGGGATAAAAATGGCAGAAACACAGCACAGGGTGGATTGGCAGCATAAATGTGAAACCAGCCTTCTTTTCTTGGCTGATAACTAACACCCAATCTTATCGGGTCATCTTCCTTTCCAATTATTGTGTCAAAAATCCTATATTTGATTGACACAAGTAGTGGCTAATAAAGTGTTTTTTTCAAGTGGTGTGATAACAGCGAAAAGTTCAGAAATCAATAATACAAAACCATAATTCTTTGCATGATAGCTGTCCACCCAAGAAAAAAGGAAGCCTTGAAGACTAGGGTTTTTGAATGATTTTCCAGGAGGGTAGATGGAATATAGTTAGCTGTCTCGTAAATTGCTAGAAAATTACATAAACCAAGTGACCTCTTCAAAGTTTTCAAGTGCTTTTTCGAACGATTTGTTTGAAAATATCCGGTTAATCAAACTTTCTTGTTGTCTGAGTTCCATAGCTTAATTTGAACTTCACCTGTGCCATGCTGCATCGTATTCTGCTTGGTGGAACTTGGCGATCAACCAGACCGGCTATAATACTGATTGTAATGAGCTCTGGTGTTCATTACGTTTTAAATTCCCATCCACTGTTTATGGGGCCTGAATCCCATTTCACTTAGGCCTGATTAGAAATTCGGTTGCGGTAATTTTTGAAAGTGTTCTTCATGCTAAAATGTATTAAAATAATATTTTATTATTATTTTTTAAAAATCATTTTTGACATCAGCACATCAAAATGATCGAATAACACCAAATTGCTGGTTTTTAAAATGAAAAAAGAAAAAAAGACCAAACCGCACATGTTGGCCGCAGTGACAAACGGGCACTATATCTCTGCAACGAAATTAAAAATTAGCCACTGAAAACAATAAATAGAAAGGGGTAATCCTTCTCTTACAAAGACATTACAGCACATGTTGGCGCCAGAAAGATTACTCGATTATGCTTAGTTTGCTGAAGTAAGTAACATGGTTTCTTAAAGATTGAAAGAATATGTATAATCTGATGTTTTCCAAAGGAATCGAAGCGTGCTAGATCTGCATGAACACCACTTCTAACAAGTTATTACAAATTGTTAATCAATCTATTTGTCGAAATCCTATGATTATTCTTCAATCATGTTATACTAACGTTGTTGAGGATCCAGAAACAACTTTCACACGTCCTCCTATTATCAATCACACAAACACCCATAAGATTTAATAGATTATAAATCAGTTAGTTGAAATGTCATCTCACTTGCTTGTCTCTTCCTGCCATGGCCATCTGGAACTAGCACCGGCTTAGTCTGACCATTGCTTCGAACAATAATGGGACGTGTCAATTCTAGCATTGATGAACAGGGTTCCTTGTTGCCCGTAACGTGGGAGACCTTAGGCCCCATTTTTCTGCTACATGGGGTTTAGTTCTTTCTAGGCCAAAATATTCTCAAGCATCTTGTTCATATTCTATACTCCCTGTGTTGTTTCTTCTTATTTTATCCAATTTGCGCCAACATTTTCGAGTCCAATTGTCGGTTGCAGTAAATGGTCGTCTGCGATGAGAGTTCTTACTTCTTCTTTTTTTTAATTACCGGGGTGTCCGGGCTAGCTTGCGCGTACCACAACTAATCCTCGAGTTCACTGAACATCCTGCAAGCCCAATGAACAGTTAAAGCACCGCGGGGGTGACAGACGTGCCTGACAAGGCTTGAACCCGGGGTGGGAAGAAAACAAGTTTCTTCTCTGACCACTAGGCCAAGACAGGTCTCCCCCATCAAAGGCCTTAAAAAACAGTAAAGTACTGCAGTGTACAAGGCCCATTTTTCGTTTCGAAGTGCAGGAGGACTAAACTTGCTGAAAAAACAGATAGATTGTGCGAGCAGCCCAACTAGTCTAAATTTAACTTATTTTTTGTGTTATTTTTTATTAAGTTTTTATAAACTTTATTGTTCAATATTGGATAAGGATAATAATTAAAAATTAAATTTTATAATTTATTTTAGCTTTATTTATAGAGGTTATCTCAATCATAATATACACGAATTTGAAAAATTAAATCAATTTCTTTTTTTCTTTTCATTAAGTTTATCCTCACTTAATGATCTAGGAAATGAGTTTAGCAAAACAACGTGAATAATGTTTTATGTTATCTTTTAACCTCGTCTTTTTTAAATTGAGCTAGTTGGGGATTAACATTCGTAATTTATTTTAATTTATTTTTCATAATGTTATCTCGGTTATGACCTTGGTAATAGTTTAACATGTTTATTAGATCACCTTTTTAGTTCATTTATTAAAATTCTATTTAATCTCATCCTTCAACATTAGATTGATAAAAAATTAGACTTCGTAATTTATTTTAATCTTCTCTCCATGAGCTTATCATAGTCTCATACCCGAGTTGTGAACTTGACATTTTGACCCGGATTAATTCAAGTAAGCCAAATATATTATTATGTATATTTTATAAAAATACATCATCTTAATTTTTTATTTTTTTATAATTAAACCATATTTTTATAGTTTTGTATAAGTTACTTTTGTTATCACAAAGTCACAATTTAAAAAACAATCCAATTAGAAAAAAATATCAATAATATAAAAGAAAAAATAACTCCAAGAAAATTGTTGACCGGACATGGGGAACATCACAAGTTAACAATACAGTGGTTGCTGAATTACACCTAACTTAACTAGGGTTGGATCCCCCGAGACCGAGCTACCATTGTACACAATGGATGGTTATCATCTAAAATTCAACTAGCGTTTGTAGTCCAACGGTTAGGATAATTGCCTTCCAAGCAATAGACCCGGGTTCGACTCCCGGCAGACGCAGCCGTTTTTGCTTCTTGAAAATCCCGGAAAAAAAAGAAGGAAAAATCAACGAACTGCTGGCTGTGGGGTTCGAACCCACGCGTGCTTATGCACAGAAGATCTTAAGTCTTCCCCCTTAACCTCTCGGGCAAACCAGCCATTTGCAATACCATTTCAGCGTAAATTATATTTGGATTATAATATAGTGTGATATCCCAGAAACATCTAGAATATTCAAAGACTCAAAATCCCTAACGCCACGCAGCTGCATTTCTCCCCTGAAAGATACGAAAACGCGAGCAAAATAACCATAACTGAATTCATTGAGAAAGAGGGAATTTCCGGGGAATCAATGGCGGAGCATTTAGCGTCTATATTCGGGACAGAGAAAGACAGGGTGAACTGCCCGTTTTACTTCAAGATAGGGGCTTGTAGACACGGTGACCGATGCTCACGTCTGCACACCAAACCAAGCGTCAGCCCTACGCTTCTTTTATCAAACATGTACCAGCGCCCTGATATGATCACTCCTGGTGTTGACGCCCAGGGTAACCCTATCGATCCTCGCAGGATCCAGCAACACTTCGAGGTAATTATGGCTCCTTTAATCTATTGATCTATTTATTTTCTACGTGAGTTTCGAGGGATAAAAATCTGGAAGAAAATCAGGAATTTGAAAAGTTTAAATCTTAATCAATTGCAGGAATTTTATGAGGATTTATTTGAGGAGCTAAGAAAATACGGGGAAATTGAGAGCCTTAATGTCTGTGACAATCTTGCTGACCACATGGTATATTTTCATGAACTTGAAATTACAATTTCGTATTTCTGCTTGGATATTTCAGGAATCATTTTTATGTGTTTCCATAGGTGGGTAATGTTTATGTTCAGTTTAGAGAGGAAGAGCACGCTTCGAATGCGCTTAAGAATTTGACGGGGAGGTTCTATGCTGGTTAGATTCTGCTTCTCTTTTCTGCAATTGTTATGCTCATTTTTCACTCTTACAATAATTATTTTTATGTTTTTTTTGTCTTCCCAATTTAATTGGGTGAAATTACATTTTATTTATGTGATTTTCAATGGTTGCAGGTCGTCCTATTATTGTGGATTTCTCGCCTGTGACTGACTTCCGTGAAGCCACTTGTAGGCAATATGAGGAGAATGCATGTAACCGTGGCGGGTACTGCAATTTTATGCACCTTAAAAGAATTGGCAGGTAATGATTGATGTTTAATTTCTTGTTTTGTTTGAGGTGTCTCTGAAGGTATAGGTGATTGTATTTATTGAACTGTCTTATTTTATTTGATGTTAGGGAGTTGAGGCATCAATTATTTGGGAGTTACCGACGAAGGCGTAGCCACAGCCGAAGCAGGAGCAGGAGCAGGAGCCCCTACAGGCATCGGAGCCATGAAGAGCATTCATATAGTGGGCGTGGTTCTAGTCGAAGATATGATGACCGGGAGCGCTATTATGAAAGTCAGAGCAGGAGGCATAGGAGTACAAGCACTGGACATCAGAAGGGACGAAGTAGAAGCCCCGGGGGGAGGCGTAAACGAAGCCCGGTCAGGGAAGGTAGTGAGGAGAGGCGTGCTAAAATTGCACAATGGAATAGGGAAAGGGAGCGGCAGGAAGAAACGGTCAATAATAATGTCAATGCTGACAGCAGCAACAATGACAATGGGCAAATGCAAAATAGCAACGGTCAAGAATATAAGCAGCACATACCACCACCACCGCAGCAAGGAGAATATGCATGCTGATCTACTTTAGGTGCCTACCTTGTTTTCTCTCTACTCAAATCATTTTCATATTCCACCTGCTCAATTAGGATGTTCCTTTCCAGCAAAGGACTGAATATTGAATAAATGTAGCTTACAGCCCATTTTCCACTGTGCAGGAGGGGGTGTGCAGGTTCTCAATTCTCATATGGATTTTATTTTTCTTTATCTCCTAACTGCATCCATTCTGATTGACTGTGCACTTCATTGCATGATGGGCTTGAATGTTTTTGACTCTCAATTCCAATGGATTCTTAAATCAACATTGGATTTTTTTCAAAATAACAGAATTTTTCATTCCAACTTTCCCTTTGTGCCAAGTGTCTATAGTGATGAAATGTTTTGCTAGTTTTGTTGTCTACTTTGAATACTCGAATAATCCACCAAATCTCTCGCTAACACTTAACAAAGCTTTGTTAGTTATGTTTTTCTTATCAAAATTAAATTCTGAAACTTCGAACTGTTTGCTGCATTTGAAGTTTGTGTTCTCATTGTGTGTCCGCAATACAGTCCAGGACTTTGACTACAGCACATTCAGGCTAGTGCACCATCAAATTTCACGGTTCTATGTTTGGTTTTGCTTCTTGAACTCTCCTTTCTCATTTTTATTTTTGCAAAAATAAAGTGATCTCAACATCTTCATGAGTTTTGCAGGTTCAGGTATCCCTGCTTTTTGGAGACAAGCCACTATTTTAACTGCAGCTTACCATGAAATTTCTGTACAGGTTGTTGGGTGCAATATCAGAGGAATGGTTTTACAGGATTTTTCAGGCTGCTGTTCAAAAGCATCCAGGAGCAGATTGATTGTCTAACGGTTCATTATGTCATTTAGCACTGTTAGTGACACGTCTTCCATGTTGGGACAGTCCTTGCTTATTTGCCGGTCGTACCATGTTAGACAATTTGATATTTTCACATTAATGGCTTGCGCAATGTTTGGATAAGTTAATCACTCTGTTTTCCATGGAGTTACGTTTTCACATTAACGTAGCTGGTTGTGTTTTCATATTTTAGGTAGCTGTCGATTACCCAGAATTGCCACTTTCTTAGTGTCTGATTGATTATAATGGTAGCAAGGTAGTCAAAATACGGATCGGAAAGGGCTCCAAAAATCGGATCGTAAGATCGGATCGTAAAATCGTAGAAAGATCGTAAAATGTCCGTATAAAAATTATTATTTTTAATTATATTTAAATTTAAAAATGAATTTAAATATAATTAAATATTATTATTTTTATTATTATTATTATTCTACGATTTTTCTACGATTTCTACGAGTTTTCTACGATTTTGAACGATTTTTCTACTGAGTTTGACCGGTTTCGATTTTTCTTTCCGGTCCAACCAGGTTTTCGGAGCCAACTCGTAAAATCATACGATTTTGCGAGTTGGCTCGCGATTTTGACTACCTTGAATGGTAGAAATTGTTTTTTGAAATGTTTTTCGGTTAAAAAATCTAAAATTATCAACAAAAAAAATTTAAAGTAAAAATAATTTTTTTTAAAAAAAAGGGTTTTTGAAAATTATGAAAAATATCTCTTTGCCTTGTTTGGATTGGTTGTTTATATTTTGTTTTACAATGGATTATGTAATATGTACACTAAATCTTTTTAGATCCTGTTGGATACCAGAAAAAACCGCAAAGTGTGTTTGAAAAATATTTTTCAACTGGAAAAGTTAACGGGTTTTAGTTTACAAGTAGAATGATTTGCGAGTTCAATTGAAGTTTTCCAGTACCAGTAACCAAGAGAGTGGCTCAACTTTTTTGAATGATTTTATATGCTAATGTAAGAGTTAATTCGTACCTTAAAAATGTTTGTTTTTTAAAAATACTTTTTTATTATATTAGATTGTTTTAATATGCTGATGAATTTTAAAAAAAAAAATATAATATTTTGTATTTTTAATAAAAAATTATTAAAAATTACCACTCATACAATATCAAACTAATTAATTCTCGATGAGAAATAATTCCCTATTTATAATAAATAAAAGTATTTTGTTGTATTTTTCTTTTCATTTGGTTTTTTTACTAGAAAAAAGCCTACAAAAAGATTTGGCTTTTTTCTAGCTTTATTAGCAAAAAATGACATGTAATTATTTACTTGCCAGTAATCCTTTGACTTTCATTGAACAATAAGAATCACAAATATCATTATAATTTCAATTTCATGTATGATATGGGAATAACAAAATAAATAAAATGCAAGATTAGAGACGTTAATTCTTTAGGAATCCACAATCTTCATATTATAGACGTGAGCTGTCCCATCAATTTATCTTTTCAATTGGACATAAATTTGAGCGAATCAAGGATGGAACTCGAGAAGACTGGACATAACCTTGAGCTAAGCAAGGATGGAACTCGACAAGATGGATGCTTAGATATTTAAAAGGTGTTTACTTTTCCGTGTTTTTGAAAATAATTAAAAAATAAATATTTTTCATATTAATATCAAGAATATTTTCTTAAAAAAAAATTAATGCATTTAGCTCTTTCAAAAATAACAATAACTATACTTGCAAACAATCACTTAAAATTATAAGGTCTCGCTGAACTCTAACATGTATATTTTGGTTCCGGCAGCAGCAAAAACACATTATATTTTTTTTTTTCCTGACGACTATAATGAGAAGAGCGAAGGATGATATTACAAAACCTTTTTTTCACCAAATAGTTGACCCTAGCGCGGACAAAACACAAATTTAAAAATGAGGTATCAAAATTGTGGATGAGGAGCTTCAGATTAGGGCACGTTCAAGTTTCAGCCTGATAAGCCACGCATATAAGACTCTTATGCCTTGTGCAATACTGCTCCATCAAGAACGCGTCATTAAAAAGATTGCTTAAATTTCTAAATTGATTTTCCGAGCAAAAAAGGAATAGTGATCTGAACAGAATCAAGTGGTGGTAAAACATAGAAACGGTTTCCATAAACTCGAAATGGAATCCATCCGGAATATTTTTTCAAATGTAGATCTCTAGCAAAATTACAAACGAGTTACTAATATCAACCAAACTCTCATTTACTCCAGAGTCGAATACCATAACCCATGGCAGTTCTTTCAGGATATTCACTTGCTACCATGCTTGGCTTGTGAATGAGACTTCAGAGCACCATCAGAGCCAAATGACCTGAGGAAGAAATATAGGCAGTCAATCCTCCTATCAAGCCGCCGATGGGATTTCTTTACCTAGAATGTTGCAGTGGCACCTACCTCTCGCAGGATTTGCAGGAGAAACTGCCTCCAGATTTTGGGGTCTTGGGATTGTTGCCATTTGCCGCAGCTTTTCCCTTGGAAGGGTGAGGAGTTACTTGCCCAGCCTTTCCCCCATCTTTGTGGTCAAGAAAATGAAATTCATGTCGCGGTGAAGAAAATCAAACGTCACTCAGAAGAGTTGATAGAACAAGAAAATTAAAAAATACCTGTCTTCTGAGTAGCATTTTTTGCCTTCTTTGAGGGCACTGGTGTCTTTATTGCAGAATCATTGGTCCTCTTCTTGCTTTTATCAGCCTTCAAAACATATAAAAAATAAAAACATGGTAAGAAAACTGGGTATCACATGTCATTTAAATTGCAAATCAAAAGAGGCACTGATACCTTCTTAGGAGTCTCTTCATCTTCACTATCAGATTCATCGTCCGAACCTCCTTCGAGAGACATACCCTGCAACACAAAAACTTGATCAATGTACTTTGAGCCCATATAAATCTCGATAGCAGAACAGCTTCATGAATTGCACCACCAGACCCAGCTTTGTTTACATAACCTCTTCTCCTCATAATTCAGCTGTCAAACCTGAATGTTGATCGCTGCTGTCTCTCCGTTTCACGATTTGGTTTTATATGAGGTGCTAATAATATTTTTCCTTATATCCGATCATTTGTTTAATTTTATTTCTTGGTGGAGTAAACTGGAATTTGTGATTTGGAACCCTAAAAAATGAGATCATGAAAAAGGGAAATGGATAGATTACACGGCACAGAGAAATAGTAGTTTCCTGTTTTATAAGGAGATACCTCAACATCAGATCCATTGTCTGTATCATCCTCATCAGAATCATCATCATCATCAGAATCATCCTCATCAGAATCAGCATCTTTGCTTGACGCTGCAGGAGTAGCCTTTGGTTTTTCAGGCTTGGCAGCTTTATCTGTCCCAGGAGCAAGCCTCACATTCTCCACTTTCTCAAATGGAATTTCCTCTCCATCATCAGAAAAATCTGTATGCATCAGTAAACTCAGCAAATTTCGCAAAATAAATTTAGAACAGGCAAATTGCAACTGACATATACCAGGACTCACCAGAATCATTTTCAGGAATAGCAGCTTGGTAGCCACAGAAGAAAACACTCCCATTTTTCCAGTTGTGAGAGAGCTCAAACTCTCTTTCAAAAACTAAGTCAAAGGACAATTGAGGGATGCTTTCAGGAGACAGGGTTCCCAACACAAGCTTCTTTTCATCAAACTTAAGAAAAAGAGGAACTGAGTCATTTCCTTTCTTTGAAGACTCGCCAAGGGCTGCCTGAGGGACAAAAGTCCAAATAAACATTTAGTCAGACTAAAAACAGAACATTAGAATAAGATCAGCTTCAATTAAGATAATTCTAACCTGAGAAAGATGTATCATATAGAAATCTTTAGGTTCCACTTTAAGAGGCTCACCAGCCTTGACTTCAACACCTAATAAGATAAAGAAAAATGTCGAGCATCAGTAAACAGAAATAAAACCAACGCTAGCCCCCAATTACATGACATCTAATAAACAAGACATCCTATTGATACTCGGGCTTGCATCAAACATGCCAAAGCACATTTTAAAAAATAAAACCCACTTGCATAAGATGATATTACTTACATGGTAATTATCGTGATTCATTATTGCACACAGTTAAGACAATCAGAGAAAATCGAACAAAAAGTTGAATAATCTTACTGGCAAACTATCTTAGAAGGCAATCAGGGACAATATCCAACAAAACAAAATCGAATAATCTTAGAAGCAATCTAACTCCACTTATTCCAGAGCTTACAAAACAAAATCCTAGTACGAAAATAATGAAATCAGTAAGAGCTGAACCATAGTTATCAGCTACACAAACACTAATAGCATTATTCATATCTTTCCTCTTAATTTTTAAACTCCTCCACACCAGGGCTTCAGTGGTTTCCTTCAATTAACTTACCACACAAACACATTGAAATATATCATTTTACGAAAACAAAATAACACTTCAAGCTACAAAAACGAAAAAAACAAAACAAAACCGAGCATAAAATACACGTCCAAGATAACCTAACCTCATACAGGACAGTCCACAAGAAACCTTAAAAAAGCTCTGAGCAACAACATAAAGGAACAAAGAAGGAAAAGTAATAAAACGCTGACATGATACATAAAAGGGGATGGGAATATTACTTATAATAAAAGGAAAGGAGCATAAAAAACAAAAACGATCAAAGAGAGTGAAAACTGCAAAAAAAAAAAAACTATACTAATTATTATAACAAGAAGAGTAAGAAGCTGCTTACCCCAGAACTCCATGGACGACATGGTTAATGAGAAGAGACTGCTTAAAGGGTTTACGGCCTTAAAATTAAGAGAGGCTCTCTCTGGGAGCTATGAGAGTGAAAGAGGCGGAGACAACGAGGGGTTTAAAGGGTTTTTATAAGCAGCTTGCCGCGGAAGGAGTTAGGGTTTTTCAAGAGAAAGTGAGGGGAAAGAAAGAGAGAGAGAGAACGCGATTTAGGAGCCAGTATTAGGTTTGTCGATTTTAGGCCGACATCATAGGCTTTACGCAGGCCCCTTACTCTCTAATCTACAGTCAGCCCATTTTAATATTCAGGCGCATTATTCACTTAACACGACGTCGTAGATAGTTGATTAACACAGCCTGGCCATTTTTATAGGCTTTCCACAGGCTCATTGCACATAATCACTTTCTAATCTACATTCGGTCCATATAATCTCGATAGCCGAAAGGACTTCGTGGACTGTATAATCGCACCACGAGGCCCAACTTTGATTAATTAATCTCGTCTCCTCCTCCTCCTCCACCTCCAACTCATTTCTCTGACTCGGCCGTCAAACCCGAACGCGGATTGCTGCTGTCTCTCCGTTTCGCGATTTAGTTTCTTCGGAGGTATTGGTAATATTTTTTCCATATATCCGGTTATTTGTTTAATTTTATTTATTGGCGAAGTAAATTGGAATGTTGTGATTTGGAAACCCTAAAAAGTGAGCAGATCTTGAAAAAGGAAAAGGAATGGATTACACAGCACGACGAAATGGTGGGGGCTTGTTCGAAGGTCTGTACAAGTTGATTATGCGCCGTAACTCCATCTACGTTACCTTCGTCATCGCCGGCGCTTTTGCCGGGGAGCGGGTAAGATGAAACTTTTTTCGTTTTCCTTATGTTTGATTTCTTATAAATTATCTGAAGAATTTCGTATAATTATTCTTAGACTTAATCAACAGACAGATGCCTTAGCTTTTTCGAGCATTTCGATTCAAATAAGTTCTTTCTAATTGTTGGAGGAATATAGAAATAGCAATTGGTGAATATTAGAATTCTCTTTCTCAGGATTAAAGGAACCAATGACTCAGAAATTGAATTTTTGTTGAAGTTGGAAACTTTTTTTGTTTCTTTTTCTAGTAGAATTCGCTCGTTGCATTTTTAAAATATTTCGGAGTAGCCAGCCAATCTGTAGAGAATACAAACGAGTTTCTATTTGCTCAAGCGCTTATTGACCGGTTCGATCTGGAAATGAAATGAAGGAAAGACGAGAGGTGATGGGTGACTTGCTCTCACTGAAATATTAGGAAGGGGCTAGTCTACTTGAGTTGCACTTATTGATGCATTCAAAAATTTCTTTGTTGATTACTTGGCTAAAGAAAGAAAAAATAATTTCCAACGAAATCAATTTTAGTGTTGTGTACCTGTAAATTGAATGCTTATGCTTGATCAATTTCTTCAAATAGCTGACTTATATTTTGTGATTGTTTTGACCTGCATGTGGTTTTTTATCCTGGTTAATCTTGTGGATACGTGCAGGCTGTGGATTATGGAGTTCGTAAACTATGGGAGTCCAACAATGTTGGGGTATTAATTCTTGCTATGATATGCTCTTATATTTGTTTATTTTGTGTTCATTCACAAATGCAGTTGTTACATTACCCTTCTAGTGAACAGCATAAACTGCTCCTATCTATGCTGTTATTTAATAAAATCAAATGCAAAGTCAATCAATAGATATCGACATATATATAGAATTTAGTACTTCTTTCTTTCTTAGCCAAGGAAGAGTCTCTTGCAGTCAATAGTTAAGATAGGGTGCATGTGATCTTAGTCTGGTCAATCTATCTGTTAGGACCTTGTCACATTCACTTCCTTGTGATATAATAGGGAATGTTTTGTAACAATGCCTCTGATAAGTCTTGATGCAATAGATTTTTGGAGAAATGACAAGAGCCGGCTGCTAAGGCAATCATGGTTGATTTTTTCCTTTGAAATGTATGATTATGTGGTTATAATATTGACCCTTTGTTTCTTCCAAAGCAAATCTCCTCACTATACTAAAAATATTTTTGGCAGTCCTGTTACACCATCTTCTGCTAAGCAGTATCAGTTGTTGTTTCTTCTTCAGTCTTAGAATCTCAGAGTACATACTGTAACTGCTCTTAGTTAATGAATTGGTTGCTCTCCATTTGAACCAATGAAAAACCGAACTCAAATGTTACTGCTCAGTTTAAGTTTATCATAAACTTTACTTTCATGAATCTTTTTGGTTTGCTCCTTGAATCCCATTGACATGTTTCATTTAACTGCAGAAACGTTATGAGGACATTCCAGTTTTGGGTCAAAGGCCATCAGAATGAGTTTCTTAGTTCTTCTAGCCATTTTGAAGTTTCATATTGAGGATTCAGAGCAAGCATTTGTGCCGCAGCAAGCAATTTTAATTGTTCCAATAAAACTAATATGCTTGGATGCACCATTCTTGTATTCAACAGTGGTTTCCTTTGATTCACTCAGGGATTGTTGACTGGGTACAAATTGTAGATGGCTACAATGATTTGACTGCAAACATGTTTTTTTGAGTCTGATTGAACTTCTAGTCAAGCTCATGTTCTGCGTTTTGCTATATACAACGATTTCGTTGTGAACTGGATCATTTCGCAAGCCTGGAAACTTACAAAAGCTTGAGGATAGGCAACTAATGCTAAGAAAAAGATGAGGAAGTAAAGCACTAGACAGTCACAGAGCTGCCATCGAGTAATGAGGATGCTATGACTAAAACAATTGCGAGGAAGAAACCCAGTCCTAATGTTTCGATCCAACCTCTGCAAACAAAACAACACAGATGCATCCACAAGAGAAACAATTCAAGCTGTTTATAAGAGTTTTGTTTGGTTTAGTTTTATTGCATGAGATATTTGAGTTCCCAATCAAGAATTACTTTCTTTTTAACTAGAGAAACAAACTAATAACCTTCTACAAACATATTAACCATTAAATTAGCTGTACTAAAATAGCCAAACATATAATAGTTTTCAAATAAATGAAAAAAAATAATTATCAGTTGAAATATTCTCAAGTTCCCGCACACAATGTTAGGGGTGAGTATTTTCGGGTTGCCTCACTTTTTATTTATAAAAACAACCAAATCAAAAAAAAAGAAGGAATCGATTTGGACCTAGTTTTGGTTTGGTTTGTTTTTTAAATAAAAAACAAAAAATGATTATAGTTTTCTTAAGATATTTTTTTTTTGTTTTAACCAAGTTTTTCCTTCTCTCATTTGACAAAAATGGAATCAAACAAAAAAAAATTGAATTGAATTGGAAGAATAAAAAAAATATAGTATATATTTTTATATTTGAATTGGGTTTTTTTTCGGTTTACCAGTTTTTGCCTTAAAAACCAAACCAGACTGTAAGTTTAAAAAAATCTAGTTAGTTTAATGGTTTGATTTTTCTCGGTGAATTTTTTTCGGTTCTGTTGGTTTCATAAAAAAATGATTTTTATGGTGTTTGAATCAAGACTATACCCACAATCTTAGAACTTGTTTGAAATACTCGTAGAGCTCGTTTGGTTACAAAAAAACATTACTATAGAGTCATCAACTGGGAAATGGTAATAGAAATACAAATAAAACACAGCCCACATGAAAGCAAGTGTTTTGTTTTTCTGTGTTTGTTTGAAAGGGTAATGGAAATGGTAAGATATGTTCAAATGTTGTTTTTTTTTATGTTTTTTTAACATTAACAAATCAAAAAATTAACTTAAAAAGAACAGTAAGACAATAATTTAACGACAACATCAAACAAGTTTTTTGACGCAAAAAATATGGTTAAAAAAACTAATTACTGGGTATATATTTTTGATTAATCCTGAAACAGTTACATGGTGCGTTCTACTATTAAACCTTCAGCCTTTTCCCATTAATCCTTTACTGTTACAGTGAGCGACTAAAAATTCTTGCTTGGCATGGACTGGATGCCTGGGAAATCTTCAGTCTGCATGGAATTTATCTTCTGCTGTACAGAGCTTCATGCAATTAAATGAAGAAATCAAAGAAGATTACTGCAGAATAAAAGGAGCAATAAAAAAGAAAAAAAGAGATTGCAGCATTATCTCTGTCTCTGTCTGTAAGGATAACAGACACTTGAACACGGCAATTCATTTCACAACTCTGATCTGTTCGATTGGACTGAAAAAGTTGAAACTTTTAAAGTGATCTGATATTACAGAAAAGAAGTTCAAGATTCCATTGATTTACTTGATGAATTGAGAAAGCCATTAACAAGGTCCTCCTAGCCTAGCCCCGAGCTAATGCCAGTCCATGTCTACGCAGCTTCCCTTTTCAATTTGTGGGACAAGCCTGTTGGAGGTTGGAGTTTTCAATCATGCACTCGTCAGAATACTGGTGTCTGTGTAGATATATGAACTGTGTAGTTCAAAACTTATCATCCCTTCATTTCTATTGTCGAAGTCCCTTTCTCTGGTAATTGGAAAGCTCCCAATAAAATTTATGTGTATAAAAGATAATTGTAGCCTGATTGGGTTGGGGCTGCCTTTTGTTCTTCTAACTGTGGGCCATCATGGTGCGAGTTATTTGCCTGCCGCATGGATTGTGAATAGGGACGGAGCTAGGATTGAATGATAGCAGGGCAAAGGCAAACACCACGTTTGTTTTTTACGAGTTAAGCAATAATAAAACCCAAACAAGTCTAGCTGAGGTGGAAAGATAATTGTCATCTCATTATCTATCAACATGACATTTGAAGTTTACACCAAAAAAAAAAAAACATACATTTGTAATATCGGTGTTATGTATTTTTTATTTATTTTTTATGTGAGAATTTTATTTTTAAAAAATATGTTTTATAATTCAGTTGAATGAGTAAGATTATGATTATTATATACTTTTACAGGAAATATATATTCAGACTCGAATTCAAGATCTGTTATATAAATTGTAAACTTTATAATATCACACCATCCCATTTAAAGAAAAGTTAAAGAAAGATTTTATGTATTTCCATTAAACGTATATTTCACATTTTGAATGTCAAATACGTGCTTGTTGTTAAGGGTGTTTGAAGGATTTCATTGAATCCCATTGAAAACTTTTCTCATCTTCTTCATTTTTCTAGTTATGTGCATAGAGATGTTTAGCATTTTCATAATCAATGTCAATTTAGATCTATATATTTTTCAATAATTTTGATGATATAGTATTAAAATTATTTATAAAGAAAAACACTAATTTTATTATTTAGATCTAAATACACGAGAGGAGTCTTCTCCTCTAAGAAAATGGCCTTTGAAAGGGAAAACGACATGAATTAGGTGGTAACCACAGTCACCAGAATTCTTTCTTCCAGAAGTTATTGTTTTTTAAAATATATTACATTTTGAAATTTATCAAACTAATATTTTCTTAAAAAAAATTATGTTTTATATTAATTTATCAAAACAATATGGAATCAAAAAAATAATTTTAATTTTTTAAAAAATATACGTGTAAAATATAAAAACAATCCGCATCAAATATAGTTGGATCAACATAAAAAATAATTATCGATTCAATAAAAATAGTTGATTAGGACCCATAATTTGACACCATGTCACGAGCTCCATGGCCCAATGCTTGTCATCGTAGTCAAAGGTTTCGTTTTCATGAACGCCGCCCCTTTGCAGAGAGACTAGGTTACTTTTTCTTTTTTCTTTTTAATTCAAATGCCGGCATGCATTGCAGGGGAATAATTTTTCTAGTTATGTGCATAGAGATGTTTAGCATTTTCATAATCAATGTCAATTTAGATCTAAATATTTTTCAATAATTTTGATGCTATAATATTAAAATTATTTATAAAGAAAAACATAATTTAATTAGTTTTCTTTTTAAGACATGTAAAGCATTAAAAAATCATTCTTAAACTAAGAAAGAAATTGCAATTATTGTGAAATCATCGTACCAAAATATGAAACACATAAGTTCATTTATGAGTATTCCAGTATTTCAAAAATATTTTTAAAAAAATTGATTTTTTTCTTAATTTTAGTTTTTATTTTGATTTTTTTTTTGTTTTTAGATTATATTCAATATTAAAAATAATTTTTTTCAAAAAATATATCGTATATTTATAAACAAAAAAAACAAATTCTCTCAAGGTCGTTGGTAACTTCTTCAGAAGCGTAACACAAGAAAATATTGAAGTAATTTACAGATTCCATTAATTCAAAACAACAAAGATAGATGGAGAAAAGCATAGACAGGCAAGACAATCTACCACTCCAGGTCCATACCTATTTTTATATGCACAGGTTGCATTGAAAAAGGATTGATTAATTAATTAACCAGCATCATCAGCCAGTTAATTATTCACAGCAAGAAATCCATGAATTTTAGCCAAGGATGAATCCCTCCGCCATGACTTTTAGCGACCTCCTTTTCCACTTCTTTTGAGCACGACGGAGACGACGTCGCTGTCAATCCTCCACTGACCCTTCCACAACTCGCACCGTCCATCGCCGTTTTTTTTTGGCACAGGAAAAAGTTTCTTGAGCCCAAAGCCATCACTTTCTCCTCCCTATCCAAACCTGCCAAAAGATAAAAGCATCCATCAATCTCCACTGTACACGTGTCAACCTCTCAAAACTATCAGAAATTAATTAAGGCGTGATTAATTAGGGAATCATTACTTTCTAAGCTAAACTGCGAGTAATGGAGGTCGAGTCTGGAGGAGTCTTTTGGGATAACCGGACGGCGGCCTTCCTTCGCGTACTGCTGGATAGCGGCGGCGATGAGTTCTCCGACGGTGGATTCAGGAGACATCAAAACTTGCACTGCACCAACGCTGCCTTGAACCGTCACGTTTACTAAAACCTTCGTTAACTTCGGCCTCACCTCCGGTACTGTTGCCGGGTGATTCCTTATGGCGAGCAAGTCTGGGAGTGTCTTCGGCCGTCGAATCCTCGCCTCCGGTATATCCGCCGGTAATTTCCCGTGAAACGACGATGCTTTCGCTGTCAACCTATTTTTCCTGTTTCTATCCATTTCCGGTCCTCCCCTCCGGTTACCCTTCGTTGGCGTTGTAGGCATAATTGTAAACAACAGTAAGAAAATATAGCACGAGATATTAAATTAAATCCTTTCCTCCCGGTTACTCTCGATCACCAGTTACCTCAAGCGACGGTAGCGGAAGAAACGGATGCGAGGGAAACCGAGAGCTGAAGAGGAGCGTTGGCTCTCAGGTTCCCGGTGACTGTTTTCTAACATAACCTGCGGGGTACACCGTAAATAGGAGAAAACCGAGGGCCAATTGAGAAACAAATTAAGCAGATATGGAAGTTATGGACCAACAAGTTTAGCCAGCGGTTGCTTTCTTATATGGAGAGGACGGCCGGGAAGTAGCGCGATTTTTCTTTTAAATTACTGGCTATAGCCGGTTAGAGGGAGAAATTCGGTTAGTTCGTTTTAACTTTACTGGTCCACAGAGAGGATTCTTAATGACTTGTAGTTGCCGGTGACCAACAGAGAGAGGATGTGTTCGCGTGTGTGGGATTTTTGGAGTTATTACTTATAAGTGCCCGTGGGGGCTGAGTATAAGCTGTTGGTTATTGTGGCTTTTAATATATATTTATTATTGCTTATAATAAAAGTTAAACAGAAATATTTTCTCATAGCAAATTTATATTCAATAAACATGTTTTTTTATAAAAAAAAATATTTTAAGAAAATAGAGATGCGAAACTTTAAAGAAACTACTTTAAATATTTCTATTGACAGTTTAAAGAAACTACTTTAAGTTTAAGTACGTAGTCGCCGAAAATAATAAATCTACTAGGAAGGAAATACCGCGAAGTAAGGAATCTGTTATGAAACAAATACGTGTCCATCACTAAATGGCACCATTATTGGTCCGCAACCACGAGCCGGGCCTGGACTACAGAGATAACCGGTACACGTGTATTAGAACGACGTGTAAATCAATAACTGGCTAGACTACCTCCCGTAACCTGCCGGTTGGGCCAATGCTGACTTCATGAAGCATGTTTTCCTGTCATCAAAGTTAGCTGTTTGGTTCCCATTTCAGTTTCAATTTCTGTTGGGTATAGTATTTTATATATTTATTGAGCTTATATATTATTTAATGAGTTCTAAAATTTAGTTATGTGCACCTGACTGGATATCCAATTATCATAAAAAAAAAAGTTAGTTGTTTGGAGCGATGCATTTTATTATTGCATCAATTGAAGGCCAGGTTAATTTCATTGAATGGCTTATCTTGTTAAGAGTAATTTAAAACCTAAGGTTGCGATTTAACATTTTTTAAATTATTTTTTAACTTTGAGAAGATATTAAAATCAGAGCAAGATCATGAAGAACTTGGAAGAAGACAAGGATAGTGTAAGAGATAAGATATCTACGAGAGATGCAAATTGCAACCAGTTTTACACCGTTTGATGCCTTCAGTCGGTGCCTAGCTGAATAAACCACTGGTACTATCACAGTTGTTGGCTCTTGATTGAATTGAAGTTACGGGGTTTGTTACGATCCATATATGTAATATATTTGTGTTGTTGTCATGTAGCTAATCGGACTTGGGCAGGGGGCATACTATTAAAAAATTAAAAATAAACTTAGCTCGAGCATAATATAATAAAACTTAGTTTAATGTATCTCAAAACACAATTGACTATTCGATATGGTATAATAGTGTAATTATTAAATTGCTCAATCGCCATTAAATCTTTTTAATTTATTATCTGGAAGCAACATTCAATTGTTTTCTTATTGCTATTTTTTTTGGTTGTCTTATTTGTTAAATTAATTCAATCGTTTTTTTAGTTTAATGTATTGTTTTGCAATCCCAGGGGCAGCCTAGCGGCATCAGTCCTGGTTCTCATTCATGGGAGCAAGAGTTCGAGTAATCTTAACGTTCTTTCCCGAATCTATAAAAATTTGAGATAACTGGGGGTTTATATATGTTCTGGGTTCACAAAATACGCTTTCCAGATTATGCATTGGTTCCATGTTATCTAAAAAAAAGTATTGTTTTGCAACACTCAACACTTTTCTTACATAAATGTTTTTAGCTTGGCCCACAAAAAAAAATAGAGGCAACATACATACATGTATTGTATGTATTGCATGCATGTATGTATTGCCAAGGGATTTGAAACGTGTATTAGTGGGTGATTAAAGTAGTCAACCCAAACAAGATTAGTTCGCTTAATTGATGCACGAGGCACAAATAGTTTGTAATTGAAAGTTAGAATTTGTGAATAATTTTGAGGAATCAAATCAAATCAGGTTCGGTCATCATATCAAGTCAAATCAGGTTCGGTCATCTTATCCTCTTTTAATTTTCCAGCATATGAATAGTTGTAGTCATTGTCTTGCATCGTACAACAATAGAAATGACATGAACATGAAGCTAACTCATTAGCAATTAACAAATGATAAAGGCATTTTAAAAAAATTATCTTTTTTAGTTTTTTTTGAATTATTTCGATAAATTAATGTGAGAATAAATTTTAAGAATCAATAACTACCGCAATAGAAATATTTAAAGTATAAATATTGAGAATAAAACCAAATAGATAACCTTGTGGCAAAAAATAAAAATAAAAAAATCGTCAATTATTTGGGCATGGAAGAACATCACGCAAAAGGTTTCTTCTTACACTAAACTTCTCCAACACGTGTAGTGTGGCTGTTGTAGTAATATCATCCAGGGGAGGCAATATCTCCATCAATTCGTAAGAGAACAGAGGACAAAGGAGATGGCTTTACTGGTGAAGGTAGGCCTAGAGAGCCTTGCAAGGAGGAGGAAATGGTCAGAGGTCACCGTCCCTCCTCGTAGTGGAGTTCATATCGGATTTTTGTGTAATCAGAAATTATTTTTTATTTAGAAATAAATTAAAACTATATTTTTTTATTTTTTAAAAAATTATTTTTGACATCAGAATATAAAAATAATTTAAAATATCAAAAAAAATTAATTGAAAATAAAAAAAAAAATTGGAATTGCAAATAATTATTAAATCACAATATTGATTGCAAAATGTCAACATGTGAGACCCTATGTGGAAGTTAGTTGCGATGCCCATCTTTACACCTATAAACCTGGGAAAAATAGCCGATCAACAAATCAATGTTTGACAATACAACAGCCATCATAAAGTTTCGAATTATGTTTCATGTCAAACATAAAATTAATAACCCCCAGTAGAAAGTGGAAACCTCTTTTTTTACTTTTTTTATTATTAATAGTATAAAAGGGTCCTCCATTCACTAACTCTAAATCCCTAATTCCTCCTCATCTTCTTCTTTCCTTTCTTTCTCCTCATCCTCTTCAATGGCTATGAAAAATAAAGATTGAAACTTGAAAGTTGAAGAGTGAAGTGAAGACCGGACACCTGGGATTGTAAATCTTACCGGATCCAATTGTACGATCCAACTCGATTTTAAACGAGTTTGATCGAATTCGAGTTTTAGTTTTTTATGAGTTGATTCTCAAAATCATCTAATTTTGCAAGTTAGCTCACGAGTTTAATAACAATAATTTCATGCTCAAATTTCAGTTTTTAAAATTTAACCAAACATTCAAATTCCTAACTCACGAGTTTGATAACAATAATCTCATGCTCAAGTTTCAGCTTTTCAAAATTAACCAAACATTCAAATTACTAACTTTATACTAGAATGCCGCACACCCTCACAATGATGTGTGTACAAATAATATCATACGAAACCTAATTCTAAACAAACATAAGAAAAAAATACTTGTGGACTCCCTCCTGATAGTGGCCAGGCCACTGCAGCCTTGTAGTTGCCACGTATGCTCTTGGCAAGGAAGGACCAATAGAACTGAATTTGCTTGTTTGAAGGGTGGCTAATGATGTTGTCTGAATCCACGTTTCTCCTGCTAATTGGTGAATACTGTCCACCGCCCCTCCCCCCAATCCCACTTATCATTTTGTGAATGCTATCAGGTCTCCACCGACCTACTATAAATATAAATATAAATACAAGTTGCTTTCTCACCATATTTGTATTTGAGTGGATTCAAAAATATTTTCACTGTATATGGTATTGTGCTAGTTCTTACAGCTATAGTTTTTTTTTTTTAAAAAAAAAAAAGATTTCATGGGTGTAAATTGTAATTTTATTAAACTCGAGTTCTTACCATAATTTGAGATGAAAAGTAGGTTTAAACAACAAAAATCAAATTACAATTTTGAAGTTATGATCAACTTAAAAGCACCTCGTACTGCACCGTACTATAATGCCAAACAAAGCCTTATTTTTAGATAGTAACTTTAAAAAAATCACTACACAACCTGTGCTACTCCATACAGATCAACTCAAGTTTTTCATAATATAAAAAACGGATTTCCAAGCGATGCAACCCAAGTTGATTCTACACACTGCCTCAGGACTTGATAATTGAATGTTAAAGTATATATTTGTTTCTTTCAAAAAATATAACATTGAAAAATAGAAAAATAAATTGAGGTAACTTCACTAACCCACAACTCGGAATATAAAATTATGATAAAAAAAACCTAAGCTAATTTGGGTTAGCTTTATTAACTTGCTTTTCAGATAATCTAACAATAAATAAATCTCAAGAACGAATGATTTAATATCAAATGATGAAATTAATTAAAAATCAAAGTCATAAAAAATTGGGAGAAAAATTGAGTCAAATTAGATTAACTCAACATTGACTAAATAATTGAAATTATATAAAAATAGACATTGTTAAAGAAAACCTGAGCTAATTTAGGTCAACTTACGTTTACAATCGATATAACCTGACATAAAAAGATCACAAAGTTCAAGTGTCAATAGTTTAATATAAAATGATGAAAGTAAAAAAAAACTTCAATGCCATAAAAAAATTGAGTCAACCAAAATTAATTCAACTAAATGACATGAGACAAAGATAAAAAAGGACTCAACAAAAAAAAATATTGAAAAAAAACTTCATTAACCCAAGTTAATTTGATTAACCCATATATGAGATAACCTAACATAAACAAAAATAAAATAAAAAACCTAAAAAATCAAGGGATAATAATTTAATATCAAAAAATAAAATTGAAAAAGAATAATTTTATAAATAATTTCAAGGATAACCATGCACTGACACGTGCAATATTTCTTAAATAATATTTAGTCATTTAACCAGTCAACAAACAATTATCTGCCTATAAGAATGTGAGACCATAGCATTTCTCGAACAATTAAGATGAGCAAGTTACATCTAATCAAAAACAAATCCGTGTCCCAATCACAATAATTCATTCCTTTTATTTTTTTTATCAGATATCCGAATCAATTTATATATATCTTGATTAATTTCTTAAATATTAAAATATTTTATATATATCCTGATTAATCTCATAAATATTAAAATTAATATTCATATAAATCTTCATAAACATTAAAGTTTATAAAATTTGAACCGATAATCTCTAAAAAATAAACATAAACACGAGATCTGACCGATAAAGCTACACCCCCCTGAAGTTTCCATCACAGTGATCTGGAATCAAATATATCGCCCGTGCAGTTCACAGTTGCATTGCTATCAGATGCATTGAATTATTATGTTTTGCCCCCCCACCCCACAATCTGCCCACTTGGTAGGGCATGTAATTATGCTACCAGAGATGACAGCCAGCAGTGCCACACAATTAAAATCCTAATTACATGAGGGTGTACAAGTATCTCCCTGCAAATAATGTTGCTTACCTCGGGATAGAAACCTGACGTTGACAATAATGAATAGCGGAAAATTAAAATCTGAAGAAAAAATGACATGTAATACATGGAGAATAATGCTGTTATATATATATATATATATATATATATATTATGTTTGTTTGTGTATCAGAAATATTATATATATATATATATAATTTTAAAAAAATTAAAAGTTTTTCTGTGTTTGAATTATTGTAATCACTTCCTCAACATCAATTATCACGAGAGAGAGGAGGCCCACTTTGGTGACACCCAACTTTTCTAATGGGCAATTATTGAACTACAAAAGGATAGAAACGGTGATCAATTAAATTTTAATTTAAGTTGATCTCATTAAACTTGATAGAATCAAAAAACAATATTAATAATGAAATTAACTGTTGCAAATTGACATGACAGTCTATTTGCTCAAGTACTTTACCATGTCAACCCCCCTGACAACTATGGACAGAAGCAGCTTTTGGATTTAACTGTTTTAATAATTCAATTATTTGATATTTGTAATTACATTTAAAAAGCATTTAAAAAAACAAAAATAAAAAAATATTTTTAAAAATATTTTCAGATCATTTTCAAAAATTAAAAAAAATATATTTTTAAAATATTATTATTTTAATATATTTCTAAATAAAAATAACTTTAAAAAATAATATTAACCTCATTTACAAACAGTAACTTAATTGATTTTGATTTTCTGAACTCCAAGAATTCTACGTCTGTGTGGTTCCATCGGCTCGGATGCATGGATGACTCCTGCTAGTACAATCAAAGAACGGAAGCAATGGCAACCTGGCAAGAGGGATCAGTGCACGTGGAGCAAGGACAGAATAAATGCGGTGATGAAAGGCGCCGCTGTTAAACCAGCAATAAACAGGCCCAAGATACAACTTACCCAACTCCAAAGCCCATATATTCCGGAAAGCCCAGATGGAGTGTTCAAGATCAGCAATCCATTTGTGACTGTCCTACGAAGGATAGTCAGAAAATCATGATTTCGATAATTAGAGGATAATGCGATGCCCCAGGAAAATTCTAGTCAAGTAACTTCAAGAAAAATATTCGAAATTAAATATCAATAATTAAAATCATACTCTGATAAGGATTTATAATATTTATTTGCTAGATGTCCCAATTCACTGAAAGTAAAGATTTAAAGGTTGAAGTATTATATAATATATTTCTTGAAAATTCTTGAACGAATTTCCATCGGTTAATGTTTCAGAATTAAAAGGGAAAAAAGCATATTATTTTTGTCTTAATTTTTCTTTTCTTTTTTGTTTTCAAACAATCACTAATATTACATGGGAAAAAGAAAATTCAATATATAAATTCACAGCACGTGTGAAACCTGCACAGCTGCGAATCTGACTGCGTAAGTAATGATTTACGCTGCCATTTCCCTACAAGTTATATATTAGAATGATTTACAGCACATGAATGGCTGGTTAGAAGAATCAGATTTTGCTGCTGTTTTCATGATTTCGATCTCCCGCACGTGATCTTGAATGGCATGTAAAGAAGCGGGAGAAAACTCTAGCAAGTGAGAGATAAGAAGGGATTACTGGGTGTTGTTTGTAACTGTGTTTTAAAGGTATTTTTGAAATATTTTAAATTAAAAAAATTAATGTTTCTATCTCTAATATTACAAATAATTTTAAAAAATAATTTTTTTATACATTCTTTAATAAAAAAATACTTTAAAAAACAACCACAATCACTCACTCCCAAACAGTCAGTTAGTAAACAACAAACTTAGGTTTTTGCTTCAAATCTGGAACCGTCTCAATCAACTAGCTAGCTTGTTGTCGGCTCTTTTAATACCCGGGCTACATCATGGGACACGTGGGCTAGTCCAGTTTTTAAATTGCATTCCAGAAACTAATGGTGGTTTTAATACCCAGCCCAAGTCATGGGACAGATGGGCTGTTACTGGGCTTTTTATTGCATGGAAGAAACTCATGATGGTTTTGATACCCAACCCGAGTCATGGGACAGGAAATGATATTCTCTGGGGAAAATGTTTTTTTATTGGGATGAACAAACACGATAATATTTGAAATCCTTATTTGTTGACTTTTTTTGCCTTCCGATTTCGTGTGAAGAAATCACCACCTTGTAATTAGCCTACTTCTCTTCTAGTTTTTTCAGACCATATTCTTAAAAAAAACTAATATTCTACTGAAATTTGATTATCAAATTTGGAAAAAAAAACAATAAACTCTTTCGAGTTAGGAAAACAGGGTGAGAGATTCATCCGGGTGCTACGTATGATATTTTTAGAATATTTTTAGTCGAATATAAATCAAATAATATACACACACACACACACACACACACACACATTAGAATCATTAAAAAATAATCTAAAATGAGTAATTTAATATTTTTAAAATAAAAACAATTTAAAAAGCTTAAATAGTTTAAGCTACTGTTTTAAAATTCTGATCAACTTGATTGATTAATTAATTGGAGACTTTGCTAACCTAAAATCTGAACTTGTTCGAGCTGGGGGGAAACTTGACTAATCCAATTAAAAATCTAGGTTTTATATGTGTCTTGATCCGGTTAAAAACAAAACTATTAACATGTTGACTATTTATTTTATTTTATAAAAAAGGTACCTTTTCATTTCTTAAGAAATAAAAAATAGAATCAATCCCCCCCACCGGTCCACTTAACAGGGTTTGAAAACTATTGGTTTCAAATCATGACTTGTGGCTTGACTCTTTTATTGAAATTTGGTGTCTGGTATTAAAATAATTTTATTTTAATTTTATTTTTTTTATTTTATTAGATTATTTTTACATATTAATATCAAAAATTATTTTAAAAAATATTATTTTAATACATTATATATTTCTGAATAAAAAATACTTTTAAAAACAGTTTGTTTGGGAGTGCGATTGCGGTTACTTTTGAAAGTGTTTATTGTTTAGAAATGTATTAAAAATTATGTTTTACATCAACACATCAAAATGATCTAAAAATACTATCTTTTAAATTTAAAATAAAAAAAATTCAATTTTTTTGATAATAATTTTCCGATCGCAATGAAAAGCATAGCCAGACTCCTAAATAATCACCTGATCAAAAGTCCATGAGCTTCTATTGCTTTAAAGAATCAGTTTTTAGAATTATTTTCATGCATTAAGTGTTTGACGACGAAAGGGGTGAGAGAGAATGACATTGTAATATGAAAGTCTACTCAATCAAACTCGACCACGTCGTCCTGTGTCTGCAATTCACAACGAAGTGATAAAGTAACTCTTCTTCCATCTCCCTTCACCTTCTTTGACTGCCTCGTTTACTTTGCTGGCTTATATCTTGTGCTTTTGTCTGTCCAATTCTTGTCGTTGATCCCACCAGCGCTGCGCGCATAGAGGTGGAAATGAAACCTGTAGTTAGTAATGATTTTTTTTTTTTGGTTTTTATCTGAAAATCCACAAGATAAAAATTGGTTTAAATTGACTGATTTTGATTTGGTTTTTTAAATAAAAAACCAAAAATGGACAACTCTACACTGTCAAAATCATAACTTTTAAAATTATTATTTTTACTGATTCATATTTTCTCAATTATTTTTCTCGGTTTTCAGGTTTATTCCCACCCGTACATGTAGGTGTTGTATTTAAGGCCTGAAACCTTATAGAATAGATCGGGTTTTAAACCACTTTTTTTTTCAAAAATAAAATAAATAAATACTGCTTTAATTTGAAAAATTATATTAACTAGCTGGAGATTTTTTTCGAGGGAACAACTCTACATTGTCCTGCTGTTTCCAGTTTGCGTCCTACGGTGCATTACAGAAGATGGGGTCACGAGTCCTCATCCAATAAAATAATTTTATGTTTTAAAAGGCAGCCAACAATTATAGTTATAGGATTCATGGCATCAATCAGCCAAACTATTTTAATGTATAAAATTTTGGGAGACCTTTTGACGGGAGGAACACGTTAACGGTAACTGGGCTACGACTTGTCTTTAGAAATCTTATTCGAATAATCAACAGAGTTCCAAATCACAGAGTAGTATAATTCTTTATTTTTTGCAAGAATATTTCAATCAGTAATTGGATTTTGATTCAGCGGCACGTTTTTTCCTGCAGACGACTTGGATTTTAGCGTTTTGCTTTCTGGTCATTAATTAGGAAAACTGCGGCCCAAAAAGGTGGTCAAAAAAATTCAAGAAAAAAGCAGGAACCGACTCGTCGCCCATTCTTTCAGCAGCTTCTACTCCACAGCTCCAGGAAACATACTTCGATGGACACGACTTCCTCTGTAGTTTAAACTACTTGAAAAGGTCTGCAGCTTACTTCGATGTTCAAGAATGTCCACAACGGGATGATTAATTCAATTACTGAAATTAAATAAAACAATAAATCTATAATCACAATAACCATCACATCGTGCCGATATCCAAACATGTAAATCACAGCAGCCATACCACTACTCGGAAACTAAACCAGACGTTAAAGAGCAAAAAAAATAAAATTGAAAACCATCACTGTCCCACATTTGAGCAGCGATCTCGTTATCTGCCCTGCAATTTCGCACAAACCTCGCATTCCCATGGCAGAACAATAATTACCAGGCCCGTAAGAGCATTTTGCACATTTACTTTCACATGTTGTTGTAATAATAGTCTTTCCTTTTGTCTTTTTTACCTTTAATTACTTCCGTTTCTTTGAAACCACCGTGGCTGCCGTTGTTTCTGCCTTTGTTGGCCGTGGCGGCCGTTTCCACGGCTCTAGAAGAAACGAGCTGTCTCTGTACCTGTAAGGAAGCACCTGGCTTCTCCCTCTCTTGGATCTTACGACGGGCGGTGATGTGCTATCCTCGTACAAATCCACCACCCAACTACGCTTGCAACTCGTTTTTGACCCGCTTGACGTTTCTTCTCGCTTCTCCGAATCGGATTCTTTGTCCTCTAAATTACCCGAAAACATCTCTGCTGCCTCGACAAGAAGAGTCAAAGAATCTTTATTGGATTCGGTCTTTTCTTCGTGGCATGGCTCTAGTTTGACCAATTCTTTCTTGGTGTCTTCCTCTTCGAGCTTAGTGGTCTCTTGATCATCATTGAATGTTTTGATTTTAGTGCTGATTTCATGACTGGCTTGGTTTTTGGAGTTCGTTGTCTTTGAAATTTCTAAAGTTATCTCATCGACCCCTTGAGTTTCTTCTCCAGTTGCTTGAACTGTTGGAGAATCACTGCCGAACTGGTCCCCGACAACCTTGACACAACATTCTCCTATTGACGAGCTCCCGTCAACCCCAAAAACCTCCATGGAACAATCATTCTTTAAACCCTTTTCAACAAAACTATAAGCACTCAATAAAGACGACTCCTCTGAAGATTGATTTTCTTGATCATCAGCTTCTGACCAAGCAGGACTCAAACCCATGTTCAAATCAATGCCAACACCTTTATTCGCCTTAAATTCAAGAGCTTCGCGATTCAAGGATGTTTCTTTCGAGACTTCTTGAGGTGGACATGATGTGATAACGTGTAAAATCTTTTGGAGGCACATTTGAGACTTCGAAAATCCATGGCGACTAGTACTATCAATAAAGCGAGAAGAATCGCGTACCTGATTGGGACGGTTCCAGAATTGATACGAAGCCATTGAAGAGACTGAAAGCAAGCGAAACCCTAAGTTTTAATCCCTTTTTATCTCTCACTCGCTAGAGTTTTCTTCCGCTTCCTTACATGCCATTCAAGATCACGTACGGGAGATCGAGGAAGGGAGAGGAACACAATAGAAGTCCTGTAGAAGGAAAGAGAGAGGAACGACAAGGCAAAGCAAACCACGGCCTAAAGACTCCCCCCCCCTGATTTTTATATGATTCATGTCTCTTGCCTTTTCCTTGGAATTGCTGAATTGAATGTTGATTGGTCAGATAGTGACGTGGCATCAAATCTTATAGGGCATTGATTCATCAACGTAACTATAGCAACCACCAGATTTTTTTGTTATTATAATATTTTTTGGAGTCGCCACAGTTGCATTCTCGGGCGTTTCTCATGAGCAAATGTACGACGACAGTGTCCTTTTTTCTTGCAGATTGTTTCGCGTCGTTCATCTGCTGCTACAAATCACTAGGAGTCTGTTTCTAAAGAGTGTTTTTTTTAAAAATATATATATATATATATATATATATATATATATATTAAATTAAAAAAAATTAGTTTTTTTCAAATTATTTTGATAATTAAATATTAAAATATTTCAAATAAAAAATATTCTAAAAAATAATATCAATTACTTTTCTCAAACAAGCTCAGGATAAGCTCTCTCAGACTTGACTCCAAGTCTAATTCAACCGGTTAAAGATTCGAGTTGATATTTAGTGAATCTGTAATGTTCCGTTTTATTTATCTTAAGAAAAAGTTAAATGATTTTATTTTATAAAAAAGGGTTTATTTAGATTTTACTGTTTTAATTGGAATGCAGAATGATCTTTTCATTTAAATTTGACCATGTTAACATGTTAGATTAAAAAAACAAAAACTAGTCTAGAACATAATTTAATCATTCTCAATTAAGTGTTTTATTGAACTGTTTAAAGATTTTTAATAATATTTTTTATTTTAAAATACATTAAAATAATATTTATTTTCAAAAATTTAGCCAGTTTAAAAATAATACTCTTTAAACTCAACAAGTTAATAACTATATTATTTTAATTGAGAAAACCTCATTTTTCAGGTATTTTTTATTATCTCGGATTAAGCAAGTAAAATCCCAGACTGTTTCAAATTCTTATAAAATAAATATATCCTAACTTGAACTCAAAACCTATAAATTAAATCTCAAATTCTTATATTCGTTCTAGAATTCCATTCTCGTCCTTAAAAAAGAAAAAAAGATTATTTCAGGGTTTTTTCAGCCATCATTACTAAAATCACATGATCTAGGACTGGTTGCACTAGATCAGCTTTATCCCTTGGATCAACACGTCTACTTTATATTTTTTAAGAAAATGTCCCATGTTTATGGTCTATAAAATTAGAGACTTGCATGGTATACAAGCGTATAGCTTCAAATTTTATTTTATTTTATTTTTTCAATTATTTTTTGTTGATTGTTGTGGGTGTTATTGAAGCTTTTATACTCTAATTTCTTCTCCCAGACTTCCTAGATATATAAATTGATTAATCAGATGGTTTAATTTTAAAAGCATCCTTGATTTGGCAATGGATTTGGAATAAATGTACATGATTGATATTTGTTTTAAATCACAGGGGCTTAAACAAAAAAAGGGTAAAGATACAGGACTGGAATGTAAATTTTAATAAAGGAAGCACCAACGTTGTGACCATGCAGTTCGTTGTCTGTGTTTGTCTCGGCTTGTCCACCGTGGAGGAATACCGCATACTCCTACCTGCACAATTTCTTTGTTTTTTTCAGGGGAAATTTCCTGGGATTTTATTATTTTTTTCTACCCCAAAGAGAAGGGCATGATGTCCCTGTTGGAAGATAACAAAAACTCTGCTATGATCACTTGGAGTCGCCGAAGAAGAAATCCAGATCTTTCTTATGGGCACGTAAGTAATGTTTGTATTGTTGTTTTTTAAAATTTTATTTTTAATAACAATATATAATTTTTTTTTTAATTTTGATTAACGCTATAGTGAATATTAAAAAAATAATCATTTATATCTTGCTTTAGTTATACATGTTATTTGACTGCTGGCAGTATTTTGTTTTAAAAAAAAACATATTTACATAATATTTTTTATCATTTTATTAGAAAAACTGGTTAGAGAGCCAGGTCATTAAAAAAATTGAGAAACCAATTAAATTGAGAAAATAACAAAAAAATAACTGAGAAAAACAGAATAAAAATAATAATTGATTAGATATTTTAAAAAAAAATCTGGCTGGGTTTGGTTTTCAGTTTTTTGAATTAAAAACCGGTAAACCAAAACTGAACCGAACCGGTTCAAATTAAACAAAAATATACTATTTTTTTATTCTCCCGATTAAGATTAATTTTTTTTTGGTTAAACTGAAAAATATGGTTAAAGTAAAAAAAAAGAATTTTTTCTCCGGTCGATTTAAATCAAGTCCATTCTAATTTGTTCTTTTTTAAAAAATAATTACCTCTTTTTTAATTCGATTATTTTCATTGGTAAAAACCGAACTCACCCTTATCTCACGCTATCATCTAAAATGACATTCAACACGTCTTATAAATCATCATGATAATTAGACACGTGCGTTCACAAGACCAATTGAGAGCTGGTAACCTGTGTTTTCTCCCATTTTAGCCTTCGAAAAACAAAAACAAAGAATTTAATGTTATTTTATTCGCAATGCATTTATTCCTTAGATGAAGTCATGTTTGGAAGTGTGGTTACGGTAGCTTTTTAAAGTGTTTATTACGTCGAAATATATTAAAATGATATTTTTTTATTTTTTAAAAATTATTTTTAAAATCACCAAATCAAAATAATTTAAAACACATAAAAACATATTCTTTTTAACAAAAAGGGAGTGACAAGGTCATACTATTTGGTGAACGCTTCATTTTTAATAAAAAAAAATCATAATGGAATTTAAAATATTTTTTTTCTTAGAGATTTTTTTCATATTATAAATGACCTGTTCATGATGATATTTAATTTCGGTGTTTTCTACCCCTTAGAATCCGGAACCAGAAAGGATAGTGAAAGAAAAGGAAAGAAAAGCTTTGAATGTAAACATACGTGGGCCTGGGCTTAAAGCCCATATTATTGCCTTCTTTGAATCGGTGGCCCTTTCAACCATTCAATACTTTCAACATCTTATAGGGCCTATCTCCCTCTCCAATATTCCAAGCATTCCCCCGGCTATAGTTAGATTCCACCGCGTCCAGTGAAAACAATTATTTTTAATATTAGCAAGTTAAGAAGATATAAGAAAATTAATTTAAAAAATATATATATATATATTTAATTTTTTTAAAATATAAATATTAATAAGATGAAAATATGGTCTATATACTTTACTCAACATTAATGTTGATGAAAATATAGGAGGCTTGTAGAGAGCTTCTATATATCATCTCTTATATAATATTAATATTGATAGTAATATAATAGACTCTTATAAAACTTTTATACACCTAGAATTATAAAAAACTAAAATCCAAAATATTATTAAGCTAATGGGAGGTACGCTTTCTTATGGGCTGAGCCCATGAATGCTAGGCTTTTCTTCTATATTTTGATATTAAGTTTGAAAAGTACATTTAAAAAAAATATTTTGATTTTTTTTATTTAAATTAAGATTTTTGTTGTTTTTAAATTATTTTCATTTGTTAATATAAAAAATAATAAAATATTATTTTGATATATTTATGAAGAAAACAAATGATGATTTAACGGATTCATATCAATTATTCATATAATAATTGGAATTGCAAACTTTTCTGCCGATACATTTTCAGTATCAAATTACAAACTAAAGTTGGCACACCATCATGGAATTGGACCATTCATCCAATCAATCCTCGCACAATGGGTGATGTGTCATCTATCACTAAACTAGAAAACTATAATCACAATGCTTTTAAATACCATTAATAATTCTCACAGAAAAGGGATAAATAAAGTAGACATATAATGCATGACAACAGGCTGCATGGCGAGGAAAGATGCTCTCTTTCTAAATTCATCATTCCCAAGTGGTGGTCCTTTGTTTAAATCAATGAAGTTGGAACAAATAGAATACGGATTGTGGGATTGTACAGCTCATATGGGATTGCGATGGCTGGCCTAGAAACTCGTGCATCCACTTTCGTTTTCTTTGACTAGTTTAACTCCAAGTACAGGTCCAATACACGTTTGGCAGATCAAAACCCTACAGGAGGAGCTCATTTGAATGGAATAAGACTTCAAATCACAACTGTCCGTGTTATATAGTTCTCCAAACCCATTTTGTTTCTCGTGCTTGTTTCTAGACATCACATGGATATGAAATGGTCTTTCTTTTATCGTCTGGATTGCTTTTTGAAAGAGAAAGTTCATCGTGTAAGAGATGAATCATAAATATAACTCGACCAAAAGTAGAACCACCACGGGAAACAGGAAAACATGTGGGTAAATCTCATGGCTTTTATACAGGAATGATAGTTTTTATCATCAACCTTTGAACGATTATTTTGTGAACTCAGATGATTGATAAAATCTGGATGTCCTGACTCATTAAAATCTTGGAGGTCCCGGGCTCATATGCACGTAAGGACTCGAATTTAAGTAAGGACTTAAATTTAAGACCTGCGCAAATTACAAACTCATTGTCATCACCGGTAACAAAGCTTTATGTTCATGTTTTATCAAAATCGGTCTGCATCAAAACTGCACCCTCTAAGCAAGTGGTGTTAAACTGTCCGATTTCCACTTGATAATAAGAGCCTGTAAGCTGCGAAGCTGCGGAGTGAATTTTGTATTTAAGAGATGATGCATGAACCGTGAATGCAGATGAAATGTGTATTTAAATTCACTCAGCACAACTTCCCCACTGTCTATTTTATTGCTTTAATGTCCAATCCCAAATAAATTCACCTCACAAGACTTCAATTCTTCGGCAGTGCTCTTCCTGCGCAGGTCTGGACTTAGAGCTAATTTGGTCAGCATTCTGGCCTCAAATTGAACGCCCCTTCCGTCGTTTTTCACTCTATCTCTCCACCTCTCCGGTGAAACTAGTGGGCCTTGGTCTAGAAATACTAAGAAATCGTAGACTCGCCTCTGAAAAACTCATCATCATCGTCACATGGAGAATTACACAGAAATAAGCTTTAATTGCACTTAGTTGTATAGTAACATTATTAAGTACACAGAGAAATCTCTGATCAGAAAAAAAGACTGGTGGCTTACAATTTCCTTAACTGAAACTGCATTTTTTTTCCTGTCTCTTTCTCTGGTGAACACTTTGGTCAATGCTACAGCAGTACTAAGAAAACATATAGACTGAACATAGGTAGACTTATCATTACAAAGACAGATATACGTTGGATTGGACATAGCTGCACTTAATGCTGTGGTCATTTTGAGGAGAAGACTACAGCGTGTATATATATAATATATGTATATAAAATATGTAGGGGATTTAGACCTAAGCTGGGCAGGAAAAACCATGGCACTAATCGATTTATGAAGTTTAAGTGTCAGGGCTTGCGATGCTGGGTGTAGATATAGTCCAAGTGAGCCTCTGCAATTATCCTTCTCTTGAAACATTCATCGTCTCCACTATGACAGAGCTCTAACCCCATTAGCTGCTGATAACATAAACCGAAAACAAGAAAAAAACTTATATAAGCTGGAGCTCATTTATGACGAAATCGTGACAGTACAGAAAAGGGTCGAAGCTCACATTCGTTATTAATTCACTGTCATCCGTTTTCGCAGGATTCCCTTCACTGGTGATTTCTTTCAGGTTCAAATCATCTCTCCCTGCAAAACATGCAAAACTTCAGTCTCTGTGAACAGTAGACTCTTTTCAACAAAGTATGTAAAGGAGGAAGATTAATTACCTTGTTTGGCTAGTAGGAATCGCGCAGATAATTTTGAGGAATGAACAAGAACAAGAAGGAAGAGGAGAAGAGCTTTGTAATGAAGGTTTTGCTTCATGGTTTTACCCTTCTAGTCTCTGCTACAGACCCGCAGAGAGTTTAAACTTTTCAAAGAGATTGGGGTTGGGGTGGTGGAAGAAGAATAAGATGGCAGGTGTTTATAAATGCATGCAGAGAGCGAACCAAGGTTCTCAAAGAAGGCCGTTGCATTACCCTCACCTTGTGGGGCCGACTTCCCTTTATAAACTGCACTCCATGCTGTGTGCTGACACCATTATTTGGATCAAAAAGAGAAAAGCTTCGGCCACTGTCTGCCATGGTGGTCCTGGCAAAGTCGAGAGACTACAAAAACCAATGTGATAGTGGTTGACACTTGACAGTGTCAACAAGTCAACCTTTGGACATGAACACAGCTGTTGCCCATCATCAACATGTTTTACCTCTCTCAGCCCGCTGACACGTGGCTTTGTTTACAATTCCTGGTCTTACACCATGAGTAAATATATCGTATAAAAGCAAAAGCATTGATTCCATGCACACTGAAATTGCCCCCACATGTAAAACAACTAGAATAGTACTGGCAACAGCACCTATGGCTTCAGTGGCAGAGTCCTCCTTTTCAACTGCTATCGACGCGTGTGGGTTCATACCAAACTCCTATTAAATTTTGAGATTTTCTATGCACTCCGTCCCATTTGCAAGCTAGGCGTGCAGGATATTGAAAAATTTCTCCTTTTCCCCCCCCCATAACAAGGGCAGCTAAGTCCTCTGTAAGTGATCCATTGGTTATCACATAGGGTGGAATGCCACTGAATTCTTAGAGTTTTCCGAGCTTGATCTTATCCCTTGTCAACAAGATAATAGAGTATTTTAAAATCTATTGAAGATATGCTTCTCTTTTAGAAGATTTGAATCTTTCATTTGTTGCTGATATAGTAAAATATTACAGGAGAAAGCAATTTGCTGGGCTTGGATTGTGTGAAGGCTTATATTTATTGAATCATCTAATTCTATAGTGAATTTAGCTGGAATACTATTGAAGGTTCATGTCCGCTAGTTTCAGACAAATCTGAATAGAAAATCTTGATGTACCATGAGAAGCCTTTAGATTATACTCATGTTACAGTGGTGGCAGTAGAATATCTGTGTGACACTAGCATCGGACGGTGCATGTTCAATTTCATGATTGGCATTTTAAAAAGGAAATTAGGTTTAAGCTCTCTCTCGGTTCCAATCAAACAGCCAAATCCCTTGTAGAAAAGGGGAATATATGGACCTTTTTTTTTCTTGTTTTGTTCTGCAATTCTTGACCTGCCAGTTCGAGGGTCTCTCAAAAAACTCCAGGCAGAGAATCAATAAAGTGGCTCCTCTGTTTCTCCGTAAAAAGCCAACAAAGATTCTATTGTCGATGTGGTTTATACTTGATGGAGTATTCCCTTACTGGGATGGACCCAGAAGAGAATTATCTTGACGGGGCGATGGTCCATTCTGATTTGATTGATGATTCTACTGTAGATTTCTTGGCCCGGCATTCTTTCATTGTTTTTCTGATTCAATTTTTTATTTCAAAGCAGAACGAGAGATTTTTTATTTTATTGCAAGTTCAAACTCTAACCGTTCATTTTTTTTAAAAAAAAAATGACATTGCATTTAGAAATCTATTTTTTTATTATCTACGGGTGTACTTTATAATGTAATTTTATACTCTAATAGTTAAGAGAATAATTATTGAATTTTTTGACATTTTAGCCAAATTCCAATGAATAATCGTAAATCGGTTATGATATCTAATCTTCGTCAAACCTTGAAATTTAGTCTTATGCACGAAAACAACATAGTTTTTTATTTGTATTTAAAAAAAAGATATTTTTTTATTTCATGCAGATTTTCAGTTTTTTTTTATTTTTTGCGTTGCTGATTGCCCACCCAAGAGGCCCATCATTTTAGGGGGTGGACTGTCATCTTGGATGGGTCGAATGACACCCTTTGTAACGGGTTAGGCTTCCAATCCGGGTGGGCTAGCATGCCCACTATTTTGGACTGGCCTTTTAGCCTAGTCGACCCCACCAATTCTAGACTAGGCTTCAAGCCCACTCCATATGGGTGTAGAGGCCCCTCATTTGGGTGGACGGTCATCCCATTCCCTTTGGTGGGTCGACAACCCACTCTCCTACCATGTTGGCTTCCATCCTGGATGGGCCCACAACCCCATATATTTTTAGGATGAACTTCCTGCTCAATCAGGTCGCTTGACCCACCCATTCTAGGTGGTCAAGGTGGGCACAAAGTCCAGTTAGACATCTCGTTGTTCACATGCAGAACAATGGGACATGGGGAGTGATTTAATTTACTCTCTCTATTATTCACCAAATGGTAAAGAGTAAATGTAAGTTGGCAGAAGGAGATGATTGGTGTACCCGTCATGACCGCTGCGTAGAGGATAGCGAGGTGGTTCTACTAGTGGTGGCAGCGTCATAATTAGTGGTCTATGATGGTCGGGAGAGACATTGAAAACTTGTTGGTTTGTGCCAGAGGGGCTGCTCAGGAAGTCACAAAGGAGCTATTATCAAGGAAGAGAGGCTGTCAATGTTGAGGAAGAGATGCAAGGTAGACGGTCGACTGCTGCTCGAGATGAGAAAAAAAAGGTTGCTTCCTGATTGTAAGAGAGAGAGAGGGTGCTACTGGCTGACAGTAAAAGATAGAGATAAAGAGCCGCCTGCGTGGTTCTATCGGTGCCGAGAAAGAGAAAGAGTGGTTGTTTGTTGTTTTCACGTGATTGTCTATAAATTCAATTGTCCCCCCTTGTCTCTTTGTCCCTATGTATGTTATTTATAAACGAAGGAGGTAATCGTTGCGTGCAGCAGTCAGTTACCTCCTCCAGCAGCATTCCTGTAACGACAGTGTGCCTGCATGGTTTTATGAGAAGAAGCAAATGTATTTTGGTCTCTTATTTGTAATTGTTTTAATTGTATCCTTAATTAGCTTTAAATTTTTAAATTTGTGTAATTGTATCTCTGCAAAAACTTCAATAACAACATTAGCTTTGCGTGCTTTTTTATTTTGGTCCCCAGATTCAAATTTATACAATTTGACCCTCAATTGACCATTCAACTCTCATTTTTTTCAATTTTGCCTTTGACTTCACACAATTGGCTTAGCAAAAAATTTAAATCTGGTCTCCGAAAATTCCAATCTTCTCAATTGAATCCAAATTAAGCTCAAGAACTTAATTTTTATCGATTAAGCCCTTAATAAAATTAATTTGACCAATTTAAATATAATTAAGTCAAATTGTCCCATAATTATATAACTTGGCATGTAAAAAATATATAAGTATATCTTTCGACCTAATTTTTACGTGAATTTATCCAATAATAAATTATTTTAGCCTTGAATTTGTATTTTTTATTTATTTTTGGACACATTGATTTTTCTTCTGACAGCAATACTCTTTATTTTATATTTATTATTTTTTAAAAATAATTTTTTTTAAAAAACCAGAAATATATAGCATTTTATTTTCTTACCATGATCATCTAAAAAGCTTGCAAAAACTTTCTTTTTCTGCTGTTATATTTTCTTTTACTTTATACTTTTGTCAGAACCGCCCAATACAGCAGGGAACAGGTCCAAACTCCAATGCAATGCCATTTCATTATATTAGGAAGTTTTTTTTGTGCGAGTGTTTTAAATTGAATGTCAAATTTTTTTTCTTCTGTTTAATTGTTTTTTGATATTTTAAAAGTTTAGATATAATAAATAAAATATTTTTTTAATGAACTCTTTATTAAAAAAAATACATATATAAAAATACCTTACACCACGTACACGTATACCCAAATCCACTTGCCTTCTTTTAGCATTCCTATGGTGATGGCCTGCAAGGTTCTTTCTCTTTCACTCTACTTTCTGTGCACTTGCATGACACCCTTCATTTGCCTATGAAGACACATGGAAAAAAAAAAATGGACGGGAAACATAAAATAGCATAAAAATTACAATTCAAGGACTTGATTGCACATTTTCATGACACGAGCTTCAAGTTAAGAAACCAACATCCACTGGATCATCCGTCATGGAACTTCCATATATTTAAATTACCATATCCCCTTTCATAATTTGACTGTAAAAAAAATCATATTTTAATTGTCTCAAGCTCCTCTTGAACTGTAATTTGAATAAATTATATTAGACATTATACGTTAAGTTTGCAGCTCGATGTCCTGGTCCCATCATCGAATGTGCCGCCAGTAAGCCCAAGCATTACTAAATTCCTTCTCTATTATGGAAAGCTCAGTACATTAAAATTATTAAAGAATATAAAAAATCAATTTAAAATAAAAAAAACATATTTTTCAAAATTGTTTTGAGAAACAGTGAAAAAAAGACTTAATTTTCGTTGACCATGCCATTACCGATCTATTATAAGATAATTGTGCTGTCAAATCCACAAGAGGCGCCTTGAACTCTCTCCTAACCAGCCAACATAATGCATAGGTTTAGTGCAAATTTGTATGGTTATTTTAGAAGTATTTTTTTTAGAAATATATTAAAATAATATTTTATTTTTTTAAAATGATTTGTATACAAGTACATTAAAATGATTTAAATATACAAAAAAAATAATTTATTATAAAAAAATAAAAAAATTCATTTTTTTTTAAATACTTTTCAGATGCATTTCCAAACACCCCTTAAATCTCAATACAATCGTCTTCGCTCATAGTTAATGAGTGGAGTCTTGCCATTACCATTGCACTAATGCTCAAAAACCAAATGGATTCGATTAATTGGAGGACTAAGTTTATGTTTCACATTTATATTAAAAGTGTTTTTTGAAAAAAATATTAAAAATATATATATATTTTTTTATTATTTATATAAAGTTATTATTTGTTTTTCAGTTTATTTTGATAAGATGACATAAAGATAATTTTTTCAAAATAAAAAATATATTTTTTAATATGTTTATGAATAAAAAAACATTTTAAAAAGGAATATGAATATTACACGGAGCAAGCCCTAATTAGTTTACAAAGTTAAACTTGATTAAAGGAAACCAAAGACAAGACTTTATATCTAATCAAATAAGAGGTTACGTTGGCATATGCCTATATTATTTCCATTAAATGCCAGCCATCAGTAACTTTATATCTAATCAAATCAGTGATTTTAACATGGCGAGTGGGACCGTTGAATCAGGACGCTCCACTCAGCAACTCACATGCAGTGCAGTGCCTTGCAGCTTTGCCATGCAGTATGCTGGATATTGTGGTGTAACGGCTATATATTATTAAAATAGAAAATCTTTCATCTGGTTGAGATGGCCGAGTTGGTCTAAGGCGCCAGATTAAGGTTCTGGTCCGAAAGGGCGTGGGTTCAAATCCCACTCTCAACATTGTAGTTTTTATTTTTCCAATAAAAATTCAGCACTCTCTGGAATACCTTATATCAGATCAAAACGACGTTCCTCGATTAAATAAAAAAAAAGGAGGAAAATCCCTCCGATACATCCACAGCATATAATTCGTGGCTGTCAGTCCATATTTACCGTATCAAACCAGTAAATTAAAACAGGTTTGATTTATAGTTGGATTTGTTTTTCAAATTATTTCTTACCTCCAAACAATTAAATTGTTTTTTTATCTGTTTACTTCCACAACAATAATAAGTTATTATTTTATTGTGTTTTTAATTAAAAATATATTAAAGAAAACACTACACAACATTATTAAACAATTAATTTTCTAATCACGAACTTCAAGTAAGAAGTAATAACTACTAAATATTTTCAAGGAAGAGAAAAGCCATGTGTGCTGGCTTTTGATATTTAAGTTTTATCATATAGAATAAAATAATAATTTTCAATGATCAAAACTCATATTATATTAAAAAAATATTTCACCTGAAAATTTAAGTATCAGATGAGATCTCAACCTATAATTTATATATTTTTTTTAGCATGTGTGCTTTAAAAAAGAAAATTTTATCCCATAATTGTTCTAAATATGTATTTTTTATTTTATATCTTAAATTAAATATAATTGATCTTTTATTTTTTAATACGAGAAAATAATCATATACTACCTAACTCCATTTGGTACCTAGAAAATTGAATAAGATAAGTAAGACTTTCATGAGCTATGTGTTAAATTCTATCGTGTTTTCCCAGAAGATAACATCTCAGGGCTTCCATTGTAATCTGCACATTGGGCCCAATAGGCCCGCCTGACCTTAGATAAGTGACAGTGTAAACTATTTTATCTAGTTATGGGATGTCCATTGTAAACTGCACATTGGGCCCCAAAGGCCCTCCAGTCACATACATTATAAGTGTACCGGGCCTCGCACGCTAAGCGTAATGGACCGTTTCATTGAACATATAGAAATGAATAACTATAAAACATTAAAAGAATCAAACAAGACCCTCCTTTTTATAGCTTGAAAAACAACGTTTCTATAGTTGTCATTACTGTTACTGTCGTCGTTTCAGGTTTTCGAATAGAACGGGACGTGCCATTTCGGTGTTGTACTGTTCATATATAATTAATTATATATATATATATGAAAAAATATTAATTTAACAAGCATAATTAAAATTTGAATTCCTTTTTATTTAAAATATTTTGGTGTATAGATGTCAAAAATATTTTTTTATAAATTAAAAAAAATAGATTTTGAACCCGGAATGGCATGCCCGGAACGGAAACAAGGCATTCCGGTTGGAATTTAGCCGGAATTTCCGGAACAGACCGGAATTAAAATCGAGACGAAAACAATGTCGTTTTGTCTCGATTTTGTGAACGGAATAGAATAAAATTAATATCCATGATTTTGTCTTTTTTTTTTTTTAATTTTGACCAGGGAACTGCCTGCCCTACAAACCCAGATAAAATTCGGAGAGAAAAAGTCTGAGAGGTTTAGGTCAACAACAATGATCACAAGTTGGTGAAAGCTTCATGGTCAAGACACCAGCAGTGACTTTGAATATGAAGTAGGCTAGCTAAGCTCGAATCTTTACCCTTGTCTTTCTTCGTAGACATTTTCCACATTCCTCTTCTTCCACATAAATTAATTTGCGGCGACGACAGATTCTGCCTATTTTCATCTTATTTTTGCACTCGCCAAAGACTAACACAATATTACCTAACAACTAAAACCCGTGGTGTTTTTACTGTACAAATCATGATGTATTGTCTCTAAATTCACTGTGGATTGCGGCAGTGTACACCTGTTTTTAGCATTTGCATTCTCGGCTCATTGTGCGGGTAAAATAGGGGTATTTTCGTTTTTTCTTGTTTTTTTTTAATCAGTTATGAACAGTGTATTAACGTTTTTGTCCTTCAAGCCAGACAAAATAGGGTCATGCGCTCAGGGTTAAGGGTATAATTACACGCGTACGGACCGGTCCACAACGCGCGGGGGCAGTTAGGTAGTAGATACTAGATAGTGTGATAGAAATAGGGAGAGAATCTCAATCATTAAGGAAAAAAAAACTATGAAATGCCGAGGCTAAATTAACACGAGTTTTAGGGTGTGTTTGACATTGCTTTTGCTTTTGCGATTGAGGTTGAAAAAATTCAGTTTTAAAAAAATGCTTTTACTGTGATTCAAAATAAGCAGTGAAGTGTTTGGTTAAAACTGTGGTTGAGTTGAAGGTTGAAAACAAAGCAGTTTTTGGTGTTTGGTTACCAAGCTTTTCACATTGCTTTTAACTTGTGAAATTACATTAATATATATATAGATAGATAGATTTTTTGTAAATATTGTAAATTTAATAATTTTTGACATCAACACATCAAATTTATCTAAAAATACAAAAAAATAATTTTAAATAAAAGATAAAAAAAATTCAATTTTTTTCAAAAACCTCTCATAGACACCCCTTTAGAATCACACACAATTAAAAGTTGAACGAATAATAAAGATGAGATTGTGTTAACGTTAAGATTGCGTTAAATTTATTATTATTATTATTATTAATGAATTTAATTTGCATATGTCATTTTTTATAGGAATTTGACTACATTAAATTGAATAATCAAATTTAGAGAAAAACATGATTTAATGGTTTTACTGAAATAAAAAACAATCCAACTAACGTATATGAGAGAAAGAAAAACAAAATATATGGAAAATAATAATAAAATTCAAGATGGAAAATTATGAATAGTAATAAAGAAAAACCCCATTCCTTTCGTCCTTATTTCACATTTTGTTTTAAAAAGTATTTTTTAAAAATTAAAATTTTTTATTGTTTTAAAACTAATATTAAAATTATATTTTTTTAAAATAAAAAAATAATATTATAATATATTTTTAAATAAAACATATTTTATAAAACAAAATTCCAAACAAGTATTTATTCCACACAAACCCATGCCCGCACGAGCCAACATTTAAAAAGGGAAGTTCAAATATGGATCGTGGTTTTGATGCAGATGAATCGCATTGCTATCCCACCAGCTTTTGCCCGAAATTTGATTATTTTTTTTAACATTTTAAAGATCGACGTTTGGTGTTTTTAGATTATTTTAATGTGTTGATTTCAAAAATGATTTTTAAAAAAATAAAAAAAAACATCATTTTGATGTATTTCGGCACGATAAGACTTTGAAACGCAATCGCAATCACACTCAAAAAATAATCAATTTCCAACTTTTTTTGAATTGGAGTTTTTGACATAATTTGGTCTGGATCCCACATAAAAAAATAATTTTTTTTGTTAATCAAACACCAAAATAACTCGCAAATCGTGTCACAATGCGAAACACCCTCTTACAGTTACACCAGTATGTTTTCTTACCAGTAATGTAAAATATGTCTTTTACTTGAGAGTATATAATTTTTTTTTATACTAATATATTAAATTAATTGAGAAATATTAAAAATAATTAATTTAATATTTTTTTGAAGGAAAACACAGACGTTATTACATTTCCGAACATAATTAAAATCCAGAGATTGACATTCAAGTAGCAATGACAAGAATCAAAAGATGACAAATTTTCCACGATGGCCTGGGGCAGGAAGGGTTCGGTGGAGTAAATAAATACTAATTTAAGGGCATGTATAATTAGAAGTCATGATAGCAAAAATAATGTTTGGTGACCGACTGCCTGGTCCCCTGCATTCTGCCATGCACTGTGCTCACATGATATCTATAAATTTGCGGGTTTATAAAGAAATTCTTATATTTTAGATTAATTATTTTTATAAGTTTTTAGTCAAAAGATATATTGCCTTGATATTTATTTTTTCTTTTGTTTTTAATTCCAATTGTCGCCATGATTAATTTATCCCGTAATTTTCATTTTCAATTTGACAGATGTGAGCCCTACATCAATAATCTGCCATTGTTGCTTGAGAAAGTTAGTTGGCACGAATTAAAAAGAGAAGGATCTTGAATTTAATGCTATTAATACATTGAAAATATTATTATTATTATTATCATCATCATTATCTGATTTGTTATTTAAATTTTGATGATAATGAAAAATGTATATATGATTTTAATCATAAAACCGACCTTTATGACTATCATGATTATCTAAATTACTTGATTTACCAAGAATTAATAGAATAAATAAAAAATACTGAAATGCCACAGCCGTTAAAAATGGAATAAGGATGGAATAGTAACCGAATAAAAGATATATAGAAGAGATATATCGATTTTCATTTAAAAAGAAAAAAAGAACTTGCCGTGTGGGTTAAGAAACGCGCTAGGAGTTGCGCGTGGGGATTCCATTCGAATTAGCGACGGGAAACCGAAATTGAAAAGAGTGAAAACAGAGAGAGAAATAATATGGGGTAGGAAAGGCCGACATGCGTCAGCGAGAGGTGAGGGGCGCGTCACTAAAAAACAAGTGAAAGAAAAGGATAGAGGAGTAGCTTTCCACCACTAGCAACAGCAGCAAGCACATCCTCACCTACCACCGCACAAGCTCACACGTACACTAAGCACGCTGCTCTCTCTTTCCCTCACCGAACCCTCTCTAATTGTTTTCATCGCTCTTAATTATTGTTTAATCTCATTCTGCCACTTGTGTTTGATGATCAATAGCCATCCCTCCCTCCCTTTTAATGAAATTATATAATAAAAAAAGAAAAACAGGACCGTTCCAAGGTAGTCAAAATCGCGAGCCAACTCGCAAAGCGAGTTGGCTCCGAAAACCTGGTTGAACTGGAAAGAAAAATCGAAACTGGTCAAACTCGGTCAAACTCGTAGAAAAATCGTTCAAAATCGTAGAAAAATCGTAGAATAATAATAATAATAATAAAATAATATTTAATTATATTTAAATTCATTTTTTAAATTTAAATATAATTAAAAATAATAATTTTTGTACGGACATTTTACGATCTTTCTACGATTTTACGATCTGATCTTACGATCCGATTTTTCGGAGCCCTTTCCGATCAGTTTCAAAATCTCGATTTTGACTACCTTGGACCGTCCTGTAGATAATATTAACTTCAATGGTTTCAATGGTTTGTAGATCAATTTTTATAATGTTATTTGATCATTTCCCCCTATCATTTTTATATATATATAAAAGGCGATGCTTTTGGATGTCAACATGGGTTTGAGTATGGCAAATTACAATATTCTTTTCTTATTTTTAGGGCATTGATTCTGAAAAATACCTCTATTTATATATTTAGACCCCACGGAAATTGTTACAAAATCATTTTATATGATGACACAAAATATGATTTATATAATATATATTCTCAAATGAAAACATTTTAAACTTGAAACTTGCACAAACTTATACTATCATGTACTTGATTTTTATCAGATAAAATAGAAACGGTGAAATTAAAACTCATGATCGCTAAATAAATAAAACACCTTAATATAATTTATATTATTTTAAGATAAACTAATAACAATTTGGCTTCATTATTTCGTACTAATAACAATTAAATATGTTCTGCCCTTATTTTCAATCGTTTGGTTGGTGTAAAAGCAAGGAGCAGAAAAGGAAGCTATACGTTTCCATAGCGTGACTCGCTAACAATCCAGGCTTGAAATTACAACTCCTCTTGGTTGGTGAGCAAAAGGAAAACAATTAACGAAACCACAGAATTTAGCCAAGAAGGAGCTGCACGTACGTCTGCAAATCCATTAATTTTTTTAATGGATCCAAAAGCGTGGCCGAGTTGTTTTTATATATTTTTAGTGTTTAATCCAAAAAATTATGTCTAACACGTAACCAAAGTACATGGTATACGGTATGTGGTGTGGTTCCGTTTTATAAAAACGTAAGATTTCTCTAGGTTAACCTACTTTTAATGTTCTTACATGAATTCATGTTGAGATATTTATAATTTCACAGATCATTTTGTTAGACGTGCTGTAGGGTTGGGTTCGGTAGACGAATTTGATTTTATTAAATAAAAGCAACCATTACCATGCAGGAATATTAGAACAGCTGCATCATATATTTGAACTTGTGACTGCTCTGTCAACAAGATTCTTAAACCATATTAAAGAACCATCTTACCTAAAAGTTTAATCTAATAGGTGACACCCCAGAATATAATTTATATTATTCTCTAACATGTTGTTTGATATTGTGTTTTAAAAATACTTTTAAAAAAAATTAGAGATTTTTTACTTCAAATTGAAAGTTTTTGATGTTTTTCTATTATTTTCATATCTTGATATAAAAATAATTTTTTTAAAATAAAAAATATTATTTTACTTAATTTTGAAACAAAAACTACTTTCAAACCATCACTTATCTGTTGCAAGCTACCTGCTCATTTCCTTGGCAGAAGCTGAAGATACATTGAACTGTGTCCCCGATACTTGTTGTTTGGGATATGAATCTCAGGGCATGCGATGCTGAGCACCCGCGCCTAAATTCAATTATTCTTGGCCATGTATTCTGCTTTCCACACAAAAGTTTCTGGACTTGTTTCCACGTGTATTTTGGCGGTATATTTATTTAAATCTTGTCAGTTTTCCAAGATCCAGAACGATTCAGACATGCAAGCACACCCCATCCTTCTTTAAGAATGTTTTGCGGATTAAACGACTAGAATCCTGATAGTATCAAATATTTAAGAGAAATATATATATATATATATATATTAATTTGAATTCAAGATTACTGTAATGGCAATGACCTTTCCAAGTCTGCCTGTATCTGCCATTGTATCCCACTATTCTATTCTCCTGACTGATAAAAATGTTGCTGCAAAAGAGAACCAGTGAATTTGTTGAAGTGCACTTGCTGTTGCATATATATACACCTATAGATTTGTTTAATATATTAGTGAAACATGTTTTGGTGCTAACGACTCCCAATTTTCTTTACGTGATGAATAATGGGAAGGGTTATTCAAACTGCATAGCTAAAGATTCTTTCTTTCGTTTCTGCGCTATAAAAAAATAATTTTTAAATATTTTTAGATGATGTGTGAATGTTAAAATTAATTTAAAATAAAAAAATTATTTTAATATATCTTAATAAACAATCATTATTATAAAAATTTAATAAATTTAACAGTAGTATTTTTCATCTCAGCTAATTAATATGAGTCGTCATTGTTGACTTTTCTTTCATTGAGTAGAATGTATTTATGATACGTAAAATCCGCATTAATTATAACATTTTCGTGAAAGATATTTTACGCTTTTTTCCCCTTTTTATAAGAAAATAGAGAAGTGTAAACATTAATTAGTGATGCCTAATTCGTGTAATTTCATTCGGTAAGAATATTTATTATACACTGTGTTTTAAAAATATTTTTTAAAAAATTATTCTCATTTTTACTTTAACTTGTTTTGATATTTTTAGAATATTTTGTTTATTAATATTAAAAATATTTTTTAAAATATAAAAATTATTTTGATATTTTTAAAATATTTTATGTATTAATATCAAAAATATTTTTTAAAATATAAAAAATATCTGATATACTTTAAAAAATAGCTTGAATCACACTTTTAAAATACTCTTAACAACGGGTTGATAATTTGTTATCGAGAGTGTGTGTTTGTTCGCCGGCACATTGTGTTTTTTAAAATATTTTTTGTTTTATTTTATTTTTAGATGATATAAAAAATAAAAAAAAATATATTATTTTTAAATATTTTCAAACAAAAAAATATATCAGACTTGTAAAACTAGAAAATTAATCAATTATCCCACGTATATATGTTTTGTTAGTAAACGTCAACATCTAAGTTTTATATTATTCTTTTTTTCAATCCAGATTATTATATATATGCATTGAAAACTGTCATCATTTTTTGTTTGGACAGTCGATGGCAATATTTCAAAGTTTGAAGTGTTTACGTGATCCAATCTTTACACAATACACATGGTGCACTCCACCAATTACGTATTTAGGAGTACGGTTATTGTTAATTTTAAAAGTAATTTTCATATAGAATATATTAAAATAATATATATTTTTTTTTAAAAATAAAATCATTTCTTACATCAATAGTTAGAAAATTTTGAAATCGTGATTATTAGGAGCTGATGAGACAAACAAGAACTAAACCAATAGTTAGAAAAATTAATCAAGGAATAATTATTCAATAAAAAATTAATTAGTTAATCTCGTATGCGGATTGAACTTCTAAAGAATCATGTATGAGTTAAATGCCAAGGTGTTTATATTCTTGATTTTGTATAATTCCTTGCAAAATAAAAAGATATTCTTCTTCAGATTTTGCAGAATGCTATCTTAGTTTTTAATTTTATTCTTTTGTGACCCTTCCTCGACAGCAAATTGAGAGCTCTTATTCTCTACTATAAAGAAATTTCATTATTTAATTTTGAATTTTGAAATCTAAATTAGAGATATGTTTTGTAAATTATAGTGAACATGCTCATGAAACATAGAATCTTGTACAGATATAATGAAGTGGGGAAAAGTAAACTTCCTCTATAAAGTGGTTGGTGTGTACAAGACATTAAAAAGAAACAGAGGATCGATTTGAAATATAGGCCACCGGATTCCCTGCTGAAATTTGAAGTGTGAAACAGCTACATGGGACGGGGACTGTCAACCAACCTCCACATTTTGGCAGGGCATGCCCAAGACACGGAATTCGAGGCTGTTTGGTTTTGCGATTCTAAATCGTTTATAAAAAAATTTATTTATTTTTATTTTTTATTTTAAATTAAAAAATTAGTGTTTTTAGATTATTTTGATGTGATGATGTCAAAAATGATTTTTTTTAAAAAAAAAATCATTTTGATGTATTTTTAAATAATAAATACTTTCAAAAGCTACCGCAATCCCCCTTCCAAACAACTTACTAGTCGGAGAGCAGAATCTATAAATTCTGACGGCAAACTCTTAGAGTTAAAACACGTTTTGCTTCATAAAATTACTAAAAAACCGAAGAAGATAGCTGGAAAATAGAGAAGAAATCTTTGCTCTGATAGCAGACCATCCAGTTTTTGGCAAAATAATCGTTGCATGGCCTGAAGGAAGGGAATCTTCTCCGTTGCAGATGACTAATTTATGATTTTTCTTATTTACAGAAATGGAATCTTGCTGGCGTGATCTTGTTGCATGTGCTAACCCTGACCTGTTCCTGCCCATCTTCCTGGAAACTCAACCAGTCCTGAATGGTCCCAACAACCCATATGCAGTAAACAAGAGATATTCTGAGTTTAACCCAAACTATGGTAGAAATGATCATTCCCTGATTGAAACATCACAGCCGTCTAAAATGATTCAAGTCTAATCATAGAACACAAGAACAAAAATCCAAAAAAATATGTAAGAAAAGGAATAAATATAAGCACCCACTGAAGAATTAAGCATAAAATAGAATACCGTACTGATGAGAGGTCAGAGTTCATCTACATCTTGTATGGAGCCAATTATTTGAAATACTTTCACTTCTTCGAGCTTACCGATGAGAGTCGAGTTAATCTATCATCTTAGTATGAACCAAGTTATTTAGAAGTCTTTCACTCTTGGAGCTCACGATCTGACATGAATTAGTCTAAACCAGTGTTTAGAAACCATGTAGTTTATATATAAAAAAAAGCATAAAATAGAAGGAATTTCTTTTTGTTTTTGATCCTTTAAAGACTCAAATTGTGTTTATTTCCTATAAAGTATGCCGCTAGCTAGCGTGAAACATAAAATATTGCGAGCAAACTAGCCCTAAGACTTTGAGTGTCGATATATATAAACGGAGCTACTGCAATGAAGTATTTATCCCCGTAGAAACAATAATAACAACAGCATCATCATTATTATATTATCATTGTCATTATCAACACTTGTTGAACTAAAAACTCCCAACAAATAAAAAAAATAAAAAAGAAAATTAAATTAAAACCCATTTTTGTGCAAATAATTACACTTTTTTAATAATTAAAATGGGATTTTCTCATCATCATTGTCTCCTCTTGATGGACACCAAGGCGTCATGTCCATAGGATAGCTCCCTAACACCCTCAAGAAAGATGTGAATTCTTGAACCTCAGCCAATGCGTTCTGAGCTCTAATCTCAGCCATCGATGCTTCAAAATCAATATAGAACATATACTCAAAATGTTTCGCTGTGCCCACATTCCCATCATCGACTAACCTAATCGGACGGTTCCTGTGCGGCCTTGATTCGATCTTCGTCAGGCTGATATTTCTAAACGCGAAAGCTGAGAGCACCTTGAACAGCACGCTCGTCCCTTTATCATGAGCAAACACGATACTGGTCTTAAACGGCCTGTCCGTTCTCGGTATAATCGGCTCACGCGCCAACATAACAAAGCGGGTGACATTACTTGAATCATCTTGGATGCCATCAGCAAGCACCTGCATCCCATAAAGCTCTGCAGCGCGTGCGCTAGCGATAGCCGCCGTGTCGCGGAGGTTGTTTGCAGCGATATACTCAGCAGCACCCGCTGTATCATCCACGGCCTCACGCGCCGCCTGGAGACCGAGTTTGGTCAGCGTTAACTCGCATTGAGCAAGAGCTTGTGGGTGGGAAATGACTCGGTTAATATACTCCTTTCGGACTCCAGGGAGGGCAAGGAGGCAGTGGTGGACCGGTAACTGAACCTCACCAACTATATGGAGTCGGTGACGGAGGAGGAGGTCATAATTCCGATGAATAGATCCACCGAGTGAGTTTTCGACAGGTAAAACAGCTCGATCGGCTATCCAAAGCTCGACGGCTTGAAAAGCAACCTCAAACTGGTCGCAAGGAATCGCTTCACAGTTGGGGTAAGCTTTTCCCGCAGCAGCTTCAGAGTACGCGCCTGGAACTCCTTGGTACGCGACTCGGAGATGGGACCCGTGCATAGGGGCAGGACACAAGTCAGTTATCGTTAACGGTTTTTGAGGCTGATGAGGTTTGATGCTGCTGTTGCCGTTCGAGTTCGATGCGGTTTTTTCTATCGGGACAAGGTTTAAGTCCACAGATGTCTTGTGGCCGTTAACTGCAGCCACGTGATCAGCCCCGCCGTCGACATCGCCGCCACTGCCAGATTTATTCGTTGGCTGTTGTTGAGCTACCACTTTGCTTGCTAGTATAGCACAGGAACTTTGCCAGTCCGCCCTGTTCGAACCGACGCCGTTCGGGAAAGATACCGAGTCGGAACGGTAGATGCATTGGAGGAGGAGTTTGCCGGGACTCCCTCGGATGACTGGAGTCCGTTGCCGGACCAGGGACTTGATTGGAGATGGAGGGGATAACGACTGCATAGTGAATTTCTAATCCTCGAAAAATGAAATGGAAATGGATGGAATTATTTTTTATTTTTCTTGTGCCGCGGTTAGAGAGGTTTAAGCTTGGTGTTCTCTAGAGAAGGGAACGTCAAGCTGAGAAATAAGGAGGGGGGCAGATGGGCTTTTAAATGGTTGAGAGTGGAGAAGTCTTGGGAGGATTGGTATTGTGGTGCGCTACGGAGGTGGTGGTTCGGTCAAATCTCACACCTACCCCCCCTTCTCTTTCTCTCTTAACCATGAATCATTATCAAATATTATATTTATTTATTTTAATAATTGGAATATGATTTATTTTGTTGCTTGAATGTCAAGGGTTAAGTCAAGGGTGTGAAAAAAAATATTTTTTTTTTTAACTTGAGTTGAAAGAGTAAATAAAAGAAAATGAGCCAAGCCCGCTTCATGCATCGCTTTTAGATTTCATAATTTTAAATAACACTATTATTTTTAATTATAAGTATTGTTTTAAAATTAATTAAGATTCTTTATCATGTTAAAAACACACTTTACATATATTTTATGCATTTAAATCTTTTTAGTTTTTTAAAATAATAATTTTAAGAGTTTAATCTAAAATATTTAAGAAATAAATATTCTTCATTATTATCGAGTAGTCTTTTCATTTTCAAAATCCTATCTGTTATTCCTTTGAAGTGGATGGAGCTAAGTGTCCATACCTAGAACAAGTTTCTCTTTGATTAATTTAGGGGCTCTAATTAAAATTTTAAAATTTCTATCTAAAGAATTTATAATTTATTTATAGCTTACGAGAATTTTAATAAAAAGGAAGGCCTAAAGCATAATATTCACAAGATGGTGTTAATGAAGAAAAACATTAGTGATATATGTATTAATATCAACGAAATATATATTATTTTTTATGAAAATATGTAGGGTTCTTGAAGAATTTTTATACATTAGGTGAAGAAAAAATAGAATCTAAAAATATATTTATGCTCATGAAAGATGGATTCCTCCTTTAGCTGAGCTCGATCGGTGGAGGTTTCGAGGGGGTTCTTTCATCACTTAAATATTAGATCATCAATCTCTTTTAAAATTAAAAAGACAAAGCTATCATCATTTTTTAAAATAATAGAAATATAATTTAAATTCCTAAAATTAAGAAACAAAGCGTTAATTAATTAAACCAAACCTTTGGGACAACTACTTCCATATCTAAATACACATAATGAAGAAGTCACAATAAATTCTTAATAAACCCATTAAATATAAAGAGACAAATAAAAGAAAACCACGATGGTGATTCTCGTAGGGCTCTAATTAATCCACTCCTTGTTGGCTAAAATTGCCATCAGCAATAGCAGATAATCGGGATTTTCTTCTTTATAAGCAACCTTACATGGACTTTTATTATTATTTAATTTCTTGGGAGGTTTAAAAGTAGCGGTGAGACTTGCTGCTGTGATTGGAAAATATTTAACAGCTGCGTAGATTTGTGACAGGTGGGTGTTTTGTGGGGATTGTTTTTTAAAATTATTTTTATTTAAAAATATATTTAAATAATTTTTTAAAATTATTTTTGATATTAGCATATCAAAATCATCTAAAAATACTAAAAATAAATTTATTTAAAGAAAATAAATAAATCAAATTAAAGCCCTATCCCAGAACCCCAATGCATTGAATTGAAAATTTAAATCAAACAAAGGTGAGAAATAATAAGACAAAAAAAAAAACACAACACTTTTCTAATAAATAGTGTTACCAACACTTTTTAAATGATCTAGAAAAAAATTGAAATTAAATAAATTTAAAGTATTGGAAAAACAAAACTTGAGTTATTTTGGGTTAATATGACATCTCGTGAGTCGTGATATTGTAGAGAGTAAAAATAATAAAAAATAAAAACATACAAAATCATAAAACTCAAGACTTCATAGTCTAACATCAAATAATGAGGTTAAAAATAAAACATTGAAAAGAATCCCAAAACCCCCATGTTAACTTGACTAACTCACTACGTGGGATAACCCTAGATGATGGAAAGGAAAGTAAATAAGAAAGTTTAAGGTTTGATAGTCTAAAATTAAAAGATGAAATTAAAAAATATATAATATATTTTTTTAAAAAAAACAAAGTTAAATCTGGTTAATTTTCTAAGCAAAAGGCCAAAACAAATTCTTAACCTACAAAAAAGAAAAAAAGAAAAAAAATAACAATAAAAACAACGAGGATAAAAATTGATATAAAAATCATTGAAAGAAAATAATGAGGAAATAAATTGACAAATAAAATAAAATAAGAAATGATTTTAAAAAAACAATAAAAAAGCAAAGCAAAGAATTCAAAAAACCTAACCTAGGTTAATATGTTTTTGTTTTTCTATTTAAAAATATATCATTTTTTTAAATTATTTTTGATATCAACATATAAAAATATTCTATAAACAACTAAAAATTAATTAAAAGTAAAAGGTAAGATAGTTTGTTTTTTTTTTAAAAATTGTTTTATAATATGTTTAAAATGCAAAGCCAAATACAAACCTAACATCTACAGCAAGAAGGATCAGTTATTGTTGAGGGCGTTTACTACGAGATTAATTGCTTGTTTGAGAGTATAATTATAATTGTTTTTAAAAATATTTTTTATTTAAAAATATATCAAAATGATATTTTTATACTTTAAAATTAACAAATAAAAATAATCTAAAATCATTAAAAAAATAATTCAAAGTAAAAAATAAAAATAAAAATATATTTTTTTAATTTTTTATTTTAAAACTCAATGTCGAACACCCCCTAAAAATACCTACATCCACGAATGAAAACAGGTACACCAACACCGTCGAGGCTATCATCTATTTAAAAATTATTATTCCAAATAGAATATAACAAAAAAAACCATGATTAATATATTAAAACACCCTATCCATCCTTTATTTTTCTTAGATTTGAAGGACAATGAAGGAGGTATACTTTAAGCAAATTACATAAAAATCCCTCTTGGCCTTTCATACTTTTTAGCATTTTAAGGGTATTTATTTAATTCAACTATATATCTCCTTTTGTTTTTAATTAATCATGTTACTCTGTTAGTGTATAAAAAAAATAAAAGAAGAAATTCAAATATTCGTGTGAGGAGCCAATCTTGATGATGCAATCAAAGAAATGATTTCAGGGTCTTGCATCATCTGGCGGTCATAATCGATTAATGACGTCATCCTAAAGGGTGGACGGCTATATTATCGTCTCTCCAGCTATTCCTTCTCTTACAGGCTATTGCTAGATATCGCATTCATATATATATATATTCAAACCAATTTACATATATTATAATTAATTTCAGAACTGAATATATTATAAATCCAATAAATAAATAAAATATCACGGGAATGACAAACATACATAACGGGCATTCATATATATATATATATATAGACACATGCACACACACACATACACGGATATTCAAACCAATTTACATATATTATAATTAATTTCAGAACTGAATATATTATAAGTCCAATAAATAAATAAAATATCACGGGGATGACAAACATTCGTGGTACAAAAGAAAAAAAACATTCATATTTTTAAATTTAGATAGATGGATCATAATATTTCTACAGTTAAGAAATAATATAAAACTATTATTAGTTATGATTTCTTAAATATTTATTTTTTTTCTATATAATTTCAGTGTTTTAATGATTTATACGATGATGAATTCGGTTTATACCGCGCTTGTTCATCTAATTTAGATATCAAAATTCTCAACAAAAGCAACAATGATTCGTCGGCAAGTTGATTTTTTTTCAACAGCGTGGCTTAATTAATTACCTTTCGATAACGTCACGTAAGTGTGAGCCATCTCACGCTGCGAGATGAAAATATGCAACTTGAAATATATTCATCGCTGTTATGATTGATAGAATGAAGAAAAAGAAGGAAAAAAAGGGTTTGTTTTTGTAAGAAATAATATATTTTATTTTTTATATTAATATATATATCCATTCAGCTTGTGTGTATATATTAATTAATTTTATGAGCTTGAAATTAACAATTATATAAAATTTTAATACTTATTATATTAGCAACCAAATAGTTCGAACATGAAATTATAGAAAAATAAATTTTTTAATTTCTAAGTTTTTATTAGTAACCACGTTTTTCAAATATAGAATTATAAAAAAAAACTTTGTAATTTTAATTTTTAAGATGAACACCTACTACTAGATGATTAATATATTTTGTTACTCGGAGTTATAATTGCAGTTAGTAGGAGAAAAGCCAGGGGTCTGGTCTTCTTTTCTCTTTTTTTTTTAATCCCCTCATTACTGATGGCTGGAATATACACGGTTTCACACCCAACAACAATTGACCTAGCTACAAGCGACAGCATTCGTTGTTGGAAGAGTTCAAAGAACCCTAATTTAGCAATTGGTTCTTAACAAAAAAAACATTTTGATCCTTCACATAACATGTCGAAAAGCTTGGCATTCGATCATCCAATACGGTTCCAAGGCCTGCCTAAGATCATAGCGAAACCCCGTCGCCAGATCAACATGTGGAGCTGATAATCTTTGAACGGTTGTTACTCCATATAGAAATGAAAATTAAATAGTTAAAAATAGATGAAATTCAGGTTAATTATGAGCTATATTCTTACATAATATCACAAAATTACCACCAATAAGTTATATTCTTCAATCTTTCATAAATGAACTGGTTTTGAGTTGCTAAGCCATGATTAGGCTAAGGAAAAAAGAATTAAGAAACAATATTTAGATGGTGTTTGACACTACGTTTTAAAACTGTTTTTGAAAAAAAAATAAAAAGTATTTTTTCATTTTATACTTGAAATTAATTATTTTTGATGTTTTTATATTATTTTCATATACTGATATTAAAAATATTTTTTAAAAAATATATTTTTTTATTTTGATATATTTCTGAATAAAAATCACCAAAAATATGATCTATATTTCCGATCAGTAACTTAATCAGGACCATAATAAGCAAGTGATCAAAAACACGCAATAGTGGGGTGGTTTTGTTGTTATTTAAATAAACCCACTGACAAATTTCAAGTAGTTTAGCATCCATCTAATGTAGACCAAGTTTATCCCGTAAAGTCTCATTCTAGATAATATTATTTTGACTTTGACTCGAACCGTCTCATCAATTCTCAAATCCAAAGCTTAAATGTTATTGATCCCTCCCCCCTTTCATGATTTTTCTTTGCCAAACTCCTTTTTTTTTAATCAACTATTACGTACAAGTTTTCCGGTGAGCTTTTGATTAAATCACAAGGTAGCTGGTCGCTTGAGTAGGTAAGAAACATGAGGGGAATTTTTTTGCCACCCCAACTACCACTCGTGAGCGTACACCAGACAAAATTTTATACTACAAATATACGATATGACACGTTTAACATGCTAACAATACCTAAGTTACACGTGCTCAGGTCTCACTAAAATGGTCTTCTGTTCTTGTCTGAATGAAGAAGATTCGGTCAGTTTTAGACGGCTTGCATCGAAGCACACTCAAGACTCGAGCTGTCTACATTTCAAATTTAATTAACGTATCTGTCGTTGAGTTGTTAAAAAATAATTCAATTTTGGATTGTCCCCCCTAAATTTACTTTTCCATTCTAAAATATAAATAACATTGATAAGAGCAACATAACTACCATGGTGGACAGGTCAAGCTGGTCGTGAATTGAGGATCAAATTGATTGAAATTAGAAGTAAAATTGAAAAAATTAAAAATTTAATAAACAATTAAGAATCAAATATAAATCTAATATCAAGAAATAAAATAAAATAAAAAAGCTAAAATTCAGTAGGGGCATTTATTAACACTTTAGATTATATGTTCACTTGACAAGCATTGACAATTATTGTATTTGATATTTCTGTTGTTTTCGTATAATGCCTCCACGTGTATCATGCTATTCATGAAACACGTGATTTTGAATGAATCACCAACAAGTTGCAGTAAAAAAGTGATTTTGATCGATGAAAGAAGGAATAAGATTTATTTATAAATATATTAAAATAATATTTTTTATTTATAAAAAATATTTTTAATATTATTATAATAAAATAATTTAAAAATATTTTTTTTAAAGCATGCTTTACAACCATCCTCTAATCTTGTCGAAAACAGGGATGGCAATGGGACAAAATTAAACAATAAGAGTAACATGTATTGACTTGACTAGGTAGAGTAGATTGCTATTTTGGAGAAGTAAAATATTTTAAATAGTGTATATATAACATTTTTGTTGAAGTGTATTTTAGTGGTAAAAGCTATTTTGTAGAGCCATTTTATTTATATTATTTTAAATATAGTGGAATTATTTTCTATGTAGTTTAATTATGTCATTGATTATACAATTAATAGAAATAAGTTATATAATTAAATGATTGTTTATAAAAAACCCTCAAACAATATAATTATTAATTTTATATATAATTTTTTACTCTATTGTTAAGGTATTTTTAAATAAAAATAAATATTTTTGATATAATTACGTTATTTTCTAATATATATATATATACACATTATATATATATATATATATATATATTACATTGTATATATTATAATATATATAAAAGGTGGCCCCAACATGGGGTCACCTTTTTAGCTTGATCTCCTAAGCTCTATAAATAACAGTTCATGGAGAGGGTGTCATTTTTGACTCTGCATATACTTATCCCACTAGAACATGAACATGAACACAAAAATACTAAAAAAAATAATATTTTAACTTTTTATCTCCTTATGCATTCTCTCCTGGAGATGCTCTTATCAGTTGTCTATAAAAACATGACGTGATAATAAATAACTTGAGAGTTAAATAGCAGATTTTAAATTTGAATTATAATATATGCTTCTGGTAAGAATCTGGAACCGTCAGAATTTTGTTCATTTACTTAAACTTACAAAGTGTATTTCATGAGAGATAAAGTTTTCTAATATCCAAAAAAAATGATTGGAAAGGGCATAACATATCTCTACATGCTATAGATTATTTATTAGGTAATTTTAGTATAGATTTTATGTGTTATTATAGAGTTGAGATCTATGAGCAGTTATAGTAAGGGTTCCATTTTTTCATGGACAGAAGACTTGGTCATTAAAATTATAATTTTGCTTCTAATTCACTAATCACTCTCGCAAAACTGTCTACTTTAACAGCAAATTTATGTCATCTTGGTGTTTATGTATGTATGTATGTATTAACTTGCGTGCTGATAAGCTAATCTCGATTGAAATTTCATTAAGAGAAAGTTCATGCAATATAAAGTTGTGTGCATCGATCGAAGAGAAATTCATTGCTCGCTTCAAAGTTTCTTTCTCTCAAAAAGTTGGATGAAAGCATGTACATATGCACGTTATATCATTATTATACTTCAAGTAATAGCCAAAATTATTAAACTTATCCTTAGCCAGTACCTTGGTAATCCAAAATAACATCATTTTAATTTATTTTTTTAAATAAATGGATGGTGTCATTTTAATAACAAAAATTAATTCAAATCATGATCACAAGAATTAGTTTTATTTAATGTAATTTAAAAAACTTTCTAAATCAAGGATTATATATAAAGTTAGTGGATTATCAAGTTGATCCAGTAGGCAGACAGTTTAATAACATTAGCAGTAGCTGAAAATAACAAATATATTTAAAGGGCACAACCGTCCAAATTAGTGGCATCTTGGTACAAAAACTCAACAATTTCTATGTATGAAAAATCCAAAGCTTTCTTTATAATAACGTCAAATTAAATTCAAAATTGAGGCATGTTCGACTTTTTTGTACATGCTTTTTATTTTTGTAATGTTTTAGTTGTGTAATTAGACTGATTATATATTCAGTTGGATTCATAGATTAGTTAAGGTGACCGTAAGCTAGACCGAACATCTGGTTAAAAAAAAAAGTCAAATTAAATTCTTACAACCTGATTCCTTACAAAAGTTACATAATAATCTCTCTGGGCAAAGGATCTCTCGAAGAACTGAAACAGTAGCATCCTGTTTGAATAACTTAGCTTAAGCTGCTTTGATAACTTATCTCTTACCATTAATCAGGAGTAAAATCCACGTTAATAAAGTCTTTACCTAAAAAACTATGTCTTTTTTTTCATTTAATTTATAGAAGTTCACGCCTAGGTTGTTTGTTAACTATCCATGCATTATGCTGTCTGCTCAATGCGTAGACTTTCAAGGCACCCCTGAGCAGGTTCTCGCTGTCTTCTGACAAGATTTCCCCCCCACATGAACTAGTTGATTAGTAGTTCTGACTTGTGAGAGTAGCAGGGCACAGGGATCTAGCTATTTTGTAGAAGAAAAATTGATTTAAAATCATTATAAACATTTAATTTAGAGTAAAAAAGAAAAAAAAATATTATTTTTATTTTTTTAAAATTGTTTTTAAAACTAAAGGCTAAAAAGAGCTTTAATCAATTAACATGCTTGTAATTCAGTACGTTGTATTGTTACAAAAATCAGAAAAATGAGGTATCATAATGAAGATTTATTTTATTCAACCAATTGAGATTTATTTTTACATGCGAGGTTTATAATTATAATTTTCGATTTTGAAACAAACACGAGTTATTATATTTTGTACAAATAAAAAAACAATTGCTAGCTAGATTGATAAATACAGCTAGGGCATGAATACATGTCACACTTGGGGTTCTTGTGGTGTCCACTGGCTTGATGAACTAATAATGCGTATTTTTTTCTCAGGATTTTTACAGGGAGGAATCATGCATGTGAGAAAACGTGTTGTCAAATGTATATGGAGAGACGACTTGCAGTTAGTAATGTGAGGACAATATATATATATATATATATATATATGTTTTTTTTTTATATACCTAAATTTCAAACAGATCTTACAACCCTCAATTATTCAAAATTACACTCTCGTTTTTTAAAATAATTTGTTCAATGACACTTTGAATCTGTAAAATCAGTTCACCAGAGCCTCTCCTTCTTAAATCATATGATTCGTAGCAAGTTTTATCCAAAAATCTACATCTCTCTTAGTTCATACAAGAGTAAACTCTATTTCCGGAAAACATACTTTGTAAGTTCAGATGAACGAGTAAAATTCTGGTTGTACCGAATTCTTACAAACGATACACGCTTTGACTCGAACTCGAAAACAACTAAACAAATTACAAATTATTTATCATCAACCCCATGTTCTATGCTCTTTAGGAACATTAGGCATGATATTAAACTTGCAAGTCTCGTGGACCTAGCGCATAGCCAGGCCTAAGCATGAAGTGTTTGTGTTTGGCGCGTAACCGAGCTCAAGTGAATTGGATCTAACATCTCTTTAAACCCTCTTTTCATAGGTTTTGATTTATGTCAGGACTTCATAATTGGTCATGCAGCCATAAGATATATGAGATAATGAATTTTAGCATAAATAAATACACCTATCCATCCATACTATCGCTATTCTAAAGTTTCCCAAAACTATTAATAAGATAAATTTAAGAGCATGGATATTTAATCAATGCATCAGCCTATGGCTTTCGAGGGAAAGGCAGGGAGGTGGTCCTAGAAATGAGATCGACTGGCCTTCAACAATAAAGGAATTTTAGGTAGCGGTTCTGGTGAGACTTTTTGTTACCAATAAACTGGACGTGGATCTTCTGCAGCCGTCCATTCTCACGATGATCTTCATTTATCAGCAAGTGCATTGACACTTTCATTTAATGATGAAGCTACCCCACGTTTTGAAAAGAGATAGCTCATGTTTTAGCTAACTAATCTTTGAAAAATGACTGGTTAGAAACTCAGATTCATGTCTTGCCCTGGGCTTCAGATGTTGCCATGAAAATCATGAATGATGTTCTTACTACGACATGTTGCCCCAACATATCCTTCAAAACCAAGATTTACTCCGGATATTAAGTAGATTTTTTTCTAAATAATATTATTTGGTGTGAAATTTTAAATAAAATTCTATGATAATCAATACATGTTACGTATAATAAATAAAAAGGAACTGCCGCTAGAAGGAGGGGTCGAACCTCCGACCTTGTGGTTAACAGCCACACGCTCTAACCAACTGAGCTATTCCAGCTGTGTTGATTATCAAAGGATACACAATATATACTAACTAACTCCTTTGTTCATCACAATTTTCAAAGAGAAAAACCAGTGTTATGACTGTTTACCACCAGCCGGACAAAAAAAGTACGCAGTGGAAAAACAAAATTTATTTCGAGAAAGCCGGACGTGTTGCGTTCATTGTTGAAATGAAAATCCAGGCATATACATATACTAGCCGTATACATCTCGTCGCCGGCTAACATCATATTTTTTTTTAACATAAAAAAATATTAATTATATCTGATTTTTTTATTATAATATAAATTTAGATAAAATAATAAATCTGTACAAAAATCTTATAAAATACAAGTTTTTTTTAATAAAATATATGATTATTAAATGAATATATTTTTATTTTTTAGTAGGTTTCAATAAAATAACAAATATAAAATTATCATTATCATTAAAAAAAACAAGAAGATTTGGATATCTGAATTATTTAATATATTGTATTAAGAATAGTTCATTGTATAATTCAATTTAAATTAAACATAACAAACAAAATATAAATTGTGAAAGAACCTTCATTAATCAAAAAATAAAAATAAGTAATTAATTTTCTATCTCCAAAAGAAGAAAATATAAATTGAAAATTTATCCCCACGTTATTATTACTATCATTACTATAACAGTTAAAATTATTATCAATATTACTGACTAAATAGTGGAAATCATTAAATTGACTCAAATAATTAAAAAATAAAATATTTTACAAAAAAAACAATAAAATAATCACTAAAATTATCATTATTATTGCACATATAATAAAATCATCTGATTCAAAAATTAGAAAACAATAATAGGAAAAAAAAAAGATCAAAGAGAAAAATGGAGCAATATTAAAATTAAAATGACCACCAACTTAAATTAAAATTTCAGAATTCAACCGAATAAAAATAAAACCCCAATAAAAAATAAAATAACAAAAATTCAAAACAAAAATCAAAAGTTTAATTGAATAAATACGAACAAAAAATAAACATTGTCCAAAAATTCAAAAGAAATCAAATTTTTTATATATATAATTAATTTCAATTAAATGAAAAAATTGCAACAATCAAAACCTTAGGACAAAAATAATACAGGAATTTTTAAAAATAAAATTCAGTATAACCCATATAAATTAAAATTTCAGAATGGAACGTAATAAAAATAAAACCCCAACAAAAATTAAAAGCACAACTACATAATATATGAACAAAAAATAAACATTGTCCAAGAATAACCAAAAAACAAAAAAAATAATATAAAAAACATTGTTGATTGCTACAATATTTTTCCCACCAATTATATTATAGGCAAGGTACACACACAGTCTCAAAGCCAGCATGCCGTAAAATGATGGTGAATTTGAATATAGTTGGAAAAAAACATACATAATGCGGGTGGATTATCAATTATCAGTGTTTTCAGAAACATAAAAAAGGCCCCCTATGACAAATTTCAATGACAATGATTCAAAACTAGATAGATCATGGATTAATTTCAAGTTACAACACAATGAGATCCCTCTGGATCCTCAAATGTACACAAAAAAACTCATCTCTATAAAACCTATAGCCCCAAGAAAGCTCAGCCGTGTATGAAAAATCAGTTCGTTGCCTGCTATTTACCAAAATGAAACTGGCGCGACTTACACTCAGAATCACAAGCAGCTCTATCATGGCTAATCCCCTCTGAATGGCTGTCGATTAGCTTCTGACAATGAGAAAATGGCCAACATTCTAAGAAGCCGTTTCTCAAAATCCAACCCATCTTACCCATCTGAAAATCCGGCTAACTCTGAAGGGCAATTCGTAGTCTTTTGTAATGGCAGGCTCCCTCCTTGCTGCCTCAGTTTCTGACCATACATAGACCCCACGCTCTTGTTGACTGCCAGGCACAGTATTGTCCAGGATGACAGCAACAAGGAATGCAATCACCATATTTAAGGACAGTAACGTGTTCAAAAAATAGTTCAACTGCAGACAAAAATATAATAATTAGTAAAAATGTTAAAATGATCTGCAATGATGTTACAGTAATTTCCATTTATGGTTGACATGATCTAGATGGAAAAGATTAGGTTAGGGGCATGAATCTCGTTAGACATTCTCAATAAAACTGGCGTTGAGACATGGTAAGTATATGAACTTTACACTTCTTTGCTAGATGAGGTGAGCCAACAAAAAATCCGTGGTTTCAAGGAGATGCTGAAAGAAAATTCAATCAAAACAACGCTTTTAAATGTATCTGAAAATGTACAAATTAAAAGATGAAAACTGAATAGAACAGTATATCTTTCAGCTATGATGTCAATAGTGTATGAGAATCTATCAGATAAAACTTATCTCTGAAGGTAGTAGTCACCCTAGATTGAGGTAGTATGAATCAGATTGAGGATAGATGCAATCATGCTGCAGCGCTTTTTCATTGGTCGGAAACATAAAGGAAGTACAGGTGCATGCAAACAGAAAAAAAGAATAATTGTACTTTATGTTTCTAAGATTATGCTAACAATCAATAACATGCAAAAACTTTAATGAAGAATAAACGGACAATGTTTGATAATGATATTATCAGGATCTTAACATGTCAACAAAAAATATTAATAACAAATGTAAGTCAACAGATGCATACCCCTCCATATTTGCTGCGGAATGGCCCATGAGAGGCCACAATGTATGGATGTAAATAACTCGGGACAGACAAATTTGTATTTGGAGATATGCCATATTGCTGAAAGTATGCTGGTACAGACAGCGAGAAGAACAAAGACAGCCCGACTATGATGATATTCCGGGAGCTTCCAGCCTCACTATATCGCAGGTTTGATAATCCCAAAGCTGAAAGCATTGCCCACATGAAGCAAAGGAGAGCAGCAACCATGACTTCAGGAATTGAGGCAATAAATCCTCCAACTTTACCTGTTTGAATAGCAAGTAGGGAGAAAAAAAGATTTTACTACTCGATAAATAAAACCAAAATAATTTTATCCATATCAAAATGTTCCATGGGCAACTTTATGATCGAGGATCACAGGTAGTAAATTAAATTTGATCTGCACATTATACACGTTTTATAAGATCACTTCATTATCAGATGATACTAGCATGCTAGATCAGTACTTTTCAACATAATTCAATCAAAATCATATGATTGTAGGCATCAAATTTGAGAATGATTGTATTATGAATAAAACTTTTCCATTGTAAGTTCTACGAAACACATCGTTTCTAAATTCATACCTCTGATCATTTTGGGATGGGTTTATTTGAATTAAAGTTAAAATTAACAATTTTTATCAGCCATAATACTTGGGCAATTCATCTTCCTTTTTCTCTAGTTCTTTTCTCTTAAGTTCAAGAGATGATAGTTTACACTATTTTTAACTCAAGATCATTGTCAAAATAATCCTAGGAAAGGACTGGCAGCCCTGACAACTGTTTATTATCATAATGCAAAACATTCCATCATGCATTCGATTTGTACAAATGTCCTTCTTAGTCATCAAAAGTCTTCTTCCTTAAATTCTTTTAAGCAGTTCCTCTAGATTGCAACGACTATCTTGCACATCATCTAACAGCTATTTCAATCAAACAGTAATGGACCAAATGATAGTTTTGTTTCATTGCAAGGCAAATGCTGGCAAAAGGGTGCCTAGTGCAACATGTTAAAACATTACAATTCAGAACTGCAAAATGATAAGGACACGATAACCACAAAGAAACCAACCAAATATCCATTATGAGCTGACTGTTCCATAAGAAGTCTCTTAGACACACAAATGAAACAAGTCCACCATCATTGTTAATTAGCCAATCCATACAAAACATACAATTCCCATGTTGTGAACTATAATGTTTATAGCTCTTGCTCTGATTAATGAAGCTGTGAACTATGAAGTTAAAGACTTACCTACAAGGGATAAGAGGATTAAAGCACATGCACCCAATTCAACTGCTCTGCGGCTGCCCATTTTAGTCACAGCAATAGTGTGCACATTCTCAGTTAAAGTAGTAGAACCAGTTCCAGTACCCCATAGACCAGCCAAGACACTACAGAGGCCTTCAAGACCAATACCACGACTAACAACCCCTGGGGTTGGAGGTCTAGATGCCGCCAACAATGAAGATGCGTGGTATGAGCCAACCTAAGTTCAAACCCAAATCAACATCAGGGATGTAGTCATCTAATTGTTGACAGGTCATGTAAACAGCTTTAGACAACAAAAAGCAACAATAAATGCTAATTTTGTTCATGTATGTCGGTGTTACTATCTCAGTTTAGAGTGTTATGCTTCTATAAGCACATGAAATGAATTTTATTGACTTTACAGGCATAAGCACTCTCCCAGAATTGCTTCTTTATTTTTTTAAAACAAAAGCCACCAGATGTTTTAATGGATGCTAGCTAACAGATGAATAATCATCACAAGAAAAACAGCAAAATACATGAATCAAGTATGAGTGAACCTTAAAGAGTAAACAGCCTGAATTTATAATAAGGTCAAGTGGTATCACGTAAGGTCAAGTGCTAATAAGTACCTCTCAGCGCCTATCAATCTTAAAGAGAACACACTATTGAACACAGTAGAAAGAGTAAACAGCCTGAATTTGTAACACGGTCAGGTGCTAATAAGTACCACTCAGCACATATCGATCTTAAAGAGAACACACTATTGACCACAGCAGAAAAGGTCTTCAGCATTAATATCTCCTGACATGAAGCTTATCATTTTTCAAAAAAGGTATATTTAGAACATTTGGCCATAGAAATTTCCAATATCTCCACGGTGAGCTTATCAATATCTTATGATCCTAATTTAGATTACAGCAACCTCTTTAAGGATTGACTTTAAGAAAACTATCCAAGTGCAGGTAAAAGCATAATTAATATTTGCTTCTCAAGCAAGCTTCAACCATTTCAACAATGCAATCAGTGTTCAGAGTTCACTTTCTGTTTTCTTTTCTTTCCCAGTAACTCCAGGCCAAATCCTAAAAATTATATTTCATTTATGTAAAATTAGAAAACAAAAAAAAGTGGTTTTATGCATGATGAAACTCCAGGATGTTTTACAATAAAGATCAGTGTGATTTAAGGTAAAAAAAAATGAAAGGGATATAGGATATTAGATTGTTAGAAAAATATTAATCTCCAGGAGAGGTGTCATGATTGACATTGAAAGGAAACCAACCGAATCTACAGATGAGATGATGGACACTGCACACATAACAAGAGCCATTTTCCACTCAAAGACAGGAGTACCCCATTGCAATGGATAAGGAAACCTAAACCATGGGGAAGATTTCAGCGCATAGGAAGTATCAACTCGGCAGTGCTTCATGCTGGAAACATGCTTTCTGCAGTGTTCAGATATAATGTTTGATGCTGGAACATTTACATCACAACCTTTGTAGCTATAGACCCCTGCTTCAGTAAGAAGGAAAGCAGCCGCCCATGTGATTGCTAGACCCAATGGAACCTGGCAATGAAATATTGATAACCTCATTATCATGCAATACCATTTTTAACAATGTTATGGTCTAATGGATTAAGTTGCTAAAGCAGGGTGCGTTGTTCAATGTCAAACCCACCACCAATACTCGGACCAAAATTAGAAGGCCGGTGTGGTTTGAGCTCTGAAATAAGGTGTTAAAAATACCAAAGCTGGGCATTGGTTTGTTTCTCCAATTTGGTCTGTCTTGAGGGCCATTCAGCTGATATTTGTCAGTTTTGTTGTGGTGGGCCTAGAAGTGGGGTTTTAGACTGAGAAGTGTATTGCTGGATGAAGAAGAGGACTTCATCATGGTGGCTGATAGATTGTTCAGGATTTTGAACAGAAATTTAGTCATTTGGGTAAGCTCTAGCAAACACAAAGGAAATAATGACAGAATGATGGAGAATGGGAGAGCAAGACAGCAACAATAATAAACATATTGATGAAAAGCTACAATGTGACAGAAAACTTACTGCATAAATAAGAAATATGCGATGACCAAAAACAGAAATCTTGCGCAGGTACTGCAGAAAGCATGGGAAAAAAATTTAGATGTTTTAGCACACAACAATAATAAGTAATTTTAGCAGTAATACAAATTGAATTAAAAGGCAATACTCCCAAAAGAAACTAAATACTATAATTCAAGGAAAAAATTAGCTTCACCAAAACTTACAAGAGAAAACATGATAACCAGTAATATCTGCACTGCACCAATCTCGAGACAGGTACCAACTCGTGGAAAGCCATAACTATAAAAAGAAAGCCCAACAGCAGCAATAGTTGGGGCAACAACCACTGGATTGATCAACCTGAAAAGGGAATAGAAACAAACAGACGTTGAGTTATTGAGCATCTTTAGAGAGAGACAAACGACAGCCAGGGAGGGAAGCGGTCATCAAGCTAGGTACAATTTTGAGAACACCAGCATTGACAGAGATGATTTTCAGTTCATGCTTTAAGGGCATTCTGATATTATTTTTGGGAGAGGCTATGGATGGTACTCTTGGTACTAGAATTCACAGGAAACAGAAAAGGTGCATGTTGTTTAAAGAAGAGTAGAAAGCAAGTCAGAAATAATGTGCATAAGCATAGGTTGCAAAGTTTACAGGAATTTGAGATAGCATATTTTGTAGCCATGCATATCTAAAGCAATATTTCTCCCCACTGATTAGTAATTGATTGGACAGTAGGCAGTTTTAACACCAAAATTTGTAATTTAACAATCACTGATACAAAACAACTAAATAAATGGTACTGACAGAAGAGGCACAAAGCTGGATTGGCTAGAGACTTGTATGCTATTTTCAAATTCAAAGTTTGGATAACTCTTCTGCAGTTTGTTCCAAATTAACACATAAAATACTAGCTTGTGGTCAAGGAGAGGGGTTAAAGCTTGAACACCCATATTTTGTTTTTTGTTAGCAGACATTAAAAGTATTGATGGAAATTCATTACGGAAACTGTTTGAAAGGAATAAGGGTAGTATTGCAACAATTTGTGCCTTAAGAATAGAAATGAATGTTGGTGTGTTGTTAAAGAATGAATTTGCAATTTATTTTCCCTGATGTTAAAGTGTACACTTAATCAACCATAGATGACAGCCAATGCTGTCCAGTAGTTGATCTGTCCTACATCAATAACCATCAACATATGCACTCCACTTCATATTTAAACAGCTATTATGATACAGCTGTTCAGACAAAGTAATTCAATCCATCAATCTTCAAGTGTATATAGAGTTACTTTCTAGATGGAATTACAAAAATGTGAAGGTGCAGCAGCTCATTGAAAAGTGCAGCTAGTAAAGATGCTGAAATTGTACCTCAAAAATACTGACATCAGTCCACTATATCCAAGTATTGTTTGAAAAGCCGAAGCAATAATTATAGCTCCTTGTAGCTCTTTCATAATATGCTTGAAATTCTGCCAAAGAACAAATATTTTACAATTCTTGCAAGGATGGTATATTTCTCAGTAGCCAAATTTTCCGTAACATTTTGCTGAACTAACTTGTAAAATTATTCTTCATAACCTTAGATAATAACTTCTGATTGTTTGGTTTACAGATAATAAAAATTCAATCTTCTATCAATGATACAGAATTATAGATCGAGTCTTGATATGGATGTCCTGTCTTTTTTCTATTTTCTTTTTATCTTCTGACCTTGGCAAAGAAATTCCAACCACTGCTTTAGATCACTACTAATTTCTCAGATTCTTTAAATTTTAAAAGTCTGAAGCTAAGCGTGAAAAATTAAGCAATCAATTTGCATAAGAATATGAAAATTTAGGAGCTAATTAGAAGCCAAAATGACAATCCACCAACCAATCATACATCTACCAACTCTCTTGATGATGCAAGTCAATTGATGGGCCAGGACTACAAGGTGGAAATTTTACAAATTCTCAAGAACCCTCACTTTTTTGGGTCTTTCAGGTGATCTATATATATAACAGAGATGCCATCTGTGATGCCTTTTTAGTTTTATCCCAGAGTTCTGATACAGTATCTAGATTCTAGTGTAGGATTTGGTTAAGCAAGTTCACATTTATCAGATTTATGTTCAAAGCATAAATATCACCTTGCAACCCAAAATTTTAATTTTAAAGCTAAATATGGCTGTGCAGTTAACATTATTTGAGGCTTGTTAGCAAACTGATTTGATGAGATATCAACCATCTGCATTCTTCTGGCCTTTTTGGTAGTGCAAGCTTTTAATGCTCTAAATAATACGAAACATTTTAAAGAAAATGATTGGAGAAAGACTAAGCCATGCAAACACAAACAATGACATGGTTAAAAGATGAACAGGGTGCTCTCCACATCAAAGTGTTCTAATTATTCAGGTGAACACAGAATGATATTTGTACAAAACATCACCTATTTTAGCATAGGCAGGCACGAAAAAAACAACCTTGCCTTTGATCCCAATTGCATGGAGACATAAAAAGACAACCATATGTTTTAACTAAAAAAAATCTGAACAAAAGAAACTCACATTTCCATTTAGTCTTTGAAACTCAGGGGAGTTGATTATTGCCAGAACTGGAGCAAGGTAAACAAATGATGGGCCCTGTATCAAAGGCAACCTTGACCCAAATGACGTGTGCAAAAGAGTGGTTACTCCTGAAACAAATAGCACTGTGGACACCACCAGTGAAGTATCCTCCTAAACCAACTAAATCAAATCAGATCAAGATAAACTACAGTATATTATCTAGCAGACTGTGATTATCATAAGAAGTTCAAGGAAATAATTCACTACTACTCACATGAGTGCCACCCATTGCAGGAACTATGACAAGTGGAATGAGAACCAATGAACCTAACATCGAAAGGTAATGCTGGAAACCATATAGACCAATGGGAACTGAAACATTGCAAAAAACAATAAGCCAATCAAATTAACCATAAAACCAATAAAAAATCACAATCAATATTTCAGATCAATAAAAAAGCTTCAAATATCAAACCATGAAACAACACCCTTCTAAGTTGCCTGCGAATCCAATAACAAAAAGGGTCCTTCCATCATATCGAATAAACAAATAAAACATGAAGTGCGATACCAAAATCAAAGTCCTGGCGAATTTAAAATGACCACTAAAATTAAGCAAAAAGTAGCATTTTTTATTGCCCCACGATATGTAATGATCACCAATAAATAAAGTAATCCCGCGCATCAACTATTCGTTCATAGCGTCACCCTATTATTTCAAACTACCAGCAGAACAATAAAATATTATGTCCACTCGCAAAATTCCTAACGAACAAATTCAACTCCAACACTCAAAATCAGAATAATCCAATTTAAAAACATTGCTAAAAATCCATTTAAAACACTGTTTTACTCTCACAATAAAATAAAGTATTAAAACCTAATCCAAACTAGTCACAACTCCAAAAAGAACCATACGATCTATGAAACTAGACAAAACCCAGTTCAAATTATCAATTAAAACAGCAACAACAAAAAACACATTACTTTCACTTCCCTCGAACTCATTATAACCGATTGAGCTGCAACTAAGTCAGTAACTAACCAATCTTACCAAAAAAAAACCACTCACCAAGACCAGGAGTGTCTCTTAACTCGTACTTCATATGTGTTTGTCTCCCTCCAATAAAGCCATCATCCTCCACGTAAATCACTTCCTCGTTCCTCGTCCCTTCTCTTCTCGGAACCTCCGGCGCGCCATTCTGTCCCACCCCATTTGCCCCATGACCCAAACCATCCTTCTTTGCTCCCTCACCATTACCACCATCAGAGTCCCTCCTCCTCTTCACCACTGTCTGATCCTTATTCTCTGCTGGCACGACCAACACCTTATCGGTCCCATTCACAGCAGCCGGAGGCGGCGCTAGTTTTGTTTGTGGTGTTGTTGTCCTGACCCGACCCGCTTCAACATCCGGCTGTGAATCCTTTTGCTCTTTCGGCCTCGGTGGGAGTGAAATCTGTCCAGAATCACTCGCATTGGTCTCGCCGGAAAATTTGGGCCTAAACCCTGTTCGTTTAGCCCATGAAGACGGCGGCATTGCAGCCGATTCTGGTGCTGGTGGCCACTGACCTGGTTTGGGCCGGACTTTCGGGTCGGAGTTAGACATTTTCTAATCCACTTCAATCCCTTCCTCTCCCTCAAAGCTGCATGACAGAAGGATGAAATGCTATGCAGATCTGAAAAGGGTCGTCAGGGTTTTGAGTGTTTGGTGGGGAGGGGGTTTAGAGATAAAAGATTGTACCTTCTTTAGAAAGAGAAACCGAAGCTTATTGCTGTATTTTTCCAGGGAGAAAAGGATATGACAAGAGAGAGAGGAAGACAGCTAGTGAAGTAGATAAAAAACCGCGTTAGCCATTTGTCGTTTGGGTTTTTTAAGGTTTTTTTATGCGAAATCATGGGAAGTGATGTAATAAAAATGTTTTCAGAGGATAGATTTAATTAGCCGTTGTTGTTGATGGGGGATAGGGAATTTGATTGATTGGTAAAAAAAATAATCATGGCGAGAAAAGTTCTAATCAAAGTCCTATTTTCATCTTACGAATCATGATGCAAAGTTTTATGAGTCAAGTTTATATATTTATTGATTTTATTTGACTAGTTAATTAAAATAATTATTATATTATGATATAGAAATTATTAGAAAGTAAAATACTTATGCACTTGTTGTTTTTAGCATTTGATAATATCAAAGCTTTTCAATAGTAAAAAGTATATGCTAGACTTGATAAATCTAAGCATGTTTCCAAAACAATTTAGTTTTAATGTAAGAAAATAAATAGATCAAAATATATATTATACATTGATGAAAAATATTAAGAGTGTTTCTTTAGATTTGGTATTTTTAAGCTCTGACACACTTAAATTTAATTGTATATTTATATAGGTCAAAGTTTGTATTTAAGGTTGAGGGACTTAAAACATGTTTTTATATAATAAAAGTTCCTTTTAAATGTATATGGCTCTTGCATTACTAGGCACCTAAACAAGATATCATACTTTGTTATTTTTAATACAACTCATTTCTTTCTTTCATGACAATGTATTGGAATTATGATTCTTTGCAACTTATGGTATGTGAAAATGATCCAAGATCATCTTTAAGCTATAATGTTATATTCACATTCTTGTAGATATATAACATAAGCATTAGGAATTACTTATCTTTTTTTTTTCTAGTAGATTTTTCAATGCTTTACCATCATCTTCTTAAGAAGTATTTGGTTTGATTGGTTATTCATAAATTATTGGTAATACTTTAATTACTTGATTTATTAGAATACCATCAACAACTTCTAGAGCTCTAGCAATTGGTCATTAAACATCCATTTATACTTGATGGATGTTATGAACAATAATTAATTTATCATTTGATAGATAAGCATATGATTCTTAATTATAATACTTGAAAACTATGTTCCTAATTTGATTACTTCCATTATTCAATTCATTTTCAATAACCTTTGCATTTCTTTCATTGTTTCCATCTTTTCTTTCCATCACTTTTATTAGCACTAATATGAAAGGGTACGTGTAATTCTTTACTAAAATGCAAGTCTCACATTTGAAATCCAAATAATTTATATTAGAAAATAATTATGGAAATAACTGCCTCATATAACTGAATGATGGTTGTCCCAACCATGCATGTCATAACCAAATGTATTTTTTTTTTATACTTAATGAATGTTTCATAGATAATTTAGACTAAAAGTCATATGGTGTGTTGCCTTAGAGTCCATTATCCATTCATTTTTTCATTTTTTTCTTAAAGACTATGAGAGCATTGTTGTTGTAACAACAATTGTTACCTTGATCATCGTGATTAATGGTAGTCTCTGCATTTGATTCTATAAAAGAAACAGGAGAAAGTCGGGGGTTTACGTATGCTATTAATGCTCATCCAATTCCATCATTAGTTTCTTTTAGTTTTCAAGCCTTTAGTTCATTCCACCATTCTAGGTAGCCATGTAACTTGAAACAAGTTTCAAGTGTATGTTTTACATTTCCACAATGAAAACAACAATTTCCTCCACCCCTTGTTGGCCCCTTAACCTTTGTTGAAAAGTTTAGCTCCTCCTCTTATAGTATTGCATACCTTGTTTGTCTATGTTCATATATAGTTGTGGACTAGTTTCCCCCCTTTTTAATTACCATAACTGCAGCAGTAAAACCACCATTGGTTGCAAGCATGATTGATGTTTCGATATCTTCCTCTTGGACATATATATAAATTTGTTCAATGGTTGGAAATTATAGTAGTTGAAGTACATCACTCATATATTTTATTAAAATTGTCATCTAGTCCATCGAGAAAAACAAAAACCAATTTTCTTGAATAAGGGTGTTATACTTTTGTATATCACCTGCACACTCCATTAGATTTGAGTAGCCAAAATTAATTTCCTTCCATATGCCTTGAAGACTAATGTTGGTATTTCCCATTTTGTCTCATCTGAGTGACATGTCTTTTTAAATCATATACATGACATTTTTCATTCCAATCAAAATAAGTTGTAGCAATTGATTCTCGTACTTGTTTGGGCGTTGGAAACGAAATGAAGTTGTCGATTAAGGGTCTATTGAGTTAATCAACCAACCATTTACAGTAGATTTATCTATCCTCCTTTTTTTTTAAATGTAAAGTTGTTTGGATCTAGTTGCAGATGGTCATAATTTATATATCCTAGTTTGTCTTTTTTTTGAGATATACAATTTTGGACCAATTAGCATAGTGGGTTCCATTAAGTTTGATAGCAATTTGTGTAACAACAACATTGTATGTCATCATTGAGGTCAGGGTTTGGTTTTGTGTCAAAACCTGAGTCATTCTTGTGGTTAAATCTTCAATGATAGCTTTGATACTATATTAATAAAAAAAATATTTATAGTTTTTTATCATGCTTTCTAAGTTCACAGTACCCCCCACCCGCCCGCCCGCACACACACACACACACAAAAAGAAATAGTTTTAGAAGGTTATGGACTCGGGTCTTCCCTCTTAAAATCAATACAACTCTTGCAAACAAATATAAATTATACAACTATAATGTAAATCAACTACTAAAATATCTCATACAAACTCTCAACTAAATCAATGTCAATTAATGCCAAAACATATGTCCCAATCCTTATTGACTATTTCTATAGCAACCTTTGTTGGAACTTGATTTAACATGCATATTTTACACGAGAATTTAGGTTGATTGAAGTTGTTGAGCATACCCCCATGTCATGTCCAATAATGTTCAATTTCTCTTTTTTGTTGTAGTATTTTTGTATGGTAAACCAAACATGATATGTTAGACCACTATCTCATTCTTCTAAAAAAATCTTGGTGAATGAACCAGTACTTATTTATCTTCTATATGTCAGGTATAATATTCTTCATCTTTATCCAATCTTATGATTTTAAATTGTTTCTAATTTGTTTATTTACTTTAACTTTAATAAAATTTAAATAAAATAAAATTCTAAAACTCAACTAAAACCCTTTTTGAAAATAACTAGAGAAAAACAACAATATAAAAACAACACTGATTAATTATAGCAAATTAAATTAATTGATCTATCTTGGAACACAGTTTCAATACATGTTCATCAAATCTTATCTTAAGTCAAAAATCAAATTAAAAATTATATTATTTCTCAAAATTATATATTAATATTTTAGACTCCAAACTTTCCCATACATATCCCACATAAATTCTTCACCCATCCGCCAAGAAGAGGGGACAAAACGACAAGAAAAGAAGAAGGGCTTGCCATGTTTCGTGGGTCTTGTAGGCGGTGAAGTCCAGCATGGTTTTCCGGCGTAAAAGTAAATCGAATCATAGAAATGGACACGGATTGAGATCTCATAGATTTGGAAAATCTTCAATAAAGGATCTGATTTTGGTATTAAATATTATTCATGAGAGTGACGTTCATTGTTCTTTGAAAAAGACAAAGTATATATATGTTCTTCTTTTGATCTATACTATTTGAAATTACGATTTGATTTTTGAAAATATTTATTATTTAAAAAAATTATTAAAATAATATATTTTTATTTTTTTAAAATTTATTTTTGACATCAGCACATCATAATGATCTAAAAACATTATTTTTTTAATTTAAAATAAAAAATAAAAATATAAAAACTTCAAATTTTTTCATAAATACTTTCCAATAACAATGTAAAATAGCCCTAAAAAAAACCTTTTACTCGAGGGATTGCTACTGGTGTGGCCTTGTGGATGGAAGTATGGTAAAAAAGTATTTTTCTTTTTCGGATTAAATTATTCCCAGAAACAAGTTTTGATTTCGTGTTTACGAAACCAGAAAAAGGGCATGGGCAACCTTAATTGCTTCGTGTATTTTTGTGGCTAGACTATCATTTTTCAAGTAGAAAGTTTGAGTTTTTATAATAATAATACTAATATATATTTCGGTAAAGAGAAAGTTTTAATTTAATTAGTTCATTTGTATCCTTGTTTTATCAAATTGTTTGTTTTTATCTATAATATGAGCTGGATTTTTCGTATTATTATTATTAATAATAATAATATTTTATGTATTAATGTCACAATATGATTAAAAAATTAGACATTATAAAAGTGAACTTATTGTATAAAAGCAAAACAATCCACTTACCAGGATGAGTATTGAGAAGTTGGGCCGCAAAAGCTCCGACCGGGCAATTTGCACATGTGAATGGAGGGAGGGAGTTTTGAGTTTTACAAAACCCTAGTGAAAAATTTAATTTATTTTTTGTAAGGAATTTTAAGGATTCTAACATTTAAAATTGTTTAAGGTTAATAATTTAATATAATTGTTTCAATATCACAAAATCATAAGTTTAGTTTTTAAGGTGTCTGACCTCTAATAATAACCTATATTAATCACTAATGAAAAATCTCTTAAATATTTTTAGAAAAAACTTGGTATGACATTCTAATTATAGACAAATTGAAAACCCTGTAAATGAAAAAAATATCAATTTACCCTAAATAGTATCACATTTATTATTTTATGATAATTTTTGAATTTTATTCAATCAATTCTTCACTTAATTTTTTTTGGTCTAAATTTGTAATTTCTTGGTTTATTTTACATTATAAACCTTAATTTCTAAAACTTATTAACAATCAAGTTAATCATACCATTTTGTTTTTTTACCCATGGTTCTTATGTGTGTTCAATTAGGTTCGTTGATAACTTTATCCAAATATAAATAATAATTCTAAATAAAATGGGATTAAAAAAATTATCAATTCAACAATTAATTCATTTATATTTTAAGATCGAATTAAGATGATCTATTTAAATGAAATTCTCATACATGTAGTTCAATATTCATGTCATTTGACAATTATTCATATATTAGTTATAAATATCCTTTATACCTTAACTCATGATAGCAACAATTTTATTTTATAAATAAAGTAATTTAATATGTATTAGTTTCAATAATTCTAATTAATATTTATTTTTAATAAAGCATTAATCAAGAACATTTATAAACAATATTTTGATACAATAAAAATCTCATAATTATAATAACTTTTAAATTTCCATGGCAAATCTTATTTTTTCCTAGAGACTTTATATTTATTATAGATTCATTAATCAAATATTTTATTAATATTAAAGATAAATTATTTTTACATAGACAAAATTAATAACACATATAACCACCCGATTAACTACAACGTCTATACACTAACAAGGAGATCTTAAAATTAGGTTAGAAATAATTAATTATATCAGTGAATTTTTATTGATATCAAAATTAATTAAACTAAATTAGCTATTTTGGATGAGAAATAATTAATGATAGTTTTAAGTGATATCAATATTAATTAAATTTGATTAGTTATTCTTGACATGAGACTAATAATATCAAAGGAACCTCAACATCGACATTTTTAATGAATGAATCTGAGTATTATGATAGATTTGATTAGTTATCGTGAATGTAGAATAATTAATGATACCAGTGAGATGCATTGATATTGATAATTTAAAAAAAAAATAGTCAATTTATGTATATAAGACATATTAAAACTTATTTTGACGCAAAAATTATGTTGCATATTGTTGTATAGAGTTTATGATATAGAAATAATAAATGTTATGATTAAGATTCATTAAGATAGGTTTTTTTATACTAGTCTTGACCTTTTATTGAGCTTTTATGATGAATCATGTTTCTCTCGAACCCTCAGTCCATTCAATTTAAGCAAATGAATTTTAATACAAAATAAAGTATAAATGATTTTTTTTGCTAATATTATATCACCCAAATCTATATAAAAAAGAGTAATAAATAATAAAAATAAAATAATCTAAAAATAAAATTTAAGAGTTCTAATTTCTAAAAATAAATTGGATAAAACTATTGAGTTAAATGAAACTTCAAATAATTAAATACGTCGGATTTTTTTTGGTTATCAAGTTTGTAAAAGATATAAAATTGAGCATAAAAAAACAAATTATTATCCTATATACCAAAAGAGATCAGGGGGTTACTGTGGATTGAAATAGTGTTTTATACTATATATATTGTTGCACAAACAAAAGCAAAAAAAACATGTAGCCCACTGGTAAGACATACCAGTGGGCTTGTGGCGCTGGCAGGGGGGGCCCTGCGAGCGCCTCTTTGTGTTGCACCATTTTATTTTATTTTTGACTTTTCTTTTTTTTTTCTTCTTACTTTTTTTTTAACTTTGCTTCTTTTTTTTTTTAACTTTGCTTCTTTTTTCTTTTTCTTTTTGTTTTGATTTTTTTACTTATATTTTAATTATTATTATTATTTATTTTTATTTTTTTCACTTTGCTTTTTTTCATTTTTTTTATTTTCATTTATTTTTATTTTTTTTCACTTATATTTTTTTAATTATTATTATTATTATTCTATGTACTAAAAGAGATAAGCCGGTTACTGTGTATTGTGAGTAAAATCACTGTGGATTTCAACAGTGTTTTTTTTTCATATTTGAACAGTAACTATACTTTTTATATATTTTGTCACACAAAAAACAATAACAATGATGTAGCTTATTGGTAAACACATGACCATTTGGGGGGAGAGAAGGCGCTGGGCAACGGTTTGACCCCTGCCACCGCCTAGCTTTTTATTTCTTTTCATTTTTCTCTTATTTTTTCATTTTTTTTCATTTTCCTATTTTTTTTTATTTTGATTGTTTTTTTATATTTTTTTTTGGATTTTGACTTTCTTTTGTTTTTTTACTTATGTTTTATTATTATTATATTGATTTTTTTTATATTTTTTTATTGATTTTGATTTTTTTATTTCGTTTTTGTTTTTTTTTTAAAAAAACAATTTATTCTTTTATTCTTGTTATTATTAGCATAATAATAATAATAATAATAATTATTATTATTATTTAATGTTTTTCTCTTACTTAATTTTTTGTTAATATTTTTTAGGTTTTTTTTTCTCTAGGGATAATTTGATAATTTTTATTCTTTTAATAGTTATACAAACTTTTTACTCAGGCCACAAAGTAGTGTAATATTTTTTTATAAATTTTCAGGTCAAATAATTGTTTTTGGAATCAATAATTTTCATTGATTTTTTATTTATTTTATTTTTTTCATTTGCTCTTTTGTTAATGTTTTTTTAAGCATTTGATTTATTTTTGTTTTCTTCCTGTTATGAAAACAATAATAATATAAATATTAAGAATAATAATAGTAATTTCAGGTTTTTATTCTTACGTGCTTTTTTAATAATTTTGTTTGGTTTTTCTATGAGATTTATTAAATAATATTTATTGTTTTGACAGTGATGGTGATGATGATGATGATTTAAGAAATTAAGACTTTGATTTAGTATTATTATAATAAAGGATGTTGATCTTTTTCATACTATCAAATTTTATATATTAAAATATTATATTATAATCTCAACAGTTATGAAGATTATTTGTTACGCTTGCACTATGCCCATAGCGTAGTGCGGGAAATTCAGCTATTAGTTAATATACTAAAAGAGATCGAGGTTGAGTGCTTGTAGAGTGGCCATTTTCCCTCCGTAGCTCGTGAGCGTTAAGTCGGCCTTTTTTTTTTTTTTTACAAAGGCCTTCTTTTTCTATTTTTTATGATGGTTAAGACCAAGCAAAGGCTGTGGGCGAGCGATTATCTGCGCGATGCCAATTCTGGCAGCGCGCGAGTTCGAAATGCTCCGGGCGCAAAAATGCTTTGAATTTGTGTTTTTTTTAATATAAAAAATTGTTTTTTTCTTTTTTTAAAAAAGAGTCTTTTGTTTTTTAATAACTGGTTGTTGTAGTTTTTTTTCTTTGAAGAACCATTTTCTTTTAAAAAAAATAAATGGTTTTTTTAAAAAAATAATTGGTTGTTGTTTTTTTACAAAACATTAATAACTAAGGTGTCTGGGCCAACTTACGCGCACCACGACTAATCTCCGGATCCATTTTTTTTATATTTTTTCCCTATTTTGTTTTGCCACTTATATTTTTTTCTTAATCGAGGTGTCCGGGTCAATTTACTCGCACAATGATTTTTTCTTCCCATGTATATTTTTTTTTTCAATCAATAATTTTTATTGTATTTATCATTTATTTTATTTTTTTATTTACTTTTTTGTTGATGTTTTTAGGCTTCTTTTCATCCTTTCATTTAATTTCGTTTTTTTCATGTTATTAAAGCAATAATGATATTAATAATAATAATAATAATAAGAATAAGAATTTTAGTTTTTATTCTTACATGTTTTTTTATTAATTTTTTTTCTCATGTTTGTTTAATAATGTTTATTATTTTGACAGTAATAGTGACGATAATTTTAGAAGTTAAGACTCCAACGTTACTGTTGTTATGATACAGTATGTTGATCTTTTTCATTATATCAAATTTTACATATTTAAATATTATATTTTAATTTCAATAATGGTAAAAATTATTTGTTCCGTCCGCACTATGCCCGCAACGTAGTGCGGGCATTTGACTAGTTAAATACCTAAATTACAATTAATCACTAGAAACAATACGGCATATTAAAAATAAGAATCTCAGGCCATTTTAATATGTATAAAAACTAAGGGCCAAAATGCTAGAAATTGCCGAGACGGGGGTTAATTACTCTTCACAAAGCAGTAGACATCCTGATAAATAAAAGTCCCGGGAGGGGTCGATTCGTAAATTTACGGGACAATCATAAATAAAGAAAAAACGCCGGTTGTCTAAAACCTTATTTGTAGGGTTTTCCTCCCTCCCTCGCCTCTTCCAGAACACAGAAGCAAGGTGTCTCTCTAACTTTTCAGGCAGCCACCGCCGACAACAACAAATCGAAGTATTGAAATCGGTAAGTCTCTAATCTCTACTGGGATACCTTAATGTTTTTTTCGATACTGATTTTGAGTTTTTATAGCTAATTCTCTTGCTGTAATAAATTGCAAAGAGTTTTTTGGTTGTAACAATTTCTTGTGGCTAATGGATTATTTAGAAATAATTGATTTTTATATGGTTTATTTATTGCTTCAGAACTTGGGGATATTTTTTAAAGAAGAGACCTAATGAGGTTGGAGAAGTGTTGGTTCTGCTCCTCGACTATATACCCGGGGCACGGTATACAATTTGTCCGCAACGATGCTAAGGTAAAATACTGGTTTACGACGATTTTATTAACTTTGCATGCAAATGATTTTCGTTGGATCAATTTGAGGGTGAACTGAAACTGATCAATTTGAGGTTTATATTTGTGAATAGTTGTTGAGCTGTACAGGGGAATGAAATTGTTAGTTCTAAGCTGGTGAAATTTAGGTGTTTCGCTTGTATGTTGAGTGGTTGAACTCATTGAAGTTTAAGAAAGGTTACTTTTAGCGGTTGAATTGGTATTTGAAAGAGTTAGCACTGCCGTATCTGCTATTGTTCGTGCGCCAAATTGGCATGTAATTTGGGTAGATTTTGTTGAACTTTTAGTCGTTGGTAATCCCAGGTTGGGTGTTTTTGTATCTAAATAGGGCTTAGTTCAGTGATTGAAAAGAAGATTTGTGGTTTCGAGGATCAATAATTGATTGAAGCTTGCAGCATTGTGTTGGATTTTTGAACTCTAGTGTAAGTTGAGCTATTACTCTGGAGAATGTTTTGTTTTGTTATCAAGGATATTATTAGCTCATAATCCATTTGATTGTTGGTCACGTGAAATTTTGCTTGACAGTTCATCTGGTTGGTTTCTGGTTTACATTACTAATCTGACCTATAATGTAGCTGGTTAAAGAAGTTGTGCATCAAGTTGAACCTTTTTTGCAGATTTTTCGATTTTGTAGATCCAAGTGCCACAAGAACTTCAAAATGAAGAGGAACCCTCGCAAAGTAAAATGGACCAAGGCCTATAGAAGGTTGCATGGGAAGGACATGACACAGGTTAGGAGACACCTTTCACCTTTTGTTTATGCCTTTAGTTGCTTTTGTCTTTGGATTGAAAAATCAAACCCATCAGAATTTTTACTGTGCTTGTCCTGCTGCTCATCCCATTCTTGTTTGGAAAAGGATACAACCTTCGAGTTTGAGAGAAAGCGAAATAGGCCTGAGAGATATGATAGGAATCTTGCTGAGAATACTTTGAAGGCTATTAAGAAGATTGACAAGGTCAGATCTGACCGGGCAGCAAGCCACATAGAGAAGAGGTTCTACATCTGCTTTATCTCCTTTGTGAGATGTTACAGTTATCTCTGAAATCTATCAATGTTAATTGAAAATCTTGGCAGGTTGAAGGTCAGGAAAGGCAAGGAGCGGAGAGAGGCACAGAAGGAATTGGAGCAGTCGATTCACTTGGTCAAGGCTCCTCAAGCGCTTCGAGAAGACCAATCTCTCACGCTACCCAAGATCAAAGTCCAGGTTTCTCAACCAAAAAGCGAGCAAAATCAGGCAATGGAAGAATGATTTTCTTAGCCAGTTCATTAGTTGTGTTATTGCTTTGTTCTCTCTGTTTTTCTGCTCTTCTTTTTTGCACTGTATTCCGCTAGAGGGATACCGGTGAGGGTGCTTTAGCATTTCTGTTGACGCACTCATTTGTTGTTAAGGTCACTCATGGAGGGTAGGATTGTGCTCTGTTTTCAATTCATTGCCATGACAAGCAGGTATCAATGAAAATTGTACTGCAAGTATACTGATTCCTTGCCATATGTAGCTATCTTATCACTGTGCGTTTCTGCAACCTTTTCTTTCTTGCCTGGCAAATGCAATACAATACCTCTATAGAGTGAGCTGGTGTTTATTTCAGGGGGCAAAATTTCAACCAAGGATCTCTTTGGCAACCTGGTAGTACCCCCCCTGAAATGGCTTCATTAAAACTCAAAAGGATGATGATGTTGCTATAAATATATGATCAAAAAAAAGTTGAGGGTTGTTTTCGTCTTTTGAATAATTATTAACAGCAATACACAACTGTAATCCCCAATTACTTTAGGCAGTCATGTCGATATTTTTTACCATTTGCATAATCTTGAATCAAATTCGCTTCAATACCAAGATAATTTAGATTCTCTAGATCCCGTTTGGGAGTTTGGTCTATATAGGATTGTAAAAAAATATTTATTTATGAATAAAATTATTTTTTATATATTTTTGGATTGTTCTTAGGTGGTGTTATCAAAAATAAATTTTAAAAAATTATTTTAATATATTTATGAGTGAAACATTTAAAAAAAATAAACGATTCCGAACACTTTTTAATACAGCTTCCGTTTACTTTACTTGTGGTCTCTATTTTTTCATAATATATGGCTGGTAATGTAGTTGGAATTGTGATTTTTAGAAAATAGATTTGATGTCAAATAAATTCATCTTAAAATACTTTTAAAAATATCAATTTAATATTTCTTTCACTTAATAAAAATATTCAAAAGATTTTAAAAAAGAATCCAATTCAAACGGTTATAATCCCGGTCTTTCAAGGGGATTTTGTTAAAGTAGGTGATTTTTTAGTTATCAATCAAGCTTGAGTTGTCATTCAGGTTGATATAAAATACACAATTAATCATGCACCATGCCAATAATTTATAAGTTTAATTTTTTTTTTTATTTTGTTTTTCAAAATAAAATGTTTTCAAACTGCAAGGGAAATATCTTCCTTCTGGGACACGTGTCATTCGTTCAGTGTGGATACAGTAGCAACGGTCATCACTGACCACTCAACCAACAAAACGAACACAAATAAGCGCCAAGACTAATCACAACGAAACCCACACAAGAAAATCTTGCAAATGCTTTCAGTTTCACCTCCCCCGTCTCTTCCCCTCCGCCACCACCACAACCGCCACAGGAACCACCGTCTCCTCTTCGCAATCCGTTCATCTTCAACCTCAAGCATCCAGGAATCTGTAGAGGAAAAAACAGCAAGAGAAAAGATCTTGTTGAGCTCCGAACTTTACTCCGCGACACCGTTTCCTTCAATCAAAGAAGCAAAGAGAGTAGTTCTTGTGCGTCACGGGCAAAGCACGTGGAATGAAGAAGGACGGATCCAAGGCAGCTCTGATTTCTCCGTTTTGACTAAGAAAGGCGAGGCTCAAGCCGAGACCTCTCGTCAAATGCTCATCGATGATTCATTCGATGTTTGCTTCTCCAGGTCTATCCCTTCTGCGATGCCGTTTTATCGAACTTTAGCTGTCATTTTGTATCTATTTTTTCGTTAATTTTGTGACGAGTTCTGTGGTTAATTGTGGTTCAATTTCAGCCCTTTGATGCGGTCGAAAAGAACGGCGGAGATCATATGGGGATCGCGAGAGGTGAACATGATTACGGATTCTGATTTGAGAGAAATTGATCTTTATTCATTTCAAGTGAGTTCTATTTCCGTTTTTTATTTTATTTATTTATTTATTAAAAAATAATGCTTAGAGTATTATAGTAATTGGTTTTTTTCTTCTTAATTTAAAAGGGGTTATTGAAGCACGAGGGGAAGGCGAAATTTGGGGCAGCTTATAGGCAATGGCAAATTGATGCGGCGAATTTTAATATTGATGGCCATTTTCCTGTGAGGGAGTTGTGGGGGCGGGCGAGGAATTGCTGGAATAAAATTCTTGCACATGAAAGTAGGTCTGTTCTTGTGGTTGCTCATAACGCTGTTAATCAGGCTCTTGTTGCTACAGCTATTGGTTGGTACTTGTATGTTGTTTGTGTTTTGTGATTTGCGATGCTGAAGAAAAAGAGGATTTAGATTTTGTTTATATTTTTTTTTATTGTGAAATCAGGATTAGGGACGGAGTATTTTAGGATTTTGCTTCAGAGTAATTGTGGTGTAAGTGTGCTGGATTTCGCCCCACGAGTTGATGGTGGAGATGGATCTCCTTGTATTTGTCTTAATCGTTTAAATCAGGTACTCTAGTAGTTTAATGATCAAGACTTGTATAATGTTGCCCATGTCACTGTAACTAATCTTCAGGGAAAATAAACGGCATGCTCCGAACTTCAATTTGTATGGAATTCAACAACCACTTGTGACATTTGACAACAACTCTAGGAAGGCAATCCTTTGATATCTACTCTTTATGGGATCTTGAAATGATTGATAGTAAGGATTCTGTAAAATGCATTTTTTGACGAATGATTCTGCAATACGCTCGTGAGTAATGCTGTTATTGATTGCAAGTTAAACAATTCCTAGTTCTTATGTGAGATTATAGAGATATCTTACAATTTATTTTTGTAGTTTAACAAGAAGTCTAGCTATACTATATGGTTTCTTTAACATGTTGCTTTATCTGTTAAAATCTGCTGAAATATTGATGCAGACACCCAATTCACCTGTTGCTGCTGGAAGTTCTGCCGGCAGAAAAACCTGTAAGCGGATCATACTGGTTTCTCACGGAACTACGCAGCAAGATACAGAGGTTTGTAGCCACCATAGACAATGTTTTTGCTCGTGTTGCCCCTCCTTTCGTGAGCAGTTGTCCAAGTAAATATGCTCAATGCTTGCTGTAGGATAGTAAAGGTAACACAGTGAGTGCTCGTCTCCTCTTGGATTTGGTGAAGGTCAATATTTGCAGTCTTACATAAGTGATATATTGGATTCTGTAGCATCAATAGTTAGGATAGATGCATTATATTTCTCGAGTTTATGACTGCGACAGGAGAAAATTTGAGCACATCTACACCTGAAATATTGTGTTGAGGGGAACAGTCGAAGTAATACCAAAATAACTGCATGCTGTCGTGTGGAAATGAATATGTTCAAATAAAAAAAAACACACCAGTCTCAAGCACATATCACTACAGCAAGCATGCAGCATATCTAAACAAGCTAAGAGTAGCCAATGATGCTTGATGTAGGGAGTGAGTTGGCGCTCTTTTTCGTGAAATCCACTATTGAACTTTGAAGATGGCATTTCATTCAATACAAGAAAACACTTGTTGCCTGCAATTTAATGTGATCATTTGAGACTTTTCTGGTCTTATTTTGCGGCAATTTTGGTTTGTCTCTTTGACGGGATATTTGACCCCTTCAATGTTGTACAGGCTGCCTCTTTGTATTCTGGGACTCAGCCAATGAACATGCTTGGAATTATACAGGTACCTCATCCATTTAACAGTACATAATAGCTGTCATAATGCTATGTCCTGAGTTTCTTTTCACAACCCTTGACAGTCCCAGAAAACTGCAGAATTGCTTCTTGATCAGAATGTGAGCACTATCGTCAGCAGTCCTAAGAAAGCTTGTGTTGAGATGGCAACAACTATCTCCAGAGTAAGCTCTTCCTCTGTACTTGAGTCAGTATGTTGGATGTACGTAGTGGGAAAATGAGGTGGTTCTGATATTTGACTTGTAAAAGAGTATTTTAGCTTTACTACCGAGTTTTTCCAGCCATGACCAGCTTACTCGATTGCAGGTGCAAGAAGCTGCAGATTGCTTGGGTGCTGACTGTGTGCCGCGGTATGTAGAGATGAAACAGATCCAGGAACTTGACGTCAGAGACATCCTTCAACTATCAAACAAGGCAAGATATGAAGCAAATCTTTTGGCATATTATAACTATTCTGAGTAGAATGTTGTAAGAAACTAAACAAGCATGCCAAATAATCGGATGCTGAGTCTCAAAAGAATGAATGCATCATGATCATGCCACTTTGCTATGTTTTAATCCAAAGCCAAGCAAGTAACTAACTTCACGTTATTAGCATGAGATTATCCATCTAATTTTCTTCTTTATAATCTCCTCAGGATGCAACTGAGGTTCCACTACTTCAGCCTGGATTCTTAAATAGATTTGAGGATGAAGCCCTATCAGCACTGTGGGAACAGTCAGGGAAAGCCTGGCAATCTCTGTTAAATGAATTGTCTGATGAATCCAAGCCCGAAAAGATTGTGGTTGCAGTTGGTGATCCTGCTATTCACATTGCATTAATGGGGCACTGCCTAAATCTGACCGCAGACTGGATGGGATCATTCCATCTTGACGCCGGGAGCATTAGTGTCCTGGACTTTCCTGATGGACCTACTGGTAGAGGGACTATCCGGTGTATAAATTACACGGCTCATCTGGGAAGATGGTCAATACCCATTTCTAGATCAACAATAGACAGTGAAGAGTTTTAATTGTCAACATGTATAGTTTTGGTATTAACTTGGAATGACAAAGTGGTTGATTCGATGGTCAAGGAGTTCTACTTCATTCGGCTTTCTAAGTTCGAACTTTGAAGTTATAATATTTTTTTTGAATGTATCAAATCGAAATGATTTATGTCTTGAACAATAGATTTTTTTGTGTGCATGTTTATGAACACGCTTTTCATAGTACAGGCCTACCAAATCTCAGACTGAATCATCAGATAGAGTGAAATTGAGTGGAGGTTTCGTAGAGGTTCCAAGGTTGAAGAAAGGAGAGACAGAACGATAGACTGAAAAAATGGTGAATTGGGCAGGTGCGGGGAGGTCCGTGTACCTCGGCAATAATGCCTGCAACATTGGGAGCAACAACAAAATCATAAGCATCACTAACAATATGAATTTCGGTTTCTCTATTTTCTTCAACTTGTCTTCCCAAATGATTTCATTTTTATTGACCTGGTCAACTGCCCAATCCATGACCGAACCTAGAATTAGGTCATGAGTTGGGCAACTATTTCTAATCCAATAATGACAAAAAAAAAAAATCTCTGAATTAAAGATCTACTGTTCATGCAATCACGACACGCCTCTTAAGACCCACTTGATATACCACTAATATACAAATATCCTTTACTTCTTTCTCTATTATTACAGTCATTATTTTTAATGCTAATTAGCTTGTAGAGCTAGAATCGTTTGTCATGAGTTGATGATTGAGCTAGAAGCGGCAGTCATTAATTCTGTGCCTGTATTGAGCAACTGTATAGTAAGAAACTATGAGCCTCTCCATACCCATTTTCTGTGCGAACAAATTGTATATACAAATGAACAACATCTAGTGATATTAGCAGGAACTTGGCATAATCAAACAGCTTATATTCCTCAGTATCATGATCTCTTCAAGCCTCCCATCTTTCAGGCTTGCACGCTAAGGCTTTCAGAAAACATTTGGCTCTAGCTGATTGTACAAGGTCCTCTATGTTGTCCTCATCTGCAAGTTGCCACAGGCATGATATGACACTTTCTTTTCTGACAAGACTAGAAGTGGTTTCACAATGTATTTTAAAAACATTTTTAAATCTAAATTTTAATTTGTAAATCTTTTTTATATATTGATGTAAAAAATAATAAAAAATATATTATTTTTATATATTTTGAACGAAAAACACTTTCAATAACAACCACAAACACGTTTCCAAACCGTTACCATCTTCATGCACTGTTATTTCATGAGCAAGGAGCAGGCTACAAGCCAATTGCTCTTCAAAATTTCCCTTCATTATTATTGCATGATTTCCTTGAAGCTTCATGAAGTTTAAGCCAATCTCAAAGCACCAAAGGACATGTAAATAAAGAACAAAAAAGAAGCAGTTCATAAGAATGTGATGCGGTCCCAACTCACAACTTAGTTCTGATTAAACTCGACGCACTAGTGCTGTACATCATAGTTCAAAACCCAATAAACTAACCTCTCCATGTGAAGGGAGAAAAGGAAAAGAAGTTCTTGTGGGATTTTATAAATGCCAGTGGTGGTAATTTTGGAGAAATTTTGTTTTTGGTAAAGGAAAGATGCTAAATGGTGATCTGGGTTGGTGAGAGTTTCTTGGAAACACGTAAAGCCAGAAGAGAAGAATTTCATCTCAGTAGGGTCTCGTGTTCCCTGTGATAGCTGGGATTCATGCTAAAGCACTCCATTAATTGTGTGATTAGAAAAGAATTTTGGAACACTTCCTTTTCGGTAACCAAACCAAGAATAAAGCTGCGACTTCCAGAAAGATTCAAAATAATTGTTTTACATTATGTTTTAAAATATTTTTTTTATATTATTTTCGGGTGCTAATATTAAATATAATTTTAAAATAAAAACTTGATTAAGAATTGGGATTATCGATGCTTTATGGATTTCAGTTGTGATTAGGGTTTTAAACCGTGGTCAGATATCCCATTTGCATGTGGGGTTTTGCAAAATAACAGTTTTTAAGGAGGAGAAACACAAGAGAGTGGGAAATTAAAGAAAGGAGAAATAGATGTGCACAAATTATTGAGAGCAATTTAACTTAAGAGCTTAAATTATTCAATAAGACACAATTAATTATTTAATATTGTTTTATAAAACTATACATAACAATGATGCTAAAAATGAAAATATAAAATTCTACCATACTATATAATATAATAATATATGGTGGTGACTTTATGAAAAGAGAAAGAAAGATGCATAACAATATAATATCCTCAATAATTAATCATGATGGGTATTTTTTTATTTGGTAGTACGAGTTACTTGATCATATATTTCACCTTAATAAATTGAAGACCCAAATCAATCAACACCTAAAATTAAGGTTTGTTTGGTATTGTTTTTTATTTTGTGGTTGAGGTTTTAAAAAAACATTTTCATGAAAAGCATTTTAGTTGTGATTCAAAATAATTTTTAAAGTGTTTGGTCAAAACTGTGGTTGAGTTTGAGGTTAATGAAAAACAGTTTTAAATATTTGGTTACCAAGCTTTTCATATTGCTTTCAACTTGTAAAATTACTTTAAAGTATATATACATATTGTTTTTAAATATTTAATAATAATAATAAAATATAATTAATAATTCAAGTAAACTAGACACTTGTTTTTATTCTCCCATCAAACTACTTGTAATTTCATCACGAACTATAAATCTATACGTGAAGACCTATGCAATACTGGAACAACATATAATAAAATATCATCTGAAATAAAATTAAGATTGCAAGGCAAAAATTATATTGTGATCTCCCTATAGTGTATTTATTTATATTTTAATTAATTTTTAGATTATTTTAATATTAGAATATATTTTTTATAAAAAAACTTTTAACATAAAATATAATAAATAATAAACTATTATGTACAAACCACCTAAAACAACAATTTTTTCTACACTTTCAGTCACACCTCACTCCCAAACACCTTCTTAGAAGAGGTGAGAAAAAAAGGTTAGCTTTTAGTGTATAGCCTAACCATTGGGGAAAAAAATAAGGAAAAGAAATAATAATATATTTTTTTTATGTGAGAAAAATCTATCTATAAAAGTCCACTTTGTAGGTCTACGTGAGAAAGTAAAACTCATATTGTCTCAGACTCTTATAAAAAATACACATTTTAACTTAAACTCAAAACCTACATTTGAAATTCTCTACTAATATACAGAAACAAGAAATTATAATATGGCTAATGCCCTAATGGGATATTGCTAGACACACACACAAAAAAAAAGGATAATTTTTTTTTATTACACGAGGAAATCCCATTCACTGGAAAATACACTTTATAGATCCAAGTGAGTGAATAAAATCTTAACTGTTCAAAAAAATACACATCCTGACTTGAATTGAAAATCTAGTATATAAATCTCAAATCTTTTATTACCCCGTCATATTTTTTGAGGCATTAACACCTGCATGCTAATCCCAGGACATATCTTTCTCTCTGCCATAAGCTTTTCAAAACCCTTTCTCTCTTTTCCTCCACTTTTTAACTGAAAATGCTAACTCTTGCTGGGTTTTCTAGATTAAGATAAAATCATTAATTAATCCATGATTACCGTATCTCTATACCTATATTTCCCAGAATTTTAAGCAAAAATATTCTTCCCTGGGGATTATTGAAGGCTGTATTTATTATTTAATGTTAGAGGTCTCTCTCCCCAACTGAAACCCCATGATAATTTTCATTAAATTTTGTTGCATGCAAGATCATCACTGATTAAAATACTCTTCTTCACCATTCTCGCAAGTCTTAATTTCATGCCCGTGAGTCAATAATCAAAGCTATAAAAAAAAGGAAGCAATGGCAATTCTCTTGCTTTCAATTTTCGTTGTCCCTCGTGATTTTTTCGTGTTTTTTTTATTGACATGCTCGAAACAATTTACATGTATTTTGATTAATTTTACCGATTCTGAAGTTAATGATTATAAATTTTCAATAATAATTATATTAGCAAAAATCAAATTTAAAATAATAAAAGAAACAAACTTTTTAATTTAAAACTCTAGCTGGTGGGTCATGGGCTATATAATTTATTTAGTGGGTCCAAACTTCACTACTATAATAAAGCATGTTCCGTGAAAATATTGTTTATCTAATATTTTGATTTTTTAAAATATTTTTTAGTATTCTTAAATTAATATCCTGATATAAAAAAAGTTAAAAATTTTAATATATCATATATATTTTTTTAAAATACATCTCTCAGCCCCATGTGTTATTTATTTCTCCAGTAGAAATTCACTCACAGCCACCAGCATTGTTCCATCACATGTCACATGATTGTCGTACTCTCCTGTTTTACTGTAAACATATGATTAATCTCCCTTTCTACTCCTGTAATTAAAAGGACTAATCAATTAAAAATATTTAAAGATAGAAATTTTCATACAAATCGATATATCAATCAAGTAATATATAAGATGCGAATCCCGTCAATGAGAACTGATTGGTCCAACTCCTTCGTTATTCAAAATATTAATGCTGGTTAAAAAATCTTCATTATTTTTCTCCTCAATTCACCCACAAACTGCAAGGAATTAATTAAAATCCCTCACTAATTTAGCACTCGTTAAGTCCTAAGAATGGAATTGAAGGCAAACCATGGTCAGTTCATAGACTCGCAAATGATGCTGGTATCCAGACCAGGCCCATTGTTATATATATATATATATGAACTAGAAAGAGTGATTAAACAAAGAAACCATGAAGGTTTCTGCCTCAATATTCTTCTTCTTCTTTTGAAAACAAAATCTCCATTGTTTTTCTTTCTTACAGATGTATAATTTAAGGTGGGAGAGAGAGAGAAAGAGGGAGAGAGAGAGAGGGAGAGATTTTCTTGCCTGCCTTTGCATATCTCTCTCCTTGTAAGACGAGTTTTCCTAGTTAATATTTTTTAAAAGAGAGAGTTCAAAAAAGCACCTACTCTGTCTGGTCAGCTTTTAAATTCTTACCATAAGCCAAAATAGAAACTCCCATCTGTCTTTAACTCTCAGATCTTTCTCGCCCTCCCGATCTCTCTCCATATTGAAGAGCCCAATTGAGGTTCATTTCATATCTTCATCGAAAAAACTGTTCTTTTTATTTAAAATGAGAGATATAGTATCTTGTTTTAGTGAAAATGCCATCCATGTCTCTCATTCTTCATGTTCTAGTTATTCAAGCAATGCTTGTGTCTCTCCAATCCTAACCCCATCTGTCAAAAATGCAGTCTCTTGCTCCTATAAAATCATCCTCTCGACTAAAAAACAACTCTTGGCCAAAGTGTCCTGGCGGAAAAACATCACCACTCAAGGCCTCAGCATTAACTTTGACGCTTCAGCTTCTTTCAAACTCAGCACACATACCAGGCTCTTTAGAAAGATGAAAGGCGCCAAATTGGTTGAGTCTGATACTTCAAAGATTGAAGTTTTCTGGGATCTTTCTTCTGCTAAATATGAGTTAGGACCCGAGCCTGTTGAAGGGTTTTATGTCTTGGTCATGGTGGATTCAGAAATAGGCCTCATATTGGGTGATATGGGAGAAGAAGCTTTGACCAAGAGGTTCAAAACTAGCAGAACCCCAATTGCTAGAGTCACTCTCATTTCCAGGCAGGAGCATTGTTCAGGCAATACTTTATATGCTACGAAGGCACAGTTTTGTGACACAGGAATTCAACATGAAATTGTAATCAGATGCAGCGGGGAAAATGAAGGCTTGAAGCATCCAGTTTTATCTGTACATATTGATGAGAAGACAGTGATTCGTGTAAAGAGGCTGCAATGGAATTTTAGAGGCAACCAGACAATTTTTCTTGATGGGTTGCTTGTTGATCTGTTGTGGGATGTCCACGACTGGTTCTATAATCCTGGTTCTGGCTATGCTGTTTTCATGTTCAGAACAAGAAGTGGAGTGGATAGCAGACTGTGGTTGGAGGAGAAGTTGGTGCAGAAAGATCAAGAAAGAGTTGAATTCTCTCTGTTGATTTATGCCAGTAAGAGTCCTTGAAGAAAATTTCACTAACTTCATCCATTTTTTTCTTCCTGTGATCATATAAGAAATAATTTTAGTTTTTCAGAAGCACAAATGTGAAATCCAGATATGAACATTCAACTAATTGGCTCTTAATTTTATCTGTCTCACCCCCCCCTGTTTTCTTAGACCATCTTCTTCTTTTTTCTAGGCCAAGGATGGCATTGACCAAATTGTATGATATCTAAAATTTGAAGGGCTAGTGACTGGGATTATTTGAAAAGGTTCGAATTATCTAAAAGGGGAAACAAAAGGCAAGGGCACCAAGGAGACTGTGAAGATTATCGATGAAGATTGCTTTTTTGGCCTTAAAATGATAAAAATAAAGTTGAATATCATGATAATGATCTGTACACTTTTACCATTTATGGATTTCCTTTTTTCTCTCTTAGTTTAAGAAAATCATTTTGTGTTTTTGTTAAATTTAACCTGCGGATTGACGTGATCAATCCACAATCCAAGCCCTGAGCAAAATCCATCTTCAAATAAGTTCTTGTAATCATGCCCTGTATCCTTGTTTCCTGCTGTGATAATCAGTTCAGAACATAAATGGAGATTATTCTCTGAATTTATGGTCTGGGATCCACATTTTTGCTGTCTAAATGTTGAGAGCAGTTAAAGCTAGCGCCGTGCAATTAAAACAGGTTGGAACAAGCTTGTGATCTTCAGACACGAGTCAACTCAATTCAATTTGATCCAAAAGAACCTTGCCCCACGAATTCAATTCAAGCTTTCGACATTATAATTCAATTAATTTGAGCATCCAAGCTTGTATCTATTCCAAACAGAGCACTAAGACTTCAATGCTTGATTTGTCTTCACTTGGTGGTGATTGGTGCAACACTTTTCCTTAAGGGACGCCTTGTACCTCCATGTTCTCCCGTCCGAACATCTGGCCTGCCACCAAAACCATTTGTCTTGTTTGGACAGGCAAAATTCCATTTTCATGACAGTGGATTTTGCAGAGCTCTTGGACATTCTACAGCACATTCACTCCTTAATTGAACAGGTGAGGATCATATTTCCTTATTTACGAAAAGTATTGTAATATTCTTACTGACATAAAAGTATTTTATTAAAAAAGAAAAAGAAAAAGGAGAGAACATTTTAACACACAGAAACATTTAAAAAAGGATTTGTAAAGCAGAAAGAAAAGGTGGCTGGTAAAGGGAAAAGCTTGTGAAGACGGGAATTATAGCTAGCAAGGCCAGATTTGCTCTGTGAAATGAAATCCATCATCTTCATGTTGCTTCCAATGTGATAAAGGTATCATCTTTCCAAATTAAATCCTTTTTTTTAGAATATTATTTTAAGATATGATCCCAAAAATATAAGAAAAGATAGTGTATAAAGATAAGATTTGCTCTGTGAAATCCATCATTCTTCTTAAATTTCTTAACGACATCATACTGTCTTTCTGACAGTAAACTCCATTACTGTTCATGGAGCATCTCAGAGCACAAAGTGGTCAAGGCATCAGGCATGCGAGAATTTAACGTCTCTCTCGATTTGATTGCCAACTAAAGTAAAGTCGGTTAAAGCTGCAGTTTTTTTGAGCACTTTGCAAAAACCAAAGACCAGAAATTTACACCCCCACTACTATTTGGGACTTAGCCAAAAACTGTCATTTGACTGCTGCCAAGAAGAATCAGCGTTTACACACGGACACGAACAGAAATACAGTATAAAGATTGAAATTGAATTTTATAATAAAGGAATTAAGGTCATATGTATTATGTATGTATGCATGTATGTATGAATTGTCTCTGAAGGGGTGGCGCAGTAGCTAGCGCTTGGGATCTGTCAGCACAGTCCCAGGTTCGAGTCTTGCAAGCCTCTTCGTAAGAACCTGTATAGCTAGATATTTTACTCATTTATCTGGGCTCACAAAGTATGTTTTTCAGGGAGTGAGATTCCCCCGCTCTCCACACGGAGATATCCAAAAAAATAAATGTATGTATGTATTTCTCTGCCCTACATCATTTGATGGTTACTCCCACAAACTAAACAAGAAGGAGAAGGAATCGGTTGCTCCCACATAATCCAAGATCAAAATCGATTAAGGTCATATACCAATTATTGTTTCATCTTGTTCAGATGCCGATAATAAGCCTGAAATCTTCTATAGAGTTTTTGGATGAATTGTATGTTAAAGGGAGACTAATTGATGTTAATTTTTTTTATTTTTTATGAGCTGTTCATTAATACTACTCCGTGGAAAGAAAGTTTTTAATTTACTTTTTTTTTCCGGCTTTGCTTGGGGTTTAGTCAATGAGTGTTTTTCTATTTTCACTTGGTTGCTTGAACATTGATAATGCTCACAAATCTAAAATATATAAATGATAAGTAATTTATTTTTTGAGATAGTGGTTAATTAATATATTAAAATACTTGTTTTTCTTCTCTTTAGTCCAAAGAATTTTAATTTTATGGTAAAAGCTTAATTAAATGCAAAAAAATAGTCTCAATCAAGGAAATTTAAAGACTCTTTAATTATAAAATTATTATATTTATGGAAAAACAATAAAGGACTTATAGAACTTTAAATTCAATAAACAAAGAGGTTTGTTATTACTTTAAAACCCATATGATTTTATATTTTGCGCCAAGAATTTCTAAGTCCTTACTTAGATGGTTCATGGAGGTATTCATACCCCGACAACCTTGTCATATTCAGAAAAAAGAAGGATATGAAAGTTTTAATAATATTAATGAAAGATAAATATATCTTTTATATATATATATATATATTAATGAGACATTAAATATAGTAGGTCCTTTGAGAGACCTTATATATATATCTACAAATATAGAAAAAATCATTGCATGAATATAGATGATTGTTACACATAAAGAGGTATGACAATTTGTCATATATTTAATACTTTTATTTGAGGGGATCATCTAGAATTAGACACATAGCTTTCGAATTTGATAATGGTTGAATTCAAATACTTTGGATTTCACATGCTTGTGAGACCCACATTACCTTACAACTTGATTAATTGTTAAATCCAAATTTTTTGGGTTTAAATAACTCGAGTTTGATTAATTGTTGAATCTACATTTTTTGAGTTTGACATATTCGATAAACTCATGTTATTTAAACTTAACTTATTGTAAAATCTATATATTTTGAATTTAGCATGTTTTTCAGCTTTTCATGTTTTTTTTATATAATTTTGTTAAATTTCTCCAAATGAAAAACAACGTAAACACATTTTCTAGTTTTTTTAGTTGAAAAATATTGTAGAATTTTAACGCAAGAATATGTTTTTTGATTTTCTTGCCGGAGAATAAAGACTAGAAAATAAAAGGGAAAAATATTTGGAGCTGATGGAGCCTGAATGGACTCAACAGATAGATTGAAATTGAATTTTATAATAAAAGAGAGAAAGGAGAATATTGACCATATATATAGTCATTAGTCAACTTTATTTTCTTGAACTCCCTACTCATTCCCTCGAGATTCAATAATGTTAGGCGCACCAGCACAAAACGAGATTTAAATAAAATCCGAGTCAATATCTGGCAAAACTCCTCTAATTTCTTGACAAAAAAATCAAAAAGGGGTGGGGTGGGGTGGGCATGAACTTGGATATGTGTTTTTTTATAACCGGATGTCAGGTCAACTTGTGCGTACCTCGATTATTCCCGAGCTTATTGAACATCCTGCAAGTCTAATGAGCAGATAAAGCACTGCGGGGATGACAGGTATACCAAGCAGAACGAACCAGGATGCCACATGAAGGAGACACACTCCCAAGAAACAGCTAGGACGCTAAACCTGGCTTCGAAGAAAGGACACCCTCCTCAACCACTGGACCAGCACTTGTTCGGTAGCTGGATATGCTTTCTTGAATTGTAACTATGATGGGTACGTACCTTCATATGTAATCATTAAGAGCATGCTTTCTGCCATTCCGGGAAGGAAAACTTCTACTGAAGAGGGTGCCGGTCCATCCATGGCATGGGACCGCGTAAATATTATTATTGTTATTTTTAAATAAAATAAAATAAAAAGGGCTTAGCCCTAGCAAAATGAATAAATTAATTTTGTCCCTTGAGAAGGTTTATGGAATATGAAATTTCATCAAAATGTGGAAAAGGGCTGGCTGCCCAAAATTGTGCAATGATCCCTTGATTAATTAATAAGGAAAGAAAGTAATTTTAATGGATATCTTTCTACCAAATTTGGTCCAAATTTTATCCTTGACTAGTTGACTTCCTACTGATTTTTTTTTTTAAACGGGATATTCGGACAAGTTTACATATACCTTGATTAAATCCACCGACTCTTATATATATGTCCAGGATAAGTCACGTAATTAATGAGATTTGAAACTTGAATTTTAAAAAAAAAATATTTTTTAAACCCAAGATGTTTACTACTATACTAACTCCCTTAGTTAGTTGCTCTCTAAATAATCTCAAACACTATTGCAAGTCCATTGGATTTGAAATTTAAAACTTGAGGAAGTTGACCTAACTCTTACTATGATCATGTTTGACTTTGTGATAATTTATGGATTATAGTTTAAATAATAGATTTAACAAAATTATTTTTAATTGTGATTTAAAAAAAATGTATGTTTGACTAAAATTATTATAAGATGAATTTTTGTATGAAAAAAAGGTCTTCATAATTTGTTTTAAAAAACAAGTTATTTTAGCTTTTATAAAATCAAGATCTAAAGTAAATGACGGTAAGACTCACTCAAAAAGAAAAAAACTATTTATCTAACCAGATATTTTTTTATATAAACAAAAATCAATTATTATTCTCTTAATCAAGAATTCAAGGCTCCGACCCCCTTGCTGGTCTTCTTTTATTTACTTTATTGGAAATTTAAGAGCACGTAGGCCTTTTCTAGACGAGGTGGGCTTTTAGCTTGTTACTTGTTGGGAGAATGTCTAGCTAAATCGAAGAAATCAAGTCCAGGGAGGCTTTGCTAATCCAGATTAGAGCAATCCTGGGCCTACAGAATGCTAAATGGGCTTTTCTTGGTTATTATTTAGTGTTTGCAAAACGATCTGGCGTTGCTCTGGGAAACAAAAAAGAAACATTTTCTTTTCCATTTTTTTATACAATTAGTTAGAATTAAAATTAATTTTCAATTTATATTGAAAATCAAAGTTTTTATCAGTAGTATTTCATTATTAAAAATATAATTTTATTTAGACTTAGTTGTGAGTTTTTATTTGTTGGGTTCTGTTTTTCAAGATAACTCAAATTAATACAGAAACAACATTAGGGTTTGATTTACATTTCATGTTTTAATACATTATATATAAAAGAACTACATTATTTGCAAATTAATCAGAAAATCCAAAAATAAAACAAAATATTTTCGATAAAAACATGCCATCCATGCATCAATGCGTGCCTATATTGCATGCATGTCTCTTATGTCTTTCAAATTGTTGCCCCCAGCAGAGTTGCTCTGCTCCCACATGTACGCAGCACTATACTAATTTTGGTTCATCTAATGAGCCACCGATCAAAACCAGAAGGAAGAAGTAGTTGGACCGTTTGTCTTCGTTTTTGGTTTTCGTTGGGCCGAGATGAGATTTTGACAACACCTTCTAGATATGTTATTGTCAAAAAACGAGGCTATTAGTGTCTGTGTGAGTTTTTTTATCAAATACTTTCCCTAAATCTTGTTGTATTACAAGGATAGACTGTTATTGATAATATGTATTTTGTAGCTCTTTGTTAAATATGAGGAAGAACAATTATTAATTCATTATTTGTTGACAATGAATTTTTTTGGTGAATTATGATCCCGTGATTTTTCCTGTATCGAATTTTCCACATAAATTTTTTGATGTTGATTTGTGTGATTATTTGTTTGTTGATTATTTGATCCTAATTTTGACCGTAAAGGATTGGGACTTGTGAATTGCAAAATTGGTTTCGGTTCTTCCTGGTTTTCCCAACACATATGTACGCAGCACTATACTATGCTGTTGCATTTTTTGCTTAGGAAATTATCCTTACGATTTGGTATCTACCAAGTCACATTATTTGAATCATCAACAGGATCTTCATATCTAACAACCATAAATATGTTGTTCTTACAGTTCTAGCGATGGCTTTTAATGAGCACGATCAATAATCTTTTAGAAAATTGATACAAGTTGTTAACATTGTTGATTCACGATCCAGTTTTCAGGATTTTTGTAATCCATTACATCTGAGTTGTTTTGAAAACAAATTGGTATCAGCAGATTCTGCAGGTGTTTCTGAAAACTCTATATGAAAAGCCAAATATAGAGTTTCTCTGATCAATGTACATCATCGACTAACTTTCAATGGTCTGGCAGTTTGGAGGAAGCCCTTGGCTGAGACAACCTATTTCAGAAGATCAACTTCTATTGCAAGGGAAGTGTTAATTACTTCTGATGAGTTAATATGCCTTTAGATACGATGAGGTAATGGAAAACGTCATTCTAATTTCTTGTTACATCTAACAGTTTTAGAGATGAGAACATTGGATCAGCAGTTGAATTTATATAATATTCCAAGAGCATTGGAGCATTGCAAGTTGCACCTGGAGCCATTTTCGACGCTTGGGGCCAACCACACCGTCTATATCTTTATCACTGTAGTTATTTTATCACTAAGCATGACTTTAATGTTGGATATGTTGCATTATTATTCATTTCCTTTCTTCTAGTCACCTCCTGAATTAAATCTTATCTTAAGCCGGTTCCCCTTGTCCGTTTTCCCATCTAGAATTATAAGGAGAAGCTGGTAGATCTTTATTACAACAGGAGTGTGAAAAGAACGCAAGAACAGGTTTGTACAGTTTTTAGTCATCTTGCATCGAGACCGACAAAGGATGCAGATAAGAGGAGATTGACAGTAGGTTTAGTTGATCCTGCCGTTGAAATTACCTTGTCCTCTGCGAAATCAACATTAAAACCAGCCACTGTTAAAAACTGGATGAACAAGAAAGTAAACCAAGATAACAAATATTCGACAGATCATAGAAGATGAAACTTACTGCAATCTTGAGGTTGGCATATGCACTAAAACCCAATGCAGCAATTTCCATCAGGTTTTTGGCACTCATTACAAAAATCTGGCACATGATCAGGAATCTCAAATGATATCCTTCATACCCCATGTAGTCATCATCTTTTGAAGAACCTCTATACTCCTGACTGTAATGTGAGCAGTTTAATTCTTTTTGATGAAAAGCCTTGTCAAGATTTTCAAGGTCATTAACAAGTAAGCAAGAATAATAAGGGGCTTCAAGATTTTTCCCTTGAGTTCAAGCAGAACCTGCGCATGGATTCAAGTGACTGCATGTTAGACATAAATGATGGGATGGGAGAGTTACTATTTAGGCGGTTGAAGAGAAGAAGCGAATTGGGCTGTGGAGGAGTATGAAAACCAGCAAATAAAATTGATGGAGAGATATAGGTCTCGTTTGTTTGCTGAAAAGTAGTTTTTTTGGAAAGTGAATTCTGGAAAGTGAATTCTGGAAAGTGAATTTCGATGTTTGACGATGTTATGGAAAATGAACTGAAAAACACTTTTCGATGTTTGTTTGTGTTATGGGAAATGAATTGAAAATTTATTTATTAATAATTCAAGTTTATTAAAATAATGAGGAACAAATCTTACAAATTAAAAGGTTGAATGAGAGTGAAATTGAAAAAAATATAATTTCATAAATTATCTCAAATAAAATAAATAAAGATCAAAATAATAAAGAACAAATCTAAATTTTTTAAAAAATAAAGGTGAATAAATTAAAATAATAATAATTAACATTTCATAAATTATTTCAAATAAAATAAGTAACAATAAAAAAATAAGGACCAAATTTGATAAATAAAAAATTTCAATAAAAAAAAATGATAAGAAAAAAGAAAATAGAAATTATAAAAATAAGGACCAAAATTAATATAAAAATTAACTTTTAAGAGATGAAATTGAAAAATAAATATTCAAAACAAATTATATATAGCAATCAAAAGTTTGAGGATCAAATTTGATATAATCAGCAAATAATGATATTTCTAAATTTTTCACAACTTTCGCAAAGTGTTTTCCGCCCAAATTTTCCGGAAAACACTTTTCTGAAAACCAAGTCAAATTCTTCTTTAACTGGAAAGTGTTTTCCGTTGATCGAAAAGTGTTTTTCATTGACCAATTTTCTGGAAGGCAAACAAACACAGGAAAGTGAATTCGGAAACAAACACAGCCATAGTGTTTTTAGTTGAAGAAGAACAAGAAGGGTGAGATAAGGTTAGTGTTTTACTTGCATAATTAACGGAAGAGACTGGAAAAAGACCAAGAGAGGTTTTAAAGTACAGCTTCTGATATCTGCATAGGATCATGTGGTTTAATGGGGATTTAACTGCTGAATTTGGACTGAAGAAGGGAGTCTGAATTTGGAATTTTCCAGAAAATCTCGTGGAAGTATCCTCAAATAGAGAAGTGTTGAATAAGAAAATGAGGGTGACGAGAAGAACATGATAAAAGCACTTAAGATTTTCTTGAAAGTATGAATTTTCTTTTCTTCTTTGATGGTTAATCTTTGGATCAATGATGAACAGGTGAAGAAATATTCAAGAATTCCTGTCCTTCATGACTTGAATATAACCCACTTCTATTCATCAAGGATAAAGACACAAAGCAGGAGAGAATCTACTTTTATTCTTGCACTGTAGCTTCTTTCTGGTGTTTTTTTCTTCTTCTATCCCTTAATAAAAAAAAGAAAAACATTCTTTCACCAAATGTTTTTCATTGGTTCCACCTTTCTTCTTCTTTTTCTTCCCTTTTTATGGAATTTGAAATGTCACAAGGGCCATTTTTACTCTCTGCAATCCCTCTCCTTTATCGAGATTCTGTTCATCCCTCTGTTCTCATCATTCTAGTAGCTTATAATATGAGAGTATGTGACTGATGGGTCATTGACCCACATGCTGGTTAACTCTCATAGTGACAGTGCATTTTCTCAAATACAGCTGAGCTTGAGCGAATACAAATTCTGGTTTAGGAAATATTAATTTCAGTCCGTCATTTGCTTTGTGTTTTCTTACATTTTTCTTTTTGAAACTCCTCGTGCCATCTGAGAAGAATGGTTGAGCTGGGCAGAAAGTGCTGTTCTTAGGGGTGATGGGATATTCAAGATGAAGGCTAATCCAATCATTGATTAAATTACATGAGGTTTTGCAACAAAGTACAAAGAAAAGGGTAATTTTATCACCTTTTGACTAACAGGTGTAAGATTCAGCAGTGAAAAGTGAAAGAAAATGATCATGGACAGGTAAATTTGACAGCAGGGAAACCTGTCTGTTCATCAGAAAGATAATTAAAAACAAAGATCACCATAAAACATTTCCATGATATAGAAGTTGAAAATCCATAGAGTGAGCTAGAGGAACCAGCCACTGAAAATTATACAAAGCAAACACATAATGATTTCACATTTTATCACACACACATAAAAGTTCCGGTTAATTGCCTTTTATCATCATCCAGTTGGCTTAACACGAACACATGGGAAACAAAGCACCACAATTTTCTCAATTGCTGCAGAAAATGTAGCAGAATATTCAACATGGTTAGGATGGCTCTGAAATGCAGCGTAGTCTTCCTTCTTGTCGAATGTCATGGCGAAGGAATGAGTAAAGCCTTGTGTAAGCATCTCATGACCTTCAGTATCCTGCCCCCTGTCAGGACCAAAAAACAACATATTAGTGCTTGAATTTTGACTAATAAGTTATAGAAGCTAAGGGATTTATGAAAATAATAGGCTCACCATTCGAAGGACTTGACAAGATCAACCTCTGTAACCAGCTTCTCCATCCCTTTTATAATTTCCTCGACCACAACACCTTCCTTAAACTTAACCACCACCAAGTGCTTGATCTCTCCCATGGCTCCTGCACCCATGAACACCAAATACCTCAGCCAAAACCTAGAATATATACACAAAAATATTATTCATGTGTCAAATTCCAGAGTCTTGTCTGTCCAGTACTGTCACACCCGAGTACACGTTTTCACCACTAGGGTTAGAAAAACACTAGGACAGTCTCGTCTCCAATAAAAGTGACGTGATGGCAAAAAGCTTGTGATTTGCACAACAGTTCTCGAGTTCGAGTTAAAACGTGCATCCCTTATAAGAGTACGAGACAACGGAGGTTTTACTCATTTATCTGGATCGAACTCAACTATTGACCCACTAGTCAAGAATTTCTTTCCTCCACCTCACAGCATAAATTGTCCAGTTTCCATTGCCTTGACCCTTAAGCTTTTGCACATGAATGGGGTCCTTGATTGTTAGTTCCATGTATTTTGCTTGAAATTTGAAATTTGAAAATTTGAAATCTTAGTGCGATCTTAATTTTTTTTCACGGGCATGATCATCACAGATGACAGGCCTTCTGGTCTCTTTGTTTTTGATGTGTGTGGAATAATTTTGGAGTGGAGAGTGCTTTTGTTTCGACAGTACTCCTTTCCTCGCTGAATTCAAGCTTACAATTTTTATTGCAGAGCTTTCATCCATGTCCTTGCCGTGTGCTCCTTCCTCGGACGTAATAAATGGATGTCATATCCCCTACTTATCTTTAAGGAATCTCCATTTAAGCTCTTCACAAAAAGGGGAAGTTGTAAGGTTATTATCATGAACATCATATTAGAGAATAAAATAAATTATATTATGTGATTTCAATTAACAATTTAAATTTTTAAGTGAAATGATTTTTTAATATGGTATCAGAGTCTTATTGAATTAGCAGTCATGAATTTGAATCACACCACCCTCATTCTATTTGATAAAAACCAAACATAAAGAAATATGAGTTTCTACAAGTTTTAAACCCAAAATTTTTTTACTTGAGAAGATATGTTAAAAAATAATATAAATCATATTTTAAAATCTCATCTAATAATTTAAAATTTTAAGTGAGATAAAAATTTTAAGTGAGATAATTACTTAACATATCATTACACTCCCAAGAAAACATATGAAGATCATGGTATTGGACATTTCAGTTTTCATGCACCTTGCAAAAGCATCGTTAGCACTACCCTACAAATAAAATAGCCTGATTTGATTTATAATTTTGTCCGTTGCCATTTGGCTAATACGTGACACAGTGGATTTTAAAAGATTTGCTTTAGATTCTCAGCCAAGCAATGATCAACAAGCTTTAACAAAGGTTTTTCAAACTTTTTCACATGTTGTTTCAAATCTGAACATTGACAAGTAGTTCTCTAACTTTTTGGTTGGAGTTGCCGGTTAAACCACAGACATCGGAGAATACAAACAAGCAATCTTCTTTAATTATTGAAGTCTTAGTGCATGACTGACAATGCGGGTATACGTAGTAGCTTTTTAATTGAAAATATATTGAGATATTTTATTTATTTATTTATTTTATATCAATTTAATGTTTTTAAAAGGGTGTTTGGTATTAGGGTTGGACTTATTTTTCATTACAAAATTATTTTTTGTTTTCAATTATATTTTATAATTTTTTAAAATTATTTTGATGTGATGATGTTAAAAATAAATAAATAAAATAAAAATAAAATTTATTTATTTTCAAGAAAAAAATACTTTAAAAAACACTCGTATTCTTAAATGATGAATAAATAAAAAACAAGTTGAGGCAAATACAAAGTAACTGTTTGGGAGTATGGTTGAAATTGTTTTGAAAGTATTTATTCGTTCAGAAATGCATCAAAATATTTTATTTTTATTTTTAGATTATTTTAAAAAAATAAAAATAAAATATCAGCACATAAAAATAATCTAAAAATACTAAAAAAATAATTTAAAATAAAAATAAAAATAAAAATATTTTTTATTTAAAAAAAACACTTTTAAAAAGCAATGATAAATAATATTTTTATTACAAACTTGCGGTAAATTCCTAATTAGTTAATTTAATCATGAGACTTCATCATCTTAAAGTAATCAAATTAAACTATTAGCATGACTAATGAATGATGTCAACAGAAAAACTTGTCTTCAAAAGAATACCGCTATGAAACACTCCATGAAAGGCCGCGGGCCATATCAAATGTGCTTTCACTATCCAATGACACGAAGAAGAAAAGAAATTATATTACGCACCAAAATTCGTGGGACCAAAAAACAATTTTATCGATGGCTACACGGCAGATTAAGGTAGCTGGTCAGCAAGTCACGGAAGAAGTTATTAGACGTCATTCTATCATTTCATATAAACAATCCCTTCTTTTTGGGCCTTGCCTCGTAAGCCCATTCCTGAGCCTATATATCTTACTACCAATTGGGCTCGAGCATGGTAGACAAGGCCCATAGTAGGCATGCTCCCAACCTTGCTCGTGGGTGTGTATCGCTCAACATGAGTTAGCAATTGGGCTCGTGCGTGTAGCTCACAATAAGATTTTGGAATTAGGGCTCCCTAATTTTTTCATTAGAGTCTGTCTCTTCGACGGTGATTTGTACAGTTGGATTTTAAAGTCTATTTTGTTAAGAGAATTAAGTCCATGTACTAGAGGGAAGTGGGACAGGATGGAGAAGGAGCAATTGCAGTGGGAGGGGATTGCTTGGAGTAGACTACACTTGAGGTCGTTTGGAATCTTTTAAAAATATTTGAAAAAAAATTATTTTTATTTTTCATGTATTTTAGATTACTTTGACGTATTGGTGTTAAAAAAATTAAAAAACATTTAAAATATTAATTAATATATTTTTAAATAAAATAACACTTTAAAAAATAACCTGAAACATACTTCAAAATAAATTTTAATCCATGTGCTCGTGAAATAATCAGTTGATCCTCTGCCGTTTGGTTTTAAAAAACCATTCTTGAATTCTTGTATTTCTTTGAAATTTGGTCTTTCTATTAATTTTAACTTGCATGATATTTTTTTTTTAATTTCATTCGATTCTAATTACACTTTCTAAAACTAAAAATAAATTAGTTTAAAGAAAAAAAACTTTAAAAAATATTTATCGGATCTCAAAACTCAAACCCATTTAAAGTTTTAAACACCAAATCCTTAAATTTAAATTTTACAGCTAGAAAGATCTAGAATGTACTACAACATTCTTCAATCTTCCAACTTTAGATGATGTTGGAACCAGAATCTTCCTCATTCAGCGTCCAGAATCTACCAGATCCCTCCTTTACTTCTTATATATACCCAACCTGTCCCGTCTCTCAGCATTCAAAAAAATCAATAAGCAGTATTCCAGATAACAGCGCGCGCCCCCATTGAAACAAACGATTAAATTTTTGAAAAAGAAGAACACGATGGCGTTGATTCCAAGCTTCTTTGATAACCGCCGAGGAGGCAGCATCTTCGATCCATTCTCTTCTTTCGATATTTGGGATTTCCCATTCACTTCCTCCCCCAATTCTCTCGTTTCGCGTGAAAACTCAGCTTTTGTCGACACCCGCTTTGACTGGAAAGAGACACAGGAAGCCCATGTCTTCAAGGCAGATCTTCCGGGGCTTAAAAAAGAGGAAGTGAAGGTCGAGATTGAAGATGACAGGGTGCTTCAGATTAGCGGAGAGAGGAGCGTGGAGAAGGAAGACAAGAACGATGCGTGGCACAGGGTGGAGCGAAGCAGTGGCAAGTTCTTGAGGAGGTTCAGGCTGCCGGAGAATGCAAAAATGGATCAGGTCAAGGCTTCTATGGAAAACGGAGTTCTTACTGTGACTGTGCCAAAAGAAGAGATCAAGAAACCTGATGTCAAGGCTATTGAAATCTCTGGTTGAATATGAGACAATACCTCTTTCGAGAATTGTGCTTCTTGTTCTTGTGTGCTCCTTTTACAAGTAGGTGAGAGGTTTGGTCTCCCAGTTAGTGTGCACAGAGCTGTAATGTAATTAACAGTTTTACTGATAAAATTTCTTTTGTCCTGCTGAGTTGCTTGTAATTTTGTGCATATCTTGATTATCTGATCTTCCCTTCCCGAGTCGTATCAGGAATCAGAAGGATGCATTGAGAACAGTCGTTGAATTGTTCATCATAAGAATTGACAGCATCAAGCATATTTTGATTTTCATGATATTTTATATGTTAATTTTTGATATTGCTGTTGTTATAATATGATGTGTTGATATGTTTTATTATATCAAATCTTGTTATATTTTTTTTTAAATTGACAAAATATATTATTTATTTTAATCTCAATAATTATAAAAATATATTATTTGTTTTAATCTCAATAATTAAAATATTTTTCGTCCACCCGCAGTATGGGCAATTAACTAATAACTATGTCAAATGCTAAAAATTGTTCATGAAAAAACAACTGAAAATTTGAAAATAAAAATCATAGAAATAACGAGATGTACACGAAATCCCAGGGACATGTTCTAGTTTCAACAAATTAACATGACAATGGCTGGCAATTGCTCTTTGCAAGACTTCAGCTTAAAATTTCAACATTTTTGCTCAGTTCATCCAGCTTCTTCATCCTCAGTTTCTCACTTTCACTCACCAGCTAAGCAACCATTTGAAAAGAAGAAAAGGAAAATATGTTAGTGATTAAGATAAGGAAATATGTTAGTGATTAAGATTGAGATTGAGTACTAATCAAGTTTAGAAGAACTAATATGATAATTAATTACCTCCACTAATTTGGAAACCAGCTGAGCTTTTTCTTTATTCTTTTCATTAAAAGCTTCAAGGGCTTCTTTGTATTCTCTCTCCTGGAATCATACAAATATTTTGAGAGGCTACTCATATATTTTGCTCCATGTATGATCAACTACTATATAAATTTATATTGTAAAAATTGTAAAAGATATTTCAAAAGACTATCTAACATTTCAAAAGACTATCTAACATTCATAAAACACAAATGATTTCTTGAGTGTAAAGAGTATAAGACTTACTATCTTATATTGAAAAAAAAATATATTTTGTATTTATATAATAAAACTTAAGATGAAATAATAAATAAAAAATAAAGTAGAATGAGCTTGCTTATAGAAAGACGAGCCGAGTGAAAGAAAAACTTCCTATTCACCCCTGTGTGATTTTAAAGCATTGATTTTTCAAACAAAAGACAATCAGAAAATTATTTTTCTTCTTCTTTTTATTTGTTGTTTTTTTGTTATTTCCAAGCTGTCTCTGTGTTGCCCTCTACTCTTGAAGAAGAAATTGATGAATCCAAGATGATACCTTAATGTTGAGAAAATATCTTTAAGAACAGTACACAAGCACGCCTCGCCTCAAGTTTCTGTTTTCGTAGTGATCATGCAGTTGAAAATTCATCAAACTAGTCTACAAATTCTAGATAATTGGATTTTTATCTGATAATTTAGTAAAAACATCGGATTGTCTGGTTTGTATATTGTCTTTATCGTTGCAAAAGAAACAAGCCAAAATTTCAATTTCACCTTCTTCTGGCAATTCAGTCCTAGAGGCTTCAGCTCCCTGTTGACCGTGTCAATCCTCTTACGCACCATCGAAACTTCCTTCCCCGTTGGATCTGTCAGAGCTTCAAGCTCCTGCAAAATATTTTTTTTTCCCTTTAAATATCAAAATAATCTCCAAAAAAAAAACAGCAAATGTAAAATACATGTACAGAATAATACGTAATTATTGTGATAAACTTACTTCACGGATTTCCGCTAATCGTTTAGTTGCTTCTTCCACACGTCCCAAGTGAGCATGAACCTTGTCTCTGACTTCCATCTTCTTCTTCTCAATCTCCTCTTCTTTTGCCCTGAACATTGCCAGTGCAGATCTTGACATCTCCTCATCTTTATCATCCCTTAACAGCGGGGTTTCATTGTAATTACTGATAACGCCCGAGTTCTTCATCATTCTGATCTGCATTTGTGATTTCTGTTGCTCCAATATTGGTTTTTGTGTTGTCATTTTTCACCTCTTTGCTCTTTGGTATGATTGCTTTCTTTCTCTAATTGCAGGTAGTTTTATAAACAAAAGCTGGGTTTAAAGTTGTGAAGCCATCTTGCTTACTTCACAGCAAAACAAAATACTAAATCGAGCTGAGTGACCAATCTTCCTAATCTCCTTTAATCATTAAGGTAAAAAGAGGATTTCATCTTTGTTGAATGAAGACTTAAACTTTGAAAAACCCTCGTAACCTTTCCCTTTTCACCTTTACTCAAAATGAAAATGATCATAAATTATGGTGTCGAAATTTAAATGTTTGATTGTGTGTTTGATAGATGACTAGATGGGCCTCCTTTTGGTAGATGGATATTTTCTTAAGATGGTATTATGAAAGATTTATTTTAGCTAAATATCTCGTTAATTCAGCATCCATGCACGTATACACTGCCAAGACAAGTATTTTTTATTGTAATCAATACAATGCTTGCCATTTCTTAAAGGGCAATGCCAAATGAGTAACAAATACATCATTATCCAAGTGTATATTTGAAGAAAGAGTACAATCATGGGCAATCGATTCTTTTCCAAATTATTATGCATAATAATAAAAACAATAATATAGATATGATGCAATGGAGTTAAATGTGGTCGAAGGGTCTTTTAAGGAGAGGTAAATATTCTTTTTCCAAGAAAAAAAGAGTGCTTTAGGTGGAAGTTTTGTTTGTGGAGTGGACAGTAAGGGCTCACCTGCAGTATTCATTTTCTTGAGAGCCTTAAGGGACAAGACAGAGTGGGAGAGGTTGCAGAGCTAGCTTCCATTTATTACATATCATTACCCTCCAATTTTTAAATTGTAGAAATTGGAGCAAAGAATCTTCACTTTAACACTTCTAATCCTTTTGGTTTTCTATGTCTTTCTGTTGCTTGGCATAACTATGGATCCGAACATCAATGCCCGTTCTGCTGCAAATTTTGATCAACACTCCTTGAGGATTCTGACATTTGTTTGAGATTTTATCCCCGGCTATTAAGTTAATATCATTTTATCCTCCTATAATTATTATTATTTTTGTCAATTTTGTTCCTAAACAATTTTGATTACTCAATCTGGCCTTCAAATATGGATCGTGGAAATCCTTAATTGAAAACATCCTTACAAAATTGAGATTGCCGGGGCCTTTTCTGGGGTTTCTCCTTTTCATTCCTTACCTTTGATTTAATTGTAAGGAACTAGGGGTGATTGAATACATGAGAAAGTATCCACTTTTGATGGGTTTTGACTTTCCAGCTGAAAATGTTCATCGTTGTTGATTCAATCCAAGCAGATCTTGCTAGCTCCCTTTTTATTCTGTTTTCTCAATTGGGGTGCTGCTTAGGCCCACATTGATTTTATGTTCAACAAATTTAACAGCCAACTGCCAACATTATCTTGTATCTTCAGGAACTCAGAAGGTTCTAAAGATTGCAGGGTCCCAAAAATTCTAAATGACAAGATTGCTGTAAGCTTTTGATTTCCGAATTCTGGGGTCTTGTCCAGAAAGTAGAGTTCTAGCTTTTGTATTTTGGTCGGCTCTTTGGCCAGTTCCTGCCAGCGTGATTCTACAGGTGTGCCAGATTAACACTTGGCAGGAATTCAGTTTCCTCATTTTCTCGTAACATTTAAAAAATTAGTCAAAAAAATATTTTTCTTGAGTTTCTGGTCAACTCTAAAATTGGCTTTCATTTTCGGAAAGTGTTTTCCTCTCATGAAGTAAAGGAAAACACTTTCCCTCGTCTACTTATCTTTCCCTCGTCTCTTTCCCTGTACACCAGATTTGTCAAACTCTCGCCTCCTCTCGCCTCTCGCCTCCCAATCACTCATCTCTGCTCCCTCTCGCCTCTCGACTCCCTCTCATCCTCTCGCCTCCGCCAGTCACCATGGAAAGTGTTTTCAACTGGTTTGTTTTGTATCTACTTGATAATGCCTGTTGCTGATTATGACAAGCTCAAGTTGCCTCATACTATTTCAGATCTTCGCTCGCTCAAGTATGTCCTCTTTTTCTACTTTTTTTTTTAATTTCAATTTTCTAGGTTCTTTTTTTAAAGCTCAAGTTTTGATGGGATTTAATTTGTTTGTTTTTTGGGTTATTGTATAATATGTATGGATAGATTTTTTGAAGTTACATAGGATGTATGCGGGTTTTATTGACTGGTGTTTGTGAATCAGAAGGATTTGATGCTAAAAAGTCAGCTAAATATTGATGGAAGCAGTTTTCCTAATTTAAATACCTTGGTTTTCTTGGTTAATTTATTGAGGTATGGGGGCTGTTAAATTCTGGAAGTTAAAGATGTTGCTTTAGAGTTTAAGTGTTTGCCGTGAGGTTTGTATTGGTAGATTTAATTTGATTTTTCATATGTAGTTTGTTATCAAGCTTGGATATCTAAAAGTGAAAGGGTTTTTGATGTTTGTTTGTGGTGAAACTCAGGAATGGGATTTAATTTCTTTCATGCTAGATTATGGTTGAGATCAGTGGAATAGGATGAATATTATATTTGAAATGTGACTTATTGCACTGTATGGTAATTTGCGAGGAGCCTTTTGGATATTGTAGAAATTTGGATAATTAGCGATAAATTCATATTGTAGAAATTTGGATAAATAGCGATTACATGGTGATGGAAAGAATTTATTTGTATAAGGCCTGTTAACAACCACACGTTTGTGTAGATAAAATTGTTTTTTCAATAATCAACATCATCTTGCTAATCTTGTTGCTTCTCTTTCCCAACATCAGGCTGGCCTTGCTCTTGGAGATCTCAAGTCAATTAAGGATCTATATGATTTCAAAACTATGTTTGTGCTCTTCCTTATTGGATCCATTTCCATAGTTCCAACCCTTCTAAAGAGAAAGCAAATATATGAGTGAAGGTCGTATTGATGAGGCTCTCCCACCAAAGGTGGCTTAATAGAGATGTTTGCTTAGAGGATCTGAAAAATGCCGTTGGGTGGCACCCTTTTTTTTGCCACAAAACACAGCAGGAAACCTGATTCACTTGCGATACACATGGATTGATTAATTTTCTCCTATGATGAAGATAAAGATAGAAATTACTTGATCTTTATATAAAAAAAAATTCTTGAAATGTTGATTCATTGATCTCCTGATGTGGATTATTTATACAGTTGGTAGCCAGCAATGTTCTAGGAAGGCGTTGTAATCCTGAGTGTTCTTTTAAAGATTAATGCTAGGCTGTATTACATTGACAATAAAATTATTATCTTTCTGGTTTTGCCTATTCACTAATCAACAGAAGACTGAGGCAGAAACACAAGCGGTGGTCATGAAATGCATGCTAGCAATGTTTTTTAAATGGCAGATTTGAGGAAATTATTTTAAGCTTTTCAAATTGAATAATTTTTACTTACAAAATATTTAACAAGTTTATTTCTCTATAATATCATATGACATATATTGTAATATTTTATAAAATAAGCTATGTATTAATATAGGATATAATAAAAAAATTCATCATTATACTTATTTGATTTTATTTTTTTTTTATTTAAAGTGATTAATTATTTTATATTAAATATTTAATATACATGGGATAAAATTTAAAAAATTAATAAATTATTAATAAATTATTTTTCAGTTCATTTTCCATAACACAAACAAACACTGGAAAGTGTTTTCCAGTTCATTTTCCATAACACTACCAAACATCGGAATTCACTTTTCCCGGAATTCACTTTCCTCGAATTCACTTTCCGGGAACAAACGGGCCTAAGTTAGAATTGTTTTTCTACATATCATTGAAGGTTCTAGTACTAGCCTAGACACCAACGCTGTCGTTGATACGGTGTCCGCACATGCCAACCATCCCATATCCGTTCTGGGTACCCCTGTTGACAGTTCCACGGGAGTTACCCCTGTTTTGGCTTCAATGACACAACCGAACCGAACCCTATGGCGTGAATTCTCAACTAAAGCTCGGTATAACTAACCATTTTCACTAACTACTTGTTCCACATTAAGTGCTCCTTCCCATATTCCTCACACTTATATAGTTAACCTCCAAGATTCGGGTCTACAAATCTTGTCTCATTTGGGAGTAGTGGTGTGATTATAAACCCTATGGCTAACCCTCAAGCTTGAATTCCCTAGGTTTTATATGGCACCAATCGTGCATGGCTGGGAAATTTGTTCCTTTTGTTCAGTGGGTAGATAATGTTGCGTGCTAGATTTTGAACAAGGGCTAAAAAATATTTATTAGCTACATTCAAGCAGCTAGTTCAAGATGGGGATTTCTATGAGTATTTGTAGCAGTTTGGTGATACGTGGGCAAGAGTGTTCCATTGAGTGATTATTCAGCCTTTAGAGTTCTTTATAGGAGGCCAGAAACATGATCTGCAATGAGCTGTTATTCAAACTACACCTACCAATTTGAATGAGGTCATTGAACAAATCGAGTAACATCAAAACCAACCTTGGCCGTTAAACACGACAACCACCATCATATCATCTCCCTTTTTACTCCCAAACACACTCAACCCGCATACACAAAAATACCAAACCAGAACAAATCACCCCAAAAAACACCCGAGGGGAAACAGCCCGAACAACGTGAAAGAAGCAGGTTTTTTCCTATTTATGTAGGAGGTTGCACTGATTATGAAGAGAGAGGTGTGAAAAAACTGAGCATGAAGAGAGTGATAGGGAGTGCAGTCAAACAACATTTTTGAATATTTTTTTAACTTCAAATTAAACATATTTTTTTTACATTTTTGATGCACTAATGCCAAATAAATTAATATATATATATATATATATATTATTTCAATATATTTACTAATAAAAAGTATTTTAAAAAGCAACATCTAATATACTTTCAAACAAGCCTGAAAAGGTGATAAATACATGAGCCCAATTTTCATGACATGCCTTAATAGGGGTTAACAGCTTACCAAACCATGAAAGGACGTGGGAAGGTGAGCCTGAAGTGCACATAATTTATGGGCAGTGCACATAATTTATGGATGTAAGGTTGATGAAAGGTTCAAACATCTGCTCGTCCCCAACAAACAGCACCTTTGCTTATTTGAACATTGAAAAAGAGGCAGCAGGGAAGTAAACAAAAGAAATATTTGCATTCTTTCTGGAGAAATTAGTATGTGGTTTTCCCTCTCATCGAGAAATGATTTCAGAAGTTTAAAGCATTCGCATTTCTGGTTTGGAAGGGAAACGAGCAAGCATGTCAGTTATTTGAATTCATCAAATTGTCTAGCCTTTCAGCCTCAAACGATATATAGTTATAGTTAGGAGCACACTAAACTAATCAGGTTTGCTTGTTGTTCAACAACCCCATCGTCAGGTTCTGAAAAAAACTATGAAAAAAAAGCTTCACACATGAGTTTTGGTTGCCCACACTACCAGTTTCTATCAATTTCAGTTTGTCAGTAAAAAGGTAGCATTTGACATACATTGCCTGCTCATGAGGGTCATAACTAAATACAAACAAATCTCATCCTTCTTCAATTGGCCGTCCAAGTATCTTTCCTCCTTTGACTACACAAGTTACTACAACAAATGCCATACCTGGGCTTCAGACTAGCAGGAAGACTGTCATACAAAAACGAGACAAAGAAGCAATCAATCACCACTTGCACAGCCTCCACAACCACAATGCACACACTCAACAACCTTCTCTTCCCTGAGATGTTTTGGAACCCTGCAAACACAAGTCGTGCCAAAGTTGTGGTCCCTGGGTTGGATGCAGCGGAGGCAGCACAGTCGTTCATATCCTGGCTGTAATTTCAAACATAGAAACTCAACATCAAAAGGTTTTCAAATCTTCACGCATCAGACATTCATAAATGGCAAACCCAAATGCGAAGGAATTGAATTCAAACATAAAAACCTAAGGAAACTGAAAAAAACCTTCTTCCATTTCGCAATTAGGTTACGATCCCCATAACCCTGGTCCAAACAGAACTCATAAAGCTCCTTAGATATCTCATTTCTTCTGTAATAAAGATCGTAAATATATCTGCTCTTTTGATGCGTAATTTTGAAAATGGGCCACAGAGCCTCACACTTTCTCTTGCCGTCATGTGGATCAAGTTCAGCTGCCAAAAAAGAAATATCAATAAAAACATAGCAAATTAATTAATTAATAAAAAATAATTGAACACGTAATCAACCTTCCCTCATCTTCCCATCCAGTTCGCGAAGCGTAGGCTCGATTAACTCCCATCCCTCCGGATACTTGATCCGGCTTCTCCTCACTTTCGGCATTTTTACACTGTAATTCACAGCCTCAGTTGAAAGCCTAAAATTATTATTTCTATTAACAAATTTGGGTGATTGTGATTAAAAGAACTGAATTAGGGTTAGAAATTGAGCTTTAAAAACAATAGATAATTTTATAATAATTTAAACAATAAAAAAAAGCAAAGAAATTCGAAGTTTGAGAGAGGAATTCAATAGATGACTAAGAATTCAAATTAGCCTACCGCAGCTCTGGATTTGATTAGGGTTTCCTCGATACTGCAAAAGACACCACCAAAGAGCTGAGGTTTCGTTTTTTCTGAAAAACAAAATAAGAAAAATTATTTAGTCTGCTGGGCCACAAGATGGATCCACGTACAAATGGGTGCCGCTGCTGGATCTAAAAAAATCACACGGGTCCTTTCCATTTATCCGTGTGATCTCTAGGCCCTATTTATATGAGCAAGGTTTCAAAATGTTTAGTATTGCGGTTATTGTTGTAGTTGAAGTTTAAAAAAAAATCTTATAAAAAATATTTTTAGTTACCGTTTATAACTGAAATTAAAATATTTGGTTAAAACTGTGGTTGAGTTTGAGGTTATCGAAAAGCAGTTTCGCGTATTTGGTTACCATGTTTTTATATTACTGTCAACTTGTGAAATTACTTTAAAGGACACACTGTGTGTGTGTTGTTTTTTAAATATTATAGATTGATAATCATAACAATAAAATATAATTAGTAATTCAAGTAACTTAGACATTTGTTTTTATTCTCTCATCAAACAGCTTTATCACAAACTAAATCAATACGTGAATGCCTCTGTGATCCCTTACTATTTGATCGAGGAGCAACATCTAGTAATAATATCATCAGTAACAACATCTGTGACCCAATTATAGAGATATAATTCCAAAACCAAATTCAGTTTGACACAGTGGAAAACACGAAAAATATGACCAACATCAATATTCCGTATAATATTCTAGGATTTAAATAAACGAGAGAAGCTCTCAAGAAACTTTGCAATTTTATTCAATAATTCAGTGCCTCAGCCAGAAGGCTTACAATCATATTTAAAACGAAAACCCTAGCCCTAATTCTTGTTGGACAAGAAAACGAGACTAATTATTAAAATTACCAAAAATAGCAAAAATGAGATAATTGCAGAAATTAAAGCTACTAAAAATCCTAAGCAAGCCAAAATTGATGGAAAAGGTCGATTCAGACCTACAAATCAAGAGTTATGGCGAAAATAAAACTTTACTAAAATGGCGAAAACGATGATTTTTGGGCCTAAACGATGGAATTCAACCAAAAAAGGTATGCAACAATATCAAAGCTAATGAATAATGTCGGACTCGCCGAAACACATTAATTGGGTGATTTTCGCATCATTTCAACTTCAATGCCCAATCTGTTGTATTGATCTCTGTCTGCATATTTTTTAATTTTTTTAAATATATTAAAAAAATGGACCGGGCTTGATCCACTAAAAGGTCTAATTCTGTCGGGTTTGGGCTAGGCCGAGAGTAGGTTCAGTCCAAGTCCAGTAGAAAAAATTCTTTGAGTTAAATGATGCGTTGCATTGTTCACGTCTTTTTAAAACGTGAATAGCCCGTGAACAGTAGCAACTGACTGACGATGACGAGAAGCTCAACTACCGATGTCGAGTAGAGGAGGGCGAGGTGGTTCGTACTGTGGTGATGCGTCGTAAATGGTGGTCTGTGGTGGTCAGGAGGAGCATCGAAAGCTTGTTATCGCTGTTGTTACTTCTACGCCGAGGCTTGTTGCTATCATTAGAGGTCGCGACAGAGCTTCTAACGTGGATGAGAAGCTATCGGTGCTAAGAGGGATGGTGGTGGTGTTCTTTGGGAGTTGTACCCGATTGTGGAGAGAGAGTCACCATTGTGGAGAAAGAGAGGTGCTGTTGTGGAGAGAGGCAGGTGTGCCTGCGATTAGTATTATCCGGGAGCTGCTTCATACTATTATATGTTGTGGTTTAGTCACTATGTAGAAATGAAATGCAGGCAAGAACATTATAATCTTGCTTCTTCTAAACCACTGTTTCGAATGGTTTTTTTTGGTAGTCCTATAACAATTTAAACCATATTTTATCATTACCAAACGCTACAAAAACTGATTTTCCTCGAACTGCTGTTGGAATGCAATACCCAGCTGTTGGTAAACATGGAAACGTCCCGGTAACACCTGACAAGCTCGGATAGGGCCCAACACCAATCCCATGGGCCAGTCCTTGAATCACCAGTGTCGTGTCACAATTAAGCAACCAAGTCATGAAACGCTGCCGTTACAGTCTCGACCAAGTGTTTGACTCCCAAGAAACTAAATCCAAAATTTCTTCCTCTTCGGATAACTGTCTGAAACTTGAAAAATAAAACATTCCCCACTCCCCTAGAGAGGGAGAAAAGAGGGGGAAGATTGTAAGGTGAGAAAGGAATTTTCCGTAGTAAAGCTTTTTGAGTTTTTATTTTTAGCAAGTGGCTGCACTTAAAACTAAGCTGCTCTGTTGCTTTCCACTCCAATTTAATGCAAAAAAAGGATTCTTTTTCTTTTAATCTCTCTTTGGTTGCTAAACTTTTCTGGATATTAAGAGATAATTATATGAAAAGCATGTTTCTGTTCGTTATTTAGTTTAATTTTGTGAATATTTGTTGTGTTGTCAAACCGGGATTATTATTATTAATTCATATGATTTTATCTATGATGAAGTGGTTCGATTTGTATTTTCGTTTATAGATTTATTTATACTTTAAGTGGGAGATTATTTTCTAACCTGGTGGGGTCGAGGAAATTAATCAGAAATAATTCTTATTAGGCAAATGGCTACCTCAGAGACGGTTTTACAAGTGTTATCTGGTGGTTTACCTTGGCCGTATCGTCTTGATCAGTTTTCCGGTGGTGTGAATTCCGTGCTTTCGTTCTGCTCTGATGTAAAATGTGGGAGGAATAGAGGTTTGGTGTCCAAAAAGTTTAACAATAGGGTGAGGTTGTTAGGGAAATGCACGAGTCGGGGTGTAGGTGCTGTGAAGTCTAGTGGGAAGGTGAAATGTGCTCACAGGTGGGAATCTATGAGGCACAAATGCCAAAAGGCTGGAAGTTTTGGAGGGGAAACTGCAAATGAAAGGAGCCCAGTTTCGCTTCCTGTAAATGGCGTTGATAGTGCCACGAATATTTTTGAAAGGGGAAGTTTTGCATTGAAGGGTAAGGAAGAGACGCGATCGATTGAGGAAGAAGCGTGGTATTTACTCCGTGCTTCAGTTGTTTGTTATTGTGGTAATCCAATTGGAACAATTGCAGCAAATGATGAAAACAGTGGTAGCATTCTGAACTATGATCAGGTTTTTATTCGTGACTTCATTCCGTCTGGAATAGCTTTCCTTTTGAAGGGAGAGTATGATATTGTGAGGAATTTCATCCTGTACACCCTTCAACTACAGGTTATTTATCACTTCACTAGTTTCTTGTTAACGTTTTAAACTATTTTCTCTATGTTTTAGTTGTCTTTGCCAGGGTAAGATCTTGTATCTTAAGTTTTTGGTCTTTAGGCTTCAGTTGTTTCTGTATTTAGGATTAGTACTGGTCTGCCAGTTTTTTTCTTTTTATGGAATATGGAACTTAATTAAGAAAGAAGAAAAGGTAATGTAGATGAAAATGAGAGGGTAGGCATTTTCCAATTGGAAAACAAAGTTCTAAGACAATAGCATTTTGAATCCAGTTGAATATCAGTCAGGTTATTCACCCTTTGAAAAGCATCAAGTGCAGAATGTTCTAAAGAAGCAAGAAAAGTACTGTATTCCTGATTAACTGTTTAGACAGATTGATTTTTAAATTCTGGATTTTCCTTTGTAGGGCCAATATTATGCCAGTTAACATTTTCTTTCTTCTTTTTCAAAACTCCTCTTCCAATGATTTTCCTCAACATGTCATCAGGGAAGCTTTAATCATTATATCGGCAAGTCTAGGGACCATTTTTCATTTACTGTTTAATTATTATTTCTAATGAGGATGATCTATCTTAAAAGTTATCCGTCTTATATTTTGATTTTTTGGTACTATTTCTTGGAAGCTTGTGATGTTAGTTTTGTGTTATTGAGGAATATATGTTAGTGAAATTTTGTATTTTGAATTCATGCTGGGTAGGTTATGTTACCTTAAAAAAATTCATTGAAGTAGAATAAGAATGAGTTTTATTCGTTTTACTTTAGGTTCTATCAGTTTGCTGAGTAATTTTTCTGTTGATAGAGTTGGGAGAAAACCATGGATTGTTATAGCCCTGGTCAGGGACTTATGCCTGCCAGTTTCAAGGTGCGCACTGTTCCCCTTGACGGTGTGGATTCTGCTACTGAAGAGATATTAGATGCTGACTTTGGTGAAGCAGCTATTGGCCGAGTTGCACCAGTTGATTCTGGTAAAGTAAATGATTTCAAGAAGTTACCTATTCGGAACCATCACTGTTTTCTTTTATCTTATTTTTGTATTGGATTCTAGAACATTATGCATTGTAATTTTCCTGTCAGGATTGTGGTGGATTATACTGTTACGAGCTTATGGAAAATGCTCTGGGGATCTTTCAGTGCAAGAGAGAGTCGATGTGCAAACTGGGATGAAAATGATCTTAAGGCTGTGTCTTGCTGATGGTTTTGATATGTTTCCAACTTTATTGGTGACAGATGGTTCTTGCATGATAGATCGTCGCATGGGAATTCATGGACATCCCTTGGAGATTCAGGTTAATACTCCCAAAAAATAAATGTTAAGTTTAACTTGTGAAAGTGGGGAATTATTTGCTTTTTGTCTCTTATCCTGTTCCTTTATTTTGGGTCCTATAGCTTTTGAGAACAATCATGTTTATATAACATATGTTTTAAAATGCCAACTGTTACAGTGCTTAAAAAACACAAAAAAGAAATGAAAAAAGGGGTAGTTGCTCTCACTATTATTTTAGTCTCCAGGCATATACTGATATCTTGATCAGTCAAGAATTTGTCTAGTTCTCCAATTAATTTTCATTGCTTTTCTAGTCCTCCATTGGAGTTCTTTGCAGAATGTTTAGTTAGAGTTCAATCAAATTACTTGGGTGTTGGTCCTGACTGATTGGGCAATGTGTATTGACTTTTTCTATTGTTTTACTCTTGGTTCATATAAACATGAGGCTTCTAGATACTCTCTTAACAGCTAATATCTATTAGAGAGTCTTCACTTGGGTGTTGGTCCTGACTGATTGGGCAATGTGTATTGACTTTTTCTATTGTTTTACTCTTGGTTCATATAAACATGAGGTTTCTAGATACTCTCTTAACAGCTAATATCTATTAGAGAGTCTTCACTGGTGCAGAAGCAACTTTAAGCTTGAAAGTTGCCTTGCATCTGGAATATGAATATGATGGTCACTCATGTTATTTCATTATGTACAAATGATAGAGAAATTCAAATGATAGTTTTAGCCAAACTAATGCATACAGATGGTTTTGATCTGAAAGGGCAAGTGATATTATGGTTCAGAGGTCTTGTATGCCCGTATCAGCCGCAAATTCAAGCTTTGTGGTTCGAAAGTAATGCTTATGCCTCTTGAACTTAAAAATTGTGGCAAAATTTGCACATAAAATTGCCATTTTTTTGCAGGCGCTCTTTTATTCAGCATTACTTTGTGCACGTGAGATGCTTGCTCCAGAGGATGGATCAGCTGACCTCATTAGAGCTCTTAACAATCGTCTAGTTGCCCTATCATTCCACATCAGGGAGTATTACTGGATAGATTTGAAAAAACTGAATGAAATATACCGTTATACCACAGAGGAATACTCTTATGATGCAGTTAATAAGTTCAATATCTATCCAGATCAGATTCCTCCTTGGCTGGTGGAATTCATGCCCAGCAAAGGAGGTTATTTGATTGGAAACCTGCAACCAGCTCACATGGATTTCCGTTTCTTTACTCTTGGAAACTTATGGTCTATTGCAAGCAGTCTTGCAACATTGGATCAGTCCCATGCCATCCTGGATCTTATTGAAGCAAAATGGGCAGAATTAGTGGCGGAAATGCCAATCAAAATATGCTACCCTGCTCTTGAAGGCCAGGAATGGAGGATCATCACTGGCAGCGATCCCAAGAACACGTGATGCTTACTTGAATCTTTTGATATCCTTGTTATTCTTTTGACTTTGAGAGGGTTTTATGTTCTTGCTGCATATTCTGAACTTGTTATTTTGCTGCAGTCCCTGGTCTTATCACAATGGAGGATCTTGGCCTACTTTGCTTTGGCAGGTTAGTTTGGTGTTCTAAAGTTAAAACAAGGTTTAAAGCCACTATTTTCTTAGAGCATGATTATCAAAGATGTACCATCTTCATAGTATTTTCTCAATGGCAATCGTGAGACCCAATTCCTTAATCATGTTAACGAAATTTTGGGCAATGTTTAAACACTATTGAATTATACAACTACTTTTGATTGTGATACCTTTTCTTGAAATATCTCAATGCTGCAACTCTAATATTTTAGGAAGATATTCTTTTTGAGATTGATATAACCAAATTTCTTGTTGGCAATCCTGAAATTGACTGGTATGGATAATTAATGCACAAGCATTTATTGTTGTCCCCAGCAATGTCATGCCCTGTTTATATTTCTGTTCTCATTTGTATAGAATTTTCCAGAGGCTGCATTTCCCATGGGCTCTGAGCATGATTGATTTCCATTTCTTTCTTTTCCCAGATATTCAGTTCCATACTGTGCGGCCCATATAGATTTTCTAGGTTTTGTATATGCCACGCCCACACGTAGCATATAGTCAAACAGACAAAGGGACTTCAAATACCAATTAATTTGTTGCATGGCACTGCAGAAGAGTTGCTAATTAATGTTACAAATAATATGCCACTGCCTTAACGCAGCTGATAGTTAGTGAAGCCAGTTAAGAATCTCTGATCACACTTTGAATTTTTATTAGACCATCTCCACTCCATCTAGAAACAGCTAAACCTCCTTTTTCGGAAGAACAAAGCGTGGATTGTTGCTGATTATGCATTCAAAAGGATGAAATGCAAGTAGGTAGTTTGAGCCCAATTTGTATTTTATGACCTATAAGTGAATTGTCTTCAATTAATTTTAGATGCCTTTAATGCTGAACATTAGATTTGCCTAGGTGTACAATTGTTTTGCACCATCGAATATTTTAGCACTGGTTAGGTTTTTCTTTTCCTTCTTGAGAATCCAGTACTGAATATGTTAGATAAGGAATATTACATGTTACCACAGTAAAATTTGCGGCATCAAGGGCGCCTTCTGATTGCATTTTTTGCTCATTTTCTCTCCGCACTTTGATTTTGAGAAGAATATATTTTTCTTTCAAACTAACTTGTTTACGGGTCTTCTTCCAGCTCACCGTGGCATGCATAAAGATGAACAGACCAGAGATCGCTGAAAAAGCTGTCCGACTTGTTGAGAGGCGCATATCTAGAGACAAGTGGCCGGAATACTATGACACTAAGCGAGCGAGATTTATTGGAAAACAGGCACACTTATTTCAAACCTGGTCGATTTCGGGTTACCTCGTGGCGAAACTCCTCCTTGCCAACCCTAGTGCAGCAAAGATTTTCGTAAATGAAGAGGATCCAGAGCTTGTAAATGCTTTGCTTAGTGCTAACCCAAGGAGGAAACGTGGTAGGAAAGGCTTCAAGCAACCCTTCATTGTATGAATTGTGAAGCTAAGAAGAGGGCTACTAGACAAACTTGTCCAAATTTTGCAAATATAGTTACAGGATTGGAGGCATGAGACTGATAGCATTCTGCACCGAGAAATGCAGATGCTGGTGCTTTGTCACCTTTGTATCTCCTGAAATATACGAGTTTGAGATGAACAAGTAGAAATGCTAGAGATCACTCTCCCTCATTGGGAGATTAAGTAGCAATGCAAAAGTTAATCGGAGTGGGTGATCAACTTATCAAATGCAGATTAAAAAAAAAATGAAATTGATTGAATCGAAACGGATCAACAAAATAAAACCCCACTAAGGCAAACATATATATAGAAAAATATATATTTTATCTCCCCACAGACCCAAATCCAAACACTCAAATCGTTCAAGGTCGCCTCCTCTCCTTTTCTTACAGCTCTCTTGATCTCCCTCCACTAAAATATCTCCTCCACTATAAATCAGGCCAAGCCACCTTCAATCACAAGATAAAAACTTATCTGCTCATAAACACAAACCCTGACTCTCAAATCATTCAAAGCCAGTCCTCTCAATCCATGCTCAGCCTCTCTTCATCTCCATGCTCTTCGTTAATTTCCCTTCACGATTCCCAGCAACCAAACACACCACCTCAAAACCACAAATCAACCATTGTTGATCTCTCGACGAAACCCCATTCAAACTCTCTCCACGAAACCCAATTTAAGATGAATGTAGTTTGAATTTGAAAATTTATTTCATCAAAGTTTTTATCTTTTTTGGATTGTTCAAATTGAAAATTGGGTTTAACTTGAAAAAATTAAACTAAACCAAAACCGGCTGGTTTGAACTGGTTCAGTTCAGTTCGGATCTGATACACACACACACACAGTGCTCTATTAAAGATGATGAGCTGACGTTGAAGGCTTATTTAGTACCTGTAAAAGAAATTAGAATTATAACTGGGAGAACGTGTATGTCGAACAAACAAACTCATGTATCCTCACTGTGAAAGCAGCCTTGCGAATTCTGATTAAAAAAAACACAAATAGTTGGAATTTCATAAATGTTTCACAAATTGGGATGCCTTGGAAATGTTAGACCAAGAATACTATGTTGCTATATGCATTCAAAAGTTTTGCACTCATACTGGTAATTATATTATACAGGAGTGGCCATCATTTTGATCTTAACAACCAGATGACTTTTGGTGGCACAGACTATAAGTTTGACATCCAAAGCAACAGCATTCACCTCCATTTTAATGGCAATGGTACAAGGAATTTTATGGGCAAAAAAAAAGGGACAAAGCAGTTCCCTGATGACTATGGGAGTCACACGTCATCTACCTGTGATAGATCACATGAAGTTGCTTTAAATCACGAATAAAATGTCAACGCCAAAGGTTGGATCAACCAGCATTTAACCACAAGCTAGGTTTTTCCAGCCAAAATGCTGTCCAACAATGATTCACATGCATCTTCAAGTAGATCCAAGACCTGTGATAAAAAGGAAAGATCAAGAGGCTAGTAACAACCACAAATGCACTGAATATGTTGCTAAATTAAGAGAATTCTCGAAACAGAAATCGAGAAGTCTGTTTGATCATCTTCCACAAGAAGACCATTATCTTGACAGTAATCAATCAAGAAACTTTAAAAATTCGTATATGACTACATAAATATTCAATTTATATAGTGAATTGTCAATGCACGTATGATGAGAGAATTAAAGCAGGCAAGTTAAGAGTTGAGAAAATGGATTAGATACAAGCAGTTCAGCCTTATCGTCTACATGAAAGCAACACCACGGGTTACAAGGTGAAGTAAGAGAAAGAAGGGACTAAGAAAAACAGTCTTGTAACCAACACTAGAAGACAGAAGCATTATCTATAATGCAACATGCACTGAAGGATAAACAAACACAGCAGTAGTCTGACGAAGAGGAGACTTCTGATTTGGAATAATATAAGCAGCAAGTAAATAAAAAATTGTAATCCGGGAGAGCCTGTATACCTTAGCTACCTCTTCAAGCTGTAATATCTACATTGAAGAAAATCTTTGTTCATTTCTTTAAAATAAACTAATTCAATCACATCAACATTTTGTTCTAAATGCGTTTCAATGAAGTAAACAATCAAGCAACTTAAGTCCTGATATTGAAGACTCCATCAAGATTTCACAAACTTTCGATACAATATCTGAGGGTTTTTCAAATTCTCATACATTACCTTCTCAAAACCCTGTGGTCCACCGTAGTAAGGATCTGGGACTTCTGTTTCATCATGTTTCTTACAAAAAGAACACATTAGCTTAACCTGCGAAAACAACAGAAACATACGAGTTAAGAAATTAAAATATCTGCATGCAAAAATTCATAACAAAACCTATATGTCTTTCGCCTACCTTCTTGTGTGCATCATCAGCAAGTGTCTCTCTAAGTTTCCACCCATTAAAAGCTTCCATTATATCCTCTGCAAAAAAACCCAATTCAAATATAACATGTTATCAAAAAGAATTAAAGAAGCTGGCAAATCAAAAGGAAGTAAAAAAAAAATCATTTGCACCTCTATTTTTGTTGTCCATAGCAAGAATGATATCAAAATCTCTAAAATCAGACGGCCGAATGGGCCTTGATATGGAAGTTATCTCAATCCCACGCCTTTTAGAAGCTGCCCTCATTCTTGAGTCTGCTGGATTACCCTAAAAAAAAAAACTAGTATCATTTACGCTCCATAAAATGCTATTTTTCATTATTCTCTACAATCAAAACAAGAGGATCTCAGAAAGCTATGTTTACCTCGTGGTAATTAATGGTGCCAGCAGAGTCAATCTTGAACTTGGAATCAAGTCCTCTCTTTTTAACAAAATCAGTAAACACCCCCTCGGCAGCTGGACTCCTACAGATGTTGCCTAGACAGACAAAAAGAACAGCGAAAGGTTTGGTCTCTGTTGAAGAAGCCATTGATGATGATGATTTGATCACCAAGGACCTGAAATGGATATCACTGCTCGTGCGGTTTTTGTGATGAAGATGGGAGTGCTGGAGAAATGGGTATTTATTAATGAGAGGAAACGGGGCCTTCAGAGAAAGGAGTTTAGTGGCGTTGTGGCAAAATTGTAAATTTAGAGATGGATTTGGAAACCTCGTATTAGGAGAACTGATGTAATTCAAAGTTGTTACTGATGTCCTGACCATCGCTACTCCTGTGAGGGTGCAGGTGTTGGCAAAGGATATGGTGATGGCAGTAATTTCCTGTGGGTGTGTTGGGATTTCATTGGTCTAAAAAATATTTTGTGAGGCAAGACTTCAAAATTTAAAAAAAAAAAAAAAAAAAAAAACGGGGCTGCTGGTGAACAGGGTATGCGGGTCGGGTTTTCTCTTTTCCTCTCTGTTTCACTATATCAAATCAATAAATTTGTGGGAGTTAGATTTTGGCCCATCGTATGCATGCAGGGAGTCGAGCCGTGACTATTTTGCACAGGCATTCTGGGATAGCCTCGTTTGTTTATTGTTGGAGAATGTTATTGAAATTATTTATTTTTTAAAATATTTTTTATTTAGAATTGCTGAAAGGCTAGGATGCTGCAGGGAATACGGTCAAACTATGGAAAAAGAATGCTGATTCCACTCTTCAAAGCCCACTTCCACATTCTCAATTTCTTCGCTCATTCCATATATTTTTTCAATTCTAAACTAGAGTTAAGGTATACATATATCTCATACTAGATAAGTTGCCGCAAATTTTCAGATCACATTTACACTGTATGCCATTAACGTGTGTATATACCAGTTACACTGATGATGAGAAACCCCATATAAAAAAAAAGAGAAAAAAAAAAAGAAGAGAGAATCGATCTTCCGTTTCTCACATCAGATGTTCAGGCTAAAACATCTCGAACTCCCTTAGCTCTGCTGTATCCGTAGTCCACTTGGTGCAGTCCTTGCTCGGAGAAAATGTGGTGGTTGCAATTCCAACATCCCATTGATTAGGTAGCTCCGGTGGAATTGCACACCGTATCAGAGCCCAGTTAAGGCCACCAAAGAAGGGGTGCTGTTTAATCTCGGCTGCCCCCTTGGAAGATCCTAGCCGATCCCCAGGTTCCTTTATCAACAACCCTCTAATCAAATCACGTGCATGAAAACTAACAATAGGGTTACTGGGGAACTTGAGGCTTCGTGAAACAACGTTGGACAGCGTTTCCTCATTTCCTGACCCCTTAAAAGGAGTTTTACCATATAACAGCTCAAACAGGAAGATTCCAAACGTCCACCAATCAACAGCACTGCCATGCCCCTCACCTTTGATGATCTCAGGGGCCAGGTATTCATGGGTTCCTACAAAGGAGTTAGAGCGAGCATTGGTTGGCTCCACCACCACCTGTGGCAGTGGGCTGACCTGAGCAGCTAGGTCAGATTTTAACTTCTGGGATTTGGCAGCAACTGAAAGAAGTCTTGGAGTGAAACATGATACTTGCCAGGCTGGGTGGAGGCAGAAGGGGTCAATGCAGCTAGCTTCAGAGCATGGACTCGACATCTTTTTTGTGGGCTCTTCAGCAGGTGAAGATGATTGAAGTAGAACAGGATTAACAGCACACCTGAGTGAGAGGTCAAAATCTGAAAGCATGATATGTCCATCCTCCCGGACCAGAATATTTTCTGGTTTTAAGTCTCGATAAACAACTCCAAGCATGTGCAAGTACTCCAGTGCAAGGAGGACTTCAGCAACATAAAACCTACAAACATGATTACGTCAAAATGAATTGAAGAGACAAGGGGTAAAATTAAGTAAAGAATAGTCAGGTACAAGCAAAACTCTTGTAATATTTGTACTTCTCTATCAATGAGATTCACAAGTGTGTGCAGCACTACTTTTGGGGAGTTACATATTGATCCTTCTTTTGCTATCAAGTGTCTCACAGCAATAAGATGGCTCTCCAGGTTGTGATGTGACATAACAATCACATCACCAGCTCAATTCCACGCACATCCATTCACTATACCATCTATAACTAGCTTCCAAAATCTTCAACCCATATGTTCACTTTAAGAATTTAATATTTAAAACTTGCTGCATCTTCCTATGTACCAATAAGACCGTTTGCTTCTTGTATACCATTAAGGCACACCAAATTCAATGGAATGGCAGCTATTAGACCCCAATTGATTATAAGAGTCCCCGCCTTTGACTATAATTTCAGGTTTCCAATCAAATAGCCTGTTGTAATTAATGTCAATCTTTATCAACATAAAACTCCTTTTTCCCATTTTTATAGGGATGAGATGCTAGTCACAAAAACTTTATCATCCATCATTTGGTCATTGACCAATGGGCAACTACATTCACAAATTGAAATACAGTGATTTGAGTGATAAATAAATGGACCACGTCACTTGGGATACCGAAATCAGATTTCTTATCCTGGAGGTGTATATGCAAGCGTTCATGTGTGTTCATGAGATGCGTGCATGTGTATGAGTGAGTGTGTGTGTGTGTGTGAGAGAGAGAGAGAGAGAGGGATGTCCAAGAGAAAAACAGGAAAAAAAGGTTATTGGTGGAGTAAATTATGCTGTAAAGTGCGAGGTTTGAAAATTTATGAGAACTTAAATAGAAATTAGTACCTTGCAGCTGGTTCAGAGAAACTCCTGCCACACTGTTTCTGCCGTAGCACATGCAGATCTCCGCCCGGACAATACTCCATAACCAAGCAGGAGAGCTTATCTGACGCAAAATGAGCATATAATGTAGGGAGAAAAGGATGATCCAGCATCTGCAAAATCTTTCTTTCGGTTAGGGCTCTAGACATCTTCTTCCTAGTTGCCAAGTAGTCATTATCCATCACTTTCAAAGCAAATAGGCAATTTGTACCAGTTAGCTCAGCAAGATAAACAGACCCAATATCCCCACAACCAAGCTTCTTGATAAGCTTGAAATGTTTCAAACAAAAGCTTCCATGCTGCTTCTGAACATGGCAAATGGCTTCCCACCTCAAGTCCTTAGACATGTGCGGCCGACTGCCACTACGACTAGAACCACTGAGATTGCTATCATCACTAATACTTGTGCTGCTGCTATAGTCACCGATGCTACTTTTTGAACTTTGTGAAAATTCCCCCTTTTCTCTTGATCTTGATTTTTCATCTACCTTCGCCAATATAGATCCTGTTCTGTTAGCACCGTTCAAACTTGAACCCAGCCTGCTTGAACTTGTGTCAGTAATGATTAAATTGCATTCAGTGCTATGACTTCTACTACTAGAAGCTGGAGAAGCTTCTGCACCTTCTCTCTTTACACTCTCTAGAATACAGTCATGCACCATGTTGTCCAAATTGCTTTTACTAGGATTCATATCATTATTGACTTTCCTATTACTTGGATTGGAACTGCCAGAGGAAGAAGTTGAGCCCTGCTTTACTTTTTTCTTAATGAAGTTCTTGCTCCTGAAGATTGGCTTCATAAAGCATGGACTGTTACATACAGAATTATTCACCTTATGACCAGGGCTTGAACCAGACACAGAAACTGAAGAAGCAGCATGCAACTGATTTTTCTCCTCTGACACTGGAGTTTTGACAGAAACTCTGATTGAGGCTGGAGCAATCTCACCCGCCTCCTTTAGCTTCTCACCAACATGACTGGTAGATGAATAATCGGTGTATTTAAGCTCTCCAAGTTCTTCCTTTGATATTTCACTATCAAACCCTGTAGGAAGAGGAACAATCCGATCCCGTGAAGAATGGGGATTTTGATCTGATAGCTCTGCCTTAACAATTTGTGAGGATTCAAACATCTTCTTGGAAGAATTTGATGTTATTTTTTCTGGTACAAGAGAAATTTCAACCAAATTTCCACTACCTTCATTTAGGGGGAGCCCAGATCCATCAGCCTCAACTACCACTGCCCTGTACAACCTTTTGATAGCTCCCACTTCTGAGGACCTTGATGAATTTGTTGGTCTTGATAATCGCTTCATTGCCGCCATCTCTGATGCCTGAGAGATGCACAATCCCCTCAAAGCCTGCTTCAAACTAACAGGTTCTGAAATCCCAATTCCTGACATTTGAGGTGAACCAACCTTCATCGGTCTCTTCATGGCTTTTTTCCGTAAAGCATCTCTGACACCTTCATCCACATGCTTAGCTGAAGTTCTAATCTCAATTGCTTCAAAAAGACGATTGATGTCATCTTCAATAGAATACCTATTACTGAACTTCGGAACAGAATGCTTCCTGGCTTTCTCATTCATTTTCGATTCAAAATCTAACTCTTCATTTGATTCAACAATTTCAGAAATGCTGGGCACTGCATCCATCTCCATGATATTCACTCAAAAACTACAGAAAACAGACTTCGCAAAAACTATATTAACCCAAATCCAAGGGAGCATTTCGAAGATAAAGCAGCACAGACATCACATATCCTTGGAGATTATCTTCAGACATAATGATCCCTGGATCTAAACAGCCCGTGAAACCCCATTCACTTACCTCAAAATGGACCATCCAAATCCTGCCATAACCAACAATTCATTGAGAAAATTATTCATTCTATAAACAAAAAAAAAAAGCAAAAGTTAAACCACCTCTTCCCATACAAAAATTTCAAGTTAAATTCAATATCAACAGTTCTACATCAATAGCAATCAAAACCCCATTGGCAGACATGATTGGAACTTAACAAACTTGTGTTTCCCACTATTTGTCAAAAAAGAAAAGGAAGTTATTTAATGACCATATAAAGGAAGATTTTCTTTCAATTTAAGCAAAAGTGTAAAAATATGCCTACACTTGGCACTCATAGCTTTTCTTTACCAACAATTCATATGACTGACATTGATCAAGCAACCGACGTTCAGACACTCACATAGCTGCAACGGAAAAAAAAGATTTCCCACTTTAAATCCAACAATATTTTCTATCATTATTAATCACCTAACGAAAGTATTAATCTTCCTCAGTTCTTATTTGGACATTGCCTTTGATAATAAAAAATCGTATACAATAGGTTTCGAATCCACTGTCCTAGATCTTGCTAATCATGTTGAATCAAGCCCAGTGAAAACGTGTTTCTGTGTCAGTTCATGCTTGTATTTTCGAGTATCAAAAAACTTGAGATTTTTTTTAATTAGAAATTTAAAAAATAAGCGTGACAAAGCAAAGTGATATTTCACTCCAAAATTGAATATATCAAGTCCCATCACCAATTGTCCAATCACAAAACATAAATCAACTCAACAAATTCAAAATGCGTGATATAAGGCTAAATATTATTATTATTAGCAACAAAATTCAAAAAGAAACAGAAAAAATAAAATCACAAAGTAAACTATTACGTGCTTCATAAATCAAAAGAATAGGAAGAATAACAAAAAAAGAAAAGTAAAGCTCAAAAATGAAACTAAGAAAAAAAAATTAGAGAGCCAAAAATAGAAACTGAAAACATTACAAGAAAAATGCTCTCCGTTCTGTTGAGGAATAAAAAACAGAGGAAAACAGAAACTCCTTACCTGAAAAAGATCAGAACCAATCAGAATCGGAAAAAAAAAGCTTCTGAGTAACAAGAAGAAGCCGAGAAGGAAAAGAAATAGTAGAGATGAAGGTTAGGGTTAGGGTTCGGAGTTGGGAGATAGGGCACGAGAGAGAGCGGTGGAAGAGTGAATGAGGAAAGAGAAAGATTAGAATGCAAATCACGAGAAGTACCAGTAGCTTACTGTTTCTTTTTCTTCTGTTGTTGGGTAGTGATTGGATGACAACTTTGTTTATCAACAAAATTGACAACATTTATCAGTGGCTGGCTGTTCAAACTCGAAAAAAGCGCGTGATTTATTTGTCAATATATCTCTTATTTATCTTAAATAACTAAATATTTTTAATTTAAATCATTGTTTTTGTTTTAAAAAATAAATATTTTATGATTGTTAAAGCAAGTGAGCAAAAAACAATATCAAAATAGTATGTTGTTGAATGCAAAAAAAAAAAGCATACATTTGATAAAATTATGCTCGAAATACATCTAAAAAATGTAATAATAAATCACTTACTAGATTAAATACATAATAATTGAAAAAAAAATTATTAAATTTAAATAAAGAATAAGTAATCTAGTAAATAATTTTTGTATATATTGTTAAAAACCAGGGCCCTGACTTATTTATTTATTTTATTTTATTTGGATTACGGGGGGTGATTAATTTAAAAAAAAAAAAACATAAAACTTCAGAAATTAAATATTATCATTAGCTCTTCAGCCCATGACTTGCACCAAATCATGCACATATATAACAACACAAATATCTAAAAACATTAAAAAATAATTTAATATAAAAAATAATGAAAGTAATATTTTTAAAACATATTTTTAAAATATAATATAAAAGATATTAAACTCGATCCGCGACGTCAATCTTGGACCGGTCTATTCTAGGTAGGTTCATCCAAGTCATAACAACTCCTGAGGTAACGTGTATATTCACTCATTCAAGCTTTAGTAGCCTGCCACTTGGCAACAATATGTTGTCAAACTTTATTCTTTGACAATGAAGTGTCAACCAATTCCCCCCCTGACCGATTCTCTCTCTCTCTGAAATGGCGGAAAAAATGAGACAGTGTGTGAATATATTTATATATAAAAAAACAAAAAAGAGAGGAGTGGGTATTGGGTACCCTATGCTGCTCGCTACCTTCACCTATGCTGTCGGGTGGGATTGCGTACCTTGTTAATATTTTTAAAAATATTTCTTTATTTAAAAATATATTTTTTATTTTTATAAATTATTTTTAATATCAACCCCTAAAAATAATTTAAAAAAAATAATTTAAAATAAAAATAACAAAATTTTTAATTTTTTAAAAGTGATTTCCAAAAACATTAACAAAAACCTCTTATCTGTATTTTTTGTTTTGTTTTGTTTCATTAACTAATTAATCTAAACCGATTAGAAATTAGTTGAAATTATTTTTTAAAATGATTTTTATTTTAAAATATTAAAATGGTATTTTTTTATTTTTTAAAAAATATTTTTGATATTATCACGTTAAAAAAATAATTTAAAATAAAATATAAAAAAAATTAATTTTTTTAATACAATGTGAAACAGACAGCAAGATAACTTTTTTCTCTTTCAAGTATAATAATACCGCCAATTGTACTACACATCGTTCTCGCATGATGCAATGTCGAGCGAAGCAATTGTTTTTTTTTTAAATAAAAAATAATATTTAAAATTACTATTCAACACCACCTTACGTTTATTATTATTATTATTATTATTATTATTATTCTTTGCCAGCCACAACCCCAGGTATAAAATCCTGAATAAAACTTTACAGAGGAAGGTGGGCCTGAAGGCCCTACCAGGAATGTCCTAAAATCCTGAATAAAACTCTACAGAGGAAGGTGGGCCTGAAGGCCCTACCAGGAATGTCCATTAACTAAGAGTAGTTATCATCACACAAACTTGTAACCAAATCTGCATCTTCTTCTACCATGAATGAAGGAGAGGGAGTAGGGTCTCATCCGAGGCAAATTTATTTATTTATTTATAGTAGAAACATTTTCTAACTCCCCGTGTCTTGGATTGCGACGGCAAACAAAATCTTTCCATTATCCATGATTAATTAAAATTGTTAACATTTTGATCTTAGTTAAAAATTAATAACCAATTTATTTGCTTCAATACTTTAAAACACATTTTATGGACTCAGGTGAGCGAAGTAAAACTTGATCGTCCTAAACTCTTATAATAGATACATGTCCCGACTCAAACTCAAAATTTATTATGCAGATCACAAATCTTTTACCATTACGTTATACTTCCAAATGATAGATCCCGTGCATGATCAGTTAAAAGATTAGCAAATATATTAGCTGTGATGCATGTACTAAGGGGGGGGGGGCTCAAAGCCTTTATAGCAAGGCAAGAAGGCTCCAGCTAGATTAATTATGATCCCTCCTATCTCGATGTCCATGCTCTTGAAACGCAGCATTTTCAACAAACCAAACACAATATATATTACTTACATCTCATGTATTTTTATATTTCAAGAACATAGGATTTCTGGGCATTTAGCAAACATAATGTTTTTTGTATACTTGGAGATTTGGAACTTCTCAACAAACCCAGCACAATATATACACACACACACATATATATCATATATATTGCTTGCATCTTAAATCTTAAGGAGATGAAATCTTATAGTATCCTTGAACCAAACGAGATTTCTATCCCATAAAGCTTCTCTCCTGTTATAGGCAAAAAGTTGACTAAAAAGGGAGCAACATGTTAATAAACAAAAAGGGTTTCAAGGACACGAGAAATTCGCATATTGTCTCCCTGTCTTGCCACATGCTTCCATGAATATCCACTGAACTTGATCCCTTTCATGATACCTTGGAAAGAAGAGGGATCCTCTAACAATGATAACACTACTAAAAATAATCAAACCCTATAAAATCAATGTCAAATAATCATTTTATATAAAAAATTAAGATGTAAAAATTTTAAAATATGATTTATATTATTCTTTAACATACATTTTCAAATGAAAACTCTTTGAACTTGAACACAGATGCGGACTATCTTTTACTTGATTTTTATCAGATAGACTAAAGATGATATTTGAACTTGTGACCGATGGGTCAACAAGAATCTAATATAAAATCAAGGAACCATCTTATTTAAAAACTTCAGTTATTAAATAAAATTCAAAAATATAATTTATATTATTCTATAACATTCAAAAAGTATAACTTTATTGCTAAAACAACATGACACTCCCATAAATATAAATTTTTCCTTCCTTTTTTTACTCGGTGGATGAGAGCCTTGTTGTTTTGACCATCATGATGAATATTAATCGGGGTGCTGTGATCTCTCGTTGAATGTGCTTTGGATTGCTGGAAAACTGTAAATGTCAAGAACCTGAAGCCTTTCAAAATGTCATGATGAATATGCGGCAATATGTTTTTTCACAGCAAACGAGAGAATTCCAAGTAAGATTCATTTCGAAATGTACTTTCAAAATTCCAAGTAAGCTTCAATGAGGTATTGAATGATTTACAGACAGGTTGCCTGGCAGAATATTATATAACATAAGTTTCTTACGGCTGGAGTTAAAGGTAATATTCATGTCTTTACTCTTTAGACTTTAGAGTGCTCGTATAATATAACCATGAGATATATTATAATAATAATTAAAAAAAAAAAGATCGATGAATGGACATGAAGACACAAGTCCCTATTCATTGGCAGTTTGGCACGATGCATTTTGCCTGAGGGTCGACTTATCTTTCCTGGCTTGCTTCCCATCCGTTTGGATGATGTTGGTGGGCTTGGTATTGGGCTTGGGCCTGTTTGAGTTTTATAAAAGAGTTGCTGTACTGATTTATCTCTTTTCGTTTCATGGTTTTACTTTTACATTCTATTCTCTCTTCTGCCCAGTGGTGTAGCTCATTTAGAATTCAACGACCGATATAACGTGAGATGCGTACCGTGAGATGCGTGAGGTAGCTCATTTAAAATGCATCGTGCCAATGAATGGGACTTGTGTCTTCATGGTTTTTAATCTGATTGATTTTATATGTATTGTAATTTATTATTTTAATATTTAATCAATAAAATTATAATTGATACAATCTGTTAGAAATATATATTTTTCCAATCAAAAAGTGATTGAATGTTGCTATTGCCAAAACTCTTTTGATAAAATTTGTTAAAATTATTTTTCTATGTAGAAAACAAATTGTAAAATTTATTGCTTATATTGTTATATTAAAAATATTTTAGAATAATATATATATATATGAAGGTGTTGATATTAGATAAATATCAAAATATATAATTAGTCTCATATATTGATAAAACAAATATTACAAATAATCATTATCATTATTCAATTTAATTTAAGAATTTTAATAGCTGGGATCTCGAGACTTAAAATTGTTTGCAATTTTAAGTGGATGGTGTATTTATTTATTTATTAGAGCAGCTATTGTCAAGTCTTCTTGTCCAGAAACATGGAAACATTTTAGAGCAGAAGAAAAGTGGAGCACATGCACTTGTGAAATACTGGAGAAAATATCCAGTATATGTGGATATAGATGTATGTGTACGAGGATTGAGGGGTGAGCAAAAAAACCGATAAACTGATTAAACCGAGAAAACCGAGAGAGAAAAAACCGAACCGGAAAAAAAAACCGATTAAACCGATTTTTTTTTTTAAATCCGGTTCGGTTCGGTCTCGGTTTTTTACAGAAAAAACCGATTGACCCGAACCGAACCGGTTCGGTTTAAAACATTACTATAAATACAATTCCCCCCCCCCCTGAAACCCTAGCCGCTCGCCTCTCCCTCTCGCCCTTTTCCTTTGGCCTCTTGCCTCTCCCTCCCTCTGGCCTCTCGCCTCTCCCTCCCTCGGCCTCTCGTCTCTCCCTCCCTCGGCCTCTCGTCTCTCCCTCCCTCGACCTCCCGCTCGGCCTCTCGTCTCTCCCTCTCTCGGCCTCTCGCGGGAGTCTTCTTCCATTCTAGGTAGTTCATTTATTAATTAAAGATAATTTTTGGTATAAAATTATGTTTTTTAGTGAAAAAGCTGAGAAATTTGTGTGCTTTTTTTTTTTAACAAAAGTAATTTATTTTATTTGTTTCTCAACATAGATGTTGTGGTTGGTGGAAGAGAGAATGATGGCGTGGTGGTTTCATCGGAGATTAGGAATCATCTTGCAGAAGAAGGGAACCCCACACTGCTAATATAGAGGTTTTATTGTACAACCGAGGTAAAAGGATTGCTTCATATAGTCAGTTCCTGTTATCTTCTTCAAAACGTGACTGTTAAAATTTGTTCAATAGTTGCTGCTTCATATAGTGAGGTGAGATCTTTAATACATTAGACGTCCTGAACCCCAAAACTGCAGATTTAACACCTTTGAGTGCAAAAAAAGTTGCTGTGAAGTTCGATGTTTTCAAAATTCTTGGTCTGGTAGGTACTCTCTTATTTCTTGTAGTAAACTGTAATTATGTAGCACTTATTTTTCTGGAGTTGTATAGATACAAACTAGCAAGATGTTTTGAATTTGATTATGACTCACGAAGCCCTAAGCCCTAAATCACTAAAATCAAGCCTAAAAAGCATTATATCCCAACATGTTTTTCACCTAGTCCTTTTGCCACTTCTTTTCACAAAATGCTCTAACCTCCTGTACAGATACCAGTGAAGGCACCCGGAAGAGCTCGTGGGGAGTTGGAAATCACTTATTTGGATGAAGAATTACGGTCAGTGCACTTACTTCTTGTGTACCATTAATTCATAGGAATTAGGAGTGCCTTAAGAAGTGCTTGGGATGGAATACAGATCCAATTATAGCATAATGTAACTTGCTGACATTTAAATTTATGATAAAAGAATGCACCACCATCAGAGAACCTTGTCAACTTAATTGCTAGCAATTTTTTTAATTGAAAGAAATGATGGAGATGGTGGCTTAATAAGGTCTGGTTTCTGTATGAGAAACCATATGTTAAAGAAAACATTCATGTACAGAAAAATAAACAAAAACACATGCAAGCAAAAACTTTCTGCCATGCTCCAAGAAGGAGATCAACTTCATTTCCTTGTTCCTAGTTCTTGGTCTGAAGATGATAAACCATTAATCATGACCATAATCTGTGTCTGTGGGAATCAACCATTTCATTTGAAAATACCAAGTCTATTAGAGCATTTTTGTTTGTGTTAGTTCTTGATAAACAATCAGGTTACACTTGCATGATGTTTATTCTTTATGTTATGTTGTTGCAATAGTATCCAACCAAATTACTAGCTCGCAACCATGCCGTCTTTTTTCAGTGTATGTAACATACTGTTCCTTTTTTTTCTTCCCAACAGAGTATCCATAGGTGACAAAGGAAACCTGTTTATCTTGAAGATGGTTGATCCATCTTACCGTGTTCCTGTCTGATCCCTCCTTCTGTATTTTAATTGCTCTGGCCATGTAGCATACTGCTGCAGGTTTTCCTTTCAAACAGATTGGAAAGGAGGCTTCGGGTGAAGTTTATGGAGGTGAATCAGGTTATTTTTCTTATACTTGTATGTATTTTTATTTTATTATCTATTAATCAACTTATTTTCAATCTTAACATTTCTGTTATTTTTTTTTGTAGAATTTGGTGGAAAGTTAAAATCTACTATCGGATGATAATTAGTTCAAAGCCGGAAATATTTTATGTTGCTTGCTTATTTCGAAGCCCTTTGAAGGCATTTTCTGTAATTTAAATTTAAATTTATTCACTTGTGTAGTTTTAATTATTTCTCATCATGCTAAATTACACAAAACAAAAGTATTATAAATGTTAAAAACTTAATAAACACTATATTAAGTTAATATTATTAACAATTTAATACATTAATATTTGTATTTTTTGCAAAAAAAATATTTAAAAATACTTTGGGTTCTTGAGAATAGTTTTTCAAGCCCATCAGAAAATTTATCAAAAAGCCCATAAAAGTCCATCAGAAGGCCCAAAAAACAAATTCGGTTTTATAAATTTTTTAGCTAAAAAAACCGGACCGAACCGAACCGAAAGTGGTCGGTTTTGAATGGATTCGGTTCGGTTTGGTTTGATTTTTTTAAAAAAATCGATTTGGTTACTTTTTGACAAAAACCGGACCGAACCGAAAATGCTCACCCGATGCTCTTGACCGATCTATTTTAGTTTATTTAGTAATTTGGTGTCGTTATTTTTTTTATATAATTATTTATTAGAGTTGGATTTAGCTAAGTGGATTTATTTTCTGCTTTTTTTACTCAGGATTTCGGCTCTTTCGATGACCTTTCGCCGGCGCAGCCACCTGATGTTACGTGGCTCAGGTTGCAAGATACGGCTCCAGTTCGCCGTTTGCGATTATTCTCTATGATTCGTAGGTTTGGTTCTTTTCAGAGACCCTGCAGGTTTTTTCTTTATTGGGAAGCACGTTCTGACGAGGTAAAACCGTTCAAGAGCTTGTCTGAGCTTCCTCTGCTTTCTCGGCTTCCAAACTAAAATTCTCGTCACTTCTGAGTTCTGACATGAATCGTTTCTCTTTAACTAAAATGGTTAATTGATAGTCATTTTGTTTTGTATTTTAAATATATTTTTTAAAAACAATTTATTTTTATTTTATCTTTCATTTTAATATGCTATGTCAAATATATTTTTTAAATAAATACAGTAAACTGTTGTTATCAATACCAAATTAACATTTATTTTAAAATGAACACCCTTATTGGAATAATATTGAAATATCTAATCCAGTTGGATCAGTTTCAGAATTAGAAACCTTGTAATAAATATTTAAGAAAATAAATAAGCTTGAATAAAAACGCAGAATGACTACCAAATATAAAAAAGGTTTGGGGATCATAAGGATTTTCATCAAATATAAAAGACCAACACACTGAGCTTCCACTACACCTTCGCCAGCAACGAGATCTTCTTTGTCGGTATTTATTTTTGAGTTACAATTTAAATTTAAATTACTTTTTATTTAAAATAAATGTTTTTAAAAATAATTTTCAATGATTTTAATAGATTGATATCACAAATTAAAAAATATTTATTTTTATGCATGGAGTAAAATATTTGGAGGAATGGATGAAATATTTTTATTATTATTAATTTGAGTATCGGGATTAGTTTATATATAATTCAACTAATCTCACCAATTCTAAAATTAATAATTATAAATGTTCAATAACTATTATATTAAAAAAAATTGAAATTGAGATAACAAAAAAAAATCCTAATATCTTCCTGCTGGGGCATGGTTCCGGTTGGATGAAATATTTCTCGAGGAGGCAGGATCCGGTCTTCGGGGATTTTTTGAAGAGCTCGATGGGCTACGGCCCCATCTGTCCTTCATTTTCAGCCTATGGAATAGGTTGTGGGCGCATTATATTAAAAGAATCAAATGGATTCCGTAGGATATTTTTGGTTTTTAGTATATTTAAAAACAATTATTGGCGACGTAATAGAGTTGAAAAAAATAACACATGTTACAATTAAAAAATATAACTTTTATTCATAATAACATTTGAATATTAACATGCTTTAAATAATATTGAATGGACATGAGGAAAAAAATTTAAAAAAAATCCTGAAGATGCTAAAGTCATTATTAATACCATAACATACTACAAAAAAAAAAATCAATAATAATGATATGAATGTGTTATATTTATCATCCAACAATAAGGGGCAATCCATTTGTTTTTGGAATCAAGTATGACTTATTTGTATCATCATTGATGATTGATAAAATAAAATGGTGTTGTTAGATTTGTATTGGCTGGATTTTTACCTAGCAATCTTAAGTGTCTGTTTGGTAGTGCGATTGAGATTGTTTTTTAAAGTGTTTTTTTGTTTAGAAATGCATTAAAATTATTTTTTTATTTTTAAAAATTATTTTTGATATCAACACATCAAAATGATTTAAAAACACAAAATTTTTTAATTTTTAAAAAAAAATAAATAAATAAATTTCTCACAAGCACTTTCTAATTATATTATAATGCCAAATCTGTTGATTTGAGATTTTGAAATTAAAATATGTTGATAACCTTACTCTTCCTGATTATAGCACCACTCCCCCATAAGCTTATTCATCTTCCAACAAAGCTTTAATGGCATTGCGTGGGTGTGGCATTATAAAGTTGGGAAATGATTTTTCATTTCCCACGAATAACAATGAAATCAGACTAAAATTCCAATAATTACTACTAATGTTAAATATCAAGAAATTATAGTAAGCAATTGTAAAATATACACGAGACATTAAACTCACTTATAGGTTATACTTTTAGGTTTTGACGGTTATATATATTTTAAGGTTCTTATTGTCATGTTTATTATTATTATTATTATACATATATCCAAGAGCGAGATTAATTCAGGAGGTGGGTAACTGTCTGTTTAAGGTTTAAGATTTAAGATTATAATGATTTTTGTTTTGTAAAGTTAAATATAAAAATAAAAAAATATATATATTATTTTTCAAAAACGCAGTAAAATAGCCCGAGAGTTAGAAATTTTGGTTCTGTGCGAACGAATAACTGCCACGGGTCGAGAAATTCGAAATCAAATGACTGAAACACTTGGGCAGTTGGGCATGCCTCTAGCCGATTCAAACCATGAAAAGGCAGCTTTGTTGTCAGAGGCCGAACAAACAAGACACGTACTCTCATGAACTGCGATGACGACCGTGGTTGCTATGGACAGACAACGCAGGTTGGAACACGTGTTATTGGCCATATTTCATGTCTCCGTCACAGCCATGCAGGACAATAGCATGGAAGGAAGCCACTGATCAACCAAAAGTCTCCCAAGACAGGCTGTTTCTGTCTCCGACTAATGTCCCCAACTCTTCAACCCCTTGTGATCAGTTGGAATATTTCGTTCTTTTATAAAAAACGAGATGAAATAGTATTATTTTTATTTTTATTTTAATTCTGTTTTGTTTCGAAAATTCTAGCTGTAACGTCTTAGTTTTACTATCGTTCCAGGTGTGTTGTGTTGTTCTGACCTTAATTTTTTTTTATTTTGATTAACTTTTTATTTTTTTTTCTAATTTTGAGATTATGTTTGTTTGATTTTATGTTTATATTATATAATTTAAAGTTAATTTATCTTGAATTTTAATTATGTTTGTTAAAATAATATTTTCTTATATATATAGTTAATTATATATGAACAATACAACCCCGAAATGGCACACCAAAACGCTCCAAAACCAGAACGTTCCGTTCTCATAGAATAACCGGAATGAACACAGGAACGGCATTGACAACCTTGCCTGTGATATTGGCAGCAGCAGCAATAAACTGTGTTATCTAGGTCGAGTTTGAGATTTTCTCTGCTTTCATCGAATCATCGTCTAGCGCGTGGCCGGATGCTGAAAATATTGAAATTTCAGGAATATAAATACCATTTTTAAAGTATTTTATTTTTTATTTAAAATTAATGATGTTAAAAATAAGTTTTTTAAATAAAAAACTTATTACTTTTTACACCAATACATGAATATGATATAAAATATAAAAAAATAGCTTTAAATTAAAAAATAGTTTTAAATAAAAAAACAAAAAAACAAAAAAAAAATCAATATTTTTTAAAAAGCATTTTGAAATGTGGTGTCAAACAAGACATTAAAGGTTTTAAAAGCATAATTAACATTGAAATCGTCTAATTTGACTCCTGTGTATTTGAACTAAGCTCGGGCATCTATGTCTCAAGTGATTTTAGGGTATGAGAACTGTATATGATCACACTCAACTCAAGCACTAGCTCTTTTTAGTTCGATTTTTTATAATTATTTTTTTTATTAAAAATCAATGAAATTTGAAAAAATAAAACCATCAACAAAGTAGGTAAAATACCAAACTGCTCATTAGATTTCAAAAAATGAAAGAAATGTAGGGAAAAAATAGAAGAAGGAAGTGAAACCAAACCTAATTTAATAACATATTGTGCCTGTTTGGGCAAGTGGTTGAAACGCCGCTCGGCTAATTTTTTTTTTCATTTCGATTGATTTTTTTTTGTGTTTTTAGATCATTTTAATGTGCTTATGTCAAAGATTATTTTTAAAAAATAAAAAAAATCATTTCGATGTATTTCTAAATGAAAAATACTTTCAAAAACAACCGCAACCGCCCTCCCAAATAGACTTATTGTCTCATGCATCCATGTTAGGTTGGAATTAAGTTTTTTTCTAATGTAAAAAACCCTACCTTTAGAGAAACATATTTCGTGGATTTAGATAAACGAGTAAAACTTCGGTTATCTTAGATTTTTACAAAAAATACATGTCTTAACTTGAACTCGAGACTTGCTGTAAATATCATGAGCTATTTGTCTTCACGTCACACTCCTTGAAAATTAAGTAGAAGGTCTAGAATTTGAAAATTCTCAAACTGCTTGCTTAATTGATTTAGAGGATGCGAAGAAGAATCAATTTATAAAATTTAAATTATGATAATGTTTTATTTTATAAAATATTATTTATGTTAAAATATATTAAGATAATATATATTTTTAATTTTAATTTTTTTTTATATAATACGTTAAAACAAGTGGAAAACTATATTAGAAATATTTTTTTTCAATATAAATATATATATTCAAAATTGAAAGAAAAGGGGTTACCCCAAATGGGGCGAAAATGGTAGACTTTATTTCTGACCCTAGAGATTCACGGATGTTCTAATTCCACCCCTATGTTTAAAAAAAATTCAACATTACCTTTGTAATTACAATATACTTTCAACTTTAATCTTGATCATGTGATTCATGCTTTTTTCTTTTTTTTTAGTTTATTTTGGGTGCTTAGGGTTTTTGCTACATGTCAAGCACGCGTGGGAATTTGAAAGGGAAAGTGAGAGAAAAGTAAGAAATCTTCTTGAAATCTTTGCTAGTTAATTGCAATTTACAAGTATATAGTAAAATTGAAGCCTTAAAATTACAAGACCAACGATGAGAAGTTTTAAACTGCAAGGGTATGTGTGTAATATTGATTTTTTTTTCTTACTTAAATACACGATCTCACCAGGGGAGAGAATATTTCATTAAATTCTCAGTGAAATAATAATTTAAACGTGACTTGTGTCAGTTGTGGATAGAGATTTTTGATTGATAGTCTTATGAAACTTGAGGGCAAACTTGATATAAAAATCTATTTATTGGCAGAAATAAAATAAAAAACTTGAGAAATTATAGCCATTGTCTTAGGTGCCCAGAGAGAGAGAGAGAGAGAGGTAGAGAAGGAGAGAGAGAGATTTGCAAAAGGGCAATCATCAAATCAATCCCTTTACAGTTCTCTTGATTAGAAACAATACCAAACAAAAATCATAGGCGGACATAATAATCTCTTGATTAGAAACCATAATCTCCTTATAATTACGTACAGTACTTTCCATGTATTTACAGATCCCGGCCCACCATCCCCCCTTCCGGCCCATATACGGCCCATTTAGCTCCCTCTCCCTTCAAAAAAACATAATCTCCCTCCTCTCAATAATTTTATTCGCCTCTTCTCTTTATCTCTCCCTCTCTACAATGGAGCCTCCTCCATGGCTGGACGATTTAACCGACGACCTCCAAAGCATAAGTTTCACATCCACCGCCACAACAACAACCACACTCCACCGGAGCACCAGCTCAGGATCCTCCTCCTCCACACTCACTCCTGCTCCCTCCACCCACACGTCTTTCTCCTCTAAATCCACAAGCAAAAACTCCCTCTCCCTCTCTGATCTCCGCTTCTCCCTCCGCCTGGGTTCCGGCGACATCGGTTCCGTTTACTTGGTCGAGCTCAAAGCTAAACTTAATGAGAAGGAATCTCCAGTTTTTGCGGCGAAAATTATGGATAAGAAGGAGCTAGTTAGCAGAAGTAAAGAAGGAAGAGCGAGGACTGAGCGGGAAATACTTGAAACTCTGGATCATCCGTTTCTGCCTACATTATACACTTGTATTGACTCTCAACGATGGCTATGCTTGTTGACGGAGTTTTGTCCCGGCGGTGACCTTCATGTTCTCCGCCAACGTCAGCCTCTTAAACGATTCGAAGAAACCGCCGTCAGGTGCGTACGTTAGCATTTCGACTTTTATTTGAAAATATTAAATTTTAATATTTTTCTATGCGCACACGTATTCGGGAAACAGCTTCTAGAGAAAGGAGAGTGAATGTGAGTGGTAGATCGGGGCGTGGGGACCGTATACTGGGAGAAGGCGCGGTGCCTTCTGCGGACGTGGACCCGTCCGGTTGGTTACTGTGTTTCTCATTTTTGCAGTTACTTTAGTCGGTATCCGCGCAGTTAGTGAACAGGATTTACAGGTCTTTGTCGTCACAGAGTATTGTTTTCTGTCGGGGGAGATGATCACGTGCGGGTGCCGTCCAAGTAATAATATTTGACTTTTCGCCTTTCAATTTTGTTTTCGGGTTAAGAGTCAATCATGAAGCAAGATGCTAAGAACATAATTAACGTATTAAGTAACTGTCAATTGGCATTCTTTAAAGACTCAAGCGATAAATTAGATTATTAGTGTCTCCCCACATCTGTCGAGGGATCATCACTAGCCATGCTTCTCCTTTTAGTTTTTAGAACCCAACTCTCGGGCTAATGAGTTATCCCTTCAATTGATTCATCAACTCAAAGTTTATTACCTGATCAATGTTTCATTTTGAATCTAGCTTTTTGAGTCAACCTGCTGGTTCACGAGTTGATCTATCAACTCGTAACTTGGATTTCAGGCCTGGTTAAATCCAGAATTTGGTTTTAAAACCCCGCTTCCAATAGACAAGTTGGCAAAAACAATTTTTTTCTGTGTGAACATGGGTTATTATATCGAGTCGATCACGCTGTCTTGATTTATTTTACCAATTTGTTAAAAGCTATTTTAATTAAAACTGAAGTTAACAAGGACAAGCATTTGAAAGAAGAAGAAGAAGAAGAAGAAGAAGAAGAAGAAAACATTTTTAAGAATACCCACAATCGTAAGTGGAAGATCGCGTTATGATGAGTCATAATATTCTCAAGGTTCTTGTTTTTTTTTAAAAAAAAAACCCATAGCAATTTTTTTATCAGAATTTCATGTTCATGTCTTGATAATATGTGCCAACTACTGGATAATAATTAATAAAGCGTGGTGGTTTTGATTTCATTAATTGAGAAATTTGCAACCGGTTGTTTTAAATTTAGTAGCATGTAACACCAACCGTCTTGATTTTGCTTATAATGGCGGCAATTGACTAGCTTGGACACCAATTGTCGGACGTGTATATGTATGTGTGTATATGTATATATATATTTGGGTGTCACCTAACATTTTCATGACAAAATGTCGGTTGAGGTTATCGTATTATAATAATGGTGTACAGTCATCACTGTCGAGTCCATGGCAACTTGTTTGTACAGGAAATGTACGTTTTGCCTTTTTAGGAAAATGTGGTTATCAATTTGAAGTTTTTTCGTTTTTCTTTTTCCAGCTATCTTAGTTAATGTCAGGAACCGATATTGTTGTTTTTGAAAATGGTTCATAACTGCAACTAGCTAATCACAGCGCGGTTCAGCTATAAGATAACTACACATGTATTTAAATAGAGTATGATGTATAATATGAAAAACTTCAATTTCCTTGGAGATGATTTACAAGTCATGGGTGATGAAAAACTTCATATATGGAATTCTGTTCTGTGTGCTTCTATGAATTATTATTATTTTTCCTATTTAGAAGAAACAGAAAGATCTCCAGGATATCTGAAATTGGAATACTCATTGCTTTCCGTAATCTTTCGCTGGATTTCTTGGTTTTCTTCGGAGACTGTATTGAGCTCTGATGAGTGGTGGCCCCAGTTTTATCTCGTTGCTTTTTGGCCCCTTGTTCCACACCATCAGATTTCTAGTTCCTTTGTCCAGTATTTAACAAATAGACATCCTATCTCTATCCTCTCAGTCATTTTATGTCTCTTTAGCCCTTTTCCTTTGTCAATGGATATAAAAGTAGGTGCACGAGAGACCAGGGAGAGGTTTTAGATAACAAAGTAGCCTAGGAATCTATCTCTTGATGGAAGAAAATACGACTAATAACTATCTCTATCTCTTGATGGAAGAAAATACGACTAATAACTATCTCATTGTAGTTGCTAATACGATCATTATTATAGGGTTATATAGTCATTAATTTTAAAACCAGTGGAATTAGTTAATAGAGCTATAAGCTCTGAGATACTAACATTAAAAAAAAAGTAGTGATTTGTGAAGAAGAAGAACAATTCTTGATGTAATAAATTAGTAATGATTCTTCTTTTTTATTTATTGAAATTCAATGACATATAAAAAGAAAAGTAGGAATAAACGAAAGTTCTCACATTGTACTGAAAAAGAAAAGCTAGGACCAAAATACGAATATGCTAATACAGAAGGGCATGCTCTCAGAATCTTTATGTGCTTTTCTTCTCCACCTTCATTCATGTCAAGATATCTTGCTTTCAGTGTCTCCTTACCAAGGTAGTCAAAATCGAGATTTTGACACGGATCGAAAGGGCTCGAAAAATTGGATCGTAAAATCGGATCGTAAGATCGTAGAAAAATCGTAAAATGTCCGTACAAAAATTATTATTTTTAATTATATTTAAATTTAAAAAATGAATTTAAATATTATTATTTTTTATTATTATTATTATTCTACGATTTTTCTACGATTTTTACGATTTTTCTACGATTTTGAACGATTTTTCTACGAGTTTGACCGAGTTTGACCGGTTTCGATTTTTCTTTCCGGTTCAACTAGGTTTGAGCCAACTCGCAAAATCAGTACGATTTTGCGTAGTTGACTCGCGATTTTAACTACCTTGCTCTTTACTGGCATGAGTGTAGAAACTATGGATGTGGGTCCCTTGTCATCGGGGGTATGGATATATGTAACAAAAAGGGACCAAAATATTAATTATTTGTGAGGTTTAATGATATGATAATCAAAGCCTGCAAATCCAAGATGCCAATATACAATTTAACAGTAGTAGGTCCTTCTGCTCCATTCTGAGGAGCCGTGCAGCATCTCAATTATTTTCTTGCTCAAATGCATCATTACATTTGCACCAAAATATTCCAGGCACTCATCATCTCCCTTGTATATTTTTTTTATGAATTGTGTAGTCCTCGGTGGGCCCTGCTCGAGATTGTATTATTGTATCATTATTTTTTTCCTAATCTTGATCAGGTTTACTTGAGACAGGGGGGTTAACGAGTGTTCCAGTGGTTGTTTTTCCAGGTTCTTTGCATCGGAGGTGATTGTGGCTTTAGAGTACCTTCATATGATGGGGATTGTTTACCGTGATCTCAAGCCTGAAAATGTTCTTGTTCGATCAGACGGTCATATAATGCTCACTGATTTTGACCTCTCGTTAAAATGTGATGATTCCACGTCAACGCCTCAGATCATTTCCAACAAAAACCACGCTGCTACAGCTCCCAAAAATGACGGCCTGATTGAGCATCGTCCGTACACCTCCTCGTCGTGCATTCTTCCTAACTGTATAGTCCCAGCTGTTTCATGTTTCCACCCAAAACGTAATCGCAAGAAGAAGACGGGCAACCGTGGCGGGCCTGAGTTCGTAGCAGAGCCCGTAGATGTTCGGTCAATGTCATTTGTTGGGACCCACGAGTATTTGGCGCCGGAGATTGTATCCGGCGAGGGCCATGGTAGTCCCGTGGACTGGTGGACACTAGGAATATTTATGTTCGAACTATTTTATGGGGTCACGCCTTTTAGAGGTGTTGATCATGAGCTAACCCTAGCCAATATCGTGGCCCGAGCACTCGAGTTCCCTAAAGAACCAGTTGTGCCCGCCACAGCCAAGGACCTTATTTCGCAGCTACTGGTTAAAGATCCGGCAAGGCGAATGGGCTCCACCATGGGTGCATCGGCCGTCAAGCACCACCCTTTTTTCCAAGGGGTTAATTGGGCACTGTTGAGATGTACACCTCCACCATACGTTCCTCCACCATTTAATAGAGAAACTGTATCGGATGAAAGCTGTCCGGAGACCCCCGTAGAATATTATTAGTAATTTGAACAAAATAATAAATAAATACATCTCACAACTGGTGGTCATTTCTTAATCGTTCTTTACCACATTTTCTACCACCACTTGTGATATTGAGTAGCCATATGGATACGGGGTGCCGTGATTTTTTAGCCAAGATTGCTGAGCAATAGGGAACCAGTTATTTACTTATTTCAATATTCTATAAGAAATCATGTCGGAAACTTTGGATCCTGACAACATGAACATTAAGAAAGGCATTGACATCCTAGGGCAAAGCTGTATTCTATAAGAAATCATGTCGGAAACTTTGGATCCTGACAACATGAACATTAAGAAAGGCATTGACATCCTAGGGCAAAGCTGGTGGCACCGCGTGACAGGGTGTCCACCGATCGCCGGGGCCTGGGGGCGTGGCCAGCACCAGACCACGAGGGTGTTTAATTTGGTTGTGGAGACCAAACCTCCGGCCATGTGATATGTCTGGTGCACAGAGAAATTGTCAAGGCTGGAGGTTTGGGAGAAGTATCGGTGTTTTTGCTTTAATGGTCACATGATTCTTGCGTAGTAATTCTCTGATAATGTATCATCGTCCGATGCACCACCTGCGGCTGGTGATTTATTTTTTGAATTGAATCGAAATATTTTGGTTTTTAATTGTTTTGGGGTTATACTTGTATATATAATTAAATATATTAATTAAAAAATAATTTAAATTTAAAAATAAAATTATTTAGAATTGTATAATTTAATCTAAATATGACACACAAAAATAAATTATTGAACAAAATTATGAACATGTATAATATTACGAGAATATCATTATCAATCTCGCAAGGTTATTATATTTTTTGATCACACTGAAATTTTAACATGATATATATATATATGTTAAAAGACTCATAGTAAATTTTATTTCAATCTTATTGTCGGATTAAGATATATGATTAATATTGTAAAATTATTTATTATTTAAAAAAAATACTTTGCTCGAAACTGAATGAGGCAGAACGAAATCAAAATATTTCGGCCGGTATTCGACCGAAAAATCCAGACCGAGCTAGAATTTAAATCGAGATAAAAATAATCTTATTTGTTTTATTTTTTTTTAATTAATACAAAATATTTCGATTATTTCAATAAAAAAAAACAGAATGAAACATATAGTTATGAGTTTGGGGGCTGTGGTGATATCTAATGCCATGAAGCTGGAAGTGTGTTTATCATTCGGTGTATGATGCCGATGCCTCCCTTGCTGCTACATTATTTAGATATTTATCGTATTTTTTTCTGCCTGCAAGGCTGCAATTACAGTACCATCCTCTACTCTCTCTCTCTCTATATTATATATCTATAATTAATTTAACCGTACATGTAGTTGCCATTTTTAATATGATCAATTGCTGCAATGATGAGTCATCAGTAAGGCTAGAAAAACTCGATGCCTTTCCAATAATAAGTCATCAGATAAAGTAATTTCCTTTATTAAACTATTTTTAAGTGGAGATTTGGTGGAGATGATGACATTTGCTAAATATAAATCTAAGGTGGTTGTTGCCGTTTTTGGTTGCTATGAATTTTTATATCCCTCTCTAAGTCTGTAATGGGCCTATCTTCTCTTAGCCTGGACTTTAGTCTCTAAGGCCTTTGGACCTCTTACCTTTTAGGCCCATGTCCTATCGACCTGCCAAGCTTCTTCTTTTTTTTCAAATTTTATTGTTTAGCATTCTTTTTTTTTAAAAAAATCATAATAGTTTCGTTTAAACTTATTAAACAAACTTTATTAGAAACTCACACTAGTTAAAATTTATAGATTTATACATCAGGTTCATAGCATTATAAAAAAAAAAAGAAATTTAAAAAAATGATTCTAAAATTAGCGTGCGTGTGGATATAATACCACCTTTTTGTTAGGTTGAAGCCTGTTAAGCCCTTATCTTCCACCATGACGTCAAGGTTTCATGATACAAATTACAAGCAGGAGACTCATTGGGAGATGGCACTGGTGTGCAGTCTATCCGGGGAAGGGAATTTGAGGATGAGTTTCACAAAAGGTAATCTCTTGAGTGAATTGAATTTTTCTCCCGTTTATCTGTGCTTTTAGTTGCTACTGCTCCCAGCATTTTGAAGAAGTCTCTCGTCTGTATCTTGGCGATATATTCCGATCATTGTACTGAGAAACCCCTTCCTAATGTACGGCTGGTTGTGATTTTCTCACGTTCTATCCCTTGGGTTTAAAAGGATCGTTATTTAGTATCCATGTATGATATCGTGAATCGTTATCCGTTTTGATATGGTAGTTTATTTTTCTTGTTCTTTGAATGATTCCAAGTGAATAACAAGCTTGTTGGCATGACAATGGGTGCTTTATAGTCGCATTAATGTTCATATGAACTTAGATTAGTGCCAAGCAATTAGGGACTTGTTGATTCCTGGAGCCTGGCCATGTGGCTATCTTGCTGGTTGTTCTTTTTTCAACTCCTGTTACTGTATTTGATTTCCCCTGTCATCACATGTAACTTACTCGATGAAATTCCTGTTATACAGTTTACTTCACGGCAGGCCTTTCACTGTATCGGTGGCAAATGCTGGCCCAAGTGTCAATGGTTCTCAGCTCTTTATTACCGCAGTGGCCACTCCATGGCCGGACAACAAGCATACAGTGTTTGGTAGAGTCGTGAAGGAAATGGATGTTGTACAGGTAAACTTGAGCTTGTACTTCTGTATCCATCAGTATTTGCCTATTCTTGCTGTTAATTTTTTTATTTCCTGCATGTGAGAATTTGATGGACTATGTTGCTTTGGAGAGATGGCATTGTTTTGCTCCATTTCTTCAATGACTTCTGTACCCTATTTATTGATCGAGGGAGATTTCTAGCCGTTTAGTTTGGGTATTGTCCTAGCATCCATGGACAGATTGCTCTGCAAGATGCTCTGGAACCTGAACGGGATAGACACACCCTTGTGACCTGCTTTACACGTGTTTGAACTTTACTCAGTACCTATTCTAAATTCATTCATCTGACATAAAGCGGATGCATTTTGATGCAGGCTATTGAGAGGAATATGGACAAAGCAGACGAGCCAGACGAAGATGTCCCCGAGTTTTAGTATATAATATTCTTTCAGTGGTGAATCTATAATGACATGGTTGATGGTGTGGAGAAGAATCCCGTGTCAAAGTAAGTGCTTTGTTTTCATCTCTCAACTCACTTGCCTGCAGTGTATCTTAGGTTTTTTATTTTTGTTCATGATTTGGCAACTCGTGTTGGAAAATATGGAAGGCACATAGAAGGGATAAAAATTTCAGTTAATTTTTCGAAGAATGTAGTCTTACATTAGATTAGATAGCAGCAAATCAATGTCATCTGTGATCTTATTAAACCATATCATGTGGCATGGAAACATGTTGTTTTCCACTATGATCAATCGAGTCCATTTGCTAATATGTGAACTGCCACTTCAAAAAACAACTTTGAACACATCTCATTCAGTTTTCACGACACTGAAAGAAAGATTTGGTTAGTTACATTTGAAGGTGTTCCCTCATCTGTGATCCAAAGGTTTTTGATTATTAAGAACTGTACCACTGAAATAAGGAGAGGCAATTTGATGTTTCTGATTGAGGTTGAGAGAGCTGAACGGAAGATTTCTAAATGAACCAAGTGGTGTTGATCTCTTCAAAATTGTTGACTATACAAGGTTCAACTCCTGTTATCACTTGGGATGGATTGGGTTGCCTAAGCTGGCAATTTAGTTCACAAAAGGTGACTTGCTAATTTTATTTCAACTGATTTTTTCAGAAGGATGGAAAATATCCAACAGATTTTCCCACGATTTTGTTGTCTGTCTTTGACATCGCACATGTTTGGCCCAGAACAATTTTTTCTGCATCTTCCAACAATTACATTAATTCTAGTGTTGTATGATCCAGTTGCCTCATTGTGAATTGTGTTGTTCTGCCAGGTTTTGTATATTCTTGTCAATGAGACCGCAGGGAAGATTCATTCTACAGCCTGAGACGCCTCCACAGAGGTCCCATCCCGCCCTTCCTTTGTGCTCTTACTTACCCTGCTTTGTGATAATATATGAACAATTTGTGTACACAACTCCCATTTATCCTCTTCAACGTTAGTGTCTTTTCCCATCAAATCTCATTTGCTTTGATGCCTGATTAGACCGACTCTCATATATATATATATAAAAGTAGAACATTTTTGAGCTCTGTCATGTTTGGTTCTTGGATTTCTTTGGCTGATTTTCTTGGTGATATCATGTTACAACAACTAGAGAAATTGTGCTTTGTTTCTCTTGATTTTAGCATTGCTCATTCCACTTATTAAGAAGGTGTTTGACACTGCGTTTCAAAAACATGTTTGAAAAAATTATTATTTTTTATATATTTATGTTGTACTTTCAATTAAATTTTTTAGGTGTTTTTAGATCATTTTCGTGTGTTGATGTCAAAAATATTTAAAATAAAAAACACATCATTTTAATACATTTCTAAACTAAAAACACTTTAAAAAATAATTGTAACCACAAACAGACACTAAATAAAGAATGAACTTTCTGCAGCATTACTCTCTTTCCTTCTAGTCCTGCTGATTCATTTTCCCATACTTGAGACATGGGAGAAGGTTGCTTCATTCCATTTTTTTTTATCTACTTACAATTATATTTTTATAAATTATTAATTTATATATATATAATTTTAAATCATTTTGATAGGTTGTGATGTCAATAATATTTTTTTATAAATAATAATATTTTCAAATAAAAAAACATTTTAAGTCATTACAATTTCAAACAGAGTTCAACTCTTCCATCCTCGTACAAATTCAAATTCCTTCAACAGTCTACTCTTCTAAACGTTTTGCTTGGCCCTTCCTAGTGGACAGCACCTAGCGGCTAAAACATTACATCGATGTATTTTGAAAGTTAACGTAAGACATATATGGAAATGAATTTGGAGTAAAAAACAAATTCAAGTTATAATTCATTTATTAATTACATATTTAGGGTAAGAAGCACACCTTTCAAGTTGTAATATGAAAACCCAAGGGGTTTTGGCGTAAGTGATGAGGGCATTCTCGTCCCTTAAGAAAGGTCAGATGTTCAATTCCTTCTCTTATATGAAACTGGCTATTTGGGGAGCATTTTCACCATTTTGGGCCCACCCGGTACAGACGTGAATTAGTCTAGTCCAGCGTCTGGGACACTGCATGGTTTATATAAAAAAAAAATTGCAATATAAAATGTTTTCTTAATGCAAAATGTTGAGTAGGATGCAAAATAAATTAAATTATAAAAGAAATCCGTCGTTGAGTTTTTATTATATGAAAAAAAAAAGTAGTCAAGAAGACGTTGAAACTGAAATCTTGATTCAGAAATTCTCATAAGCCACTGCATGCTCTTTGGCCGATTAAGGATAACTATTAAATAACTAATTAGCAATTAAAACATCTAACGCTCGAAACGTAAAACAATTTAAATATTATTTTCTGGAATCCAGAAAATAAAAAAGGGGATAAGCTTATGAAATAAAGCCATATTTATCTTTGGAGGCGCGTGGCTAAGAGCGTGAAAGTTAAAAGCGCGTGAACTCTGTCCATCCTACCTGTTCTCTTGTAAACTGCTCCATGGAGGCAGTACCACGTATAGCTGACAGCCGAGTACTGCTTTCCTGCCAAATTTAAATACTAGAGTGACTAACTGCCTTTCCAGTCTCCACCCCCACTCTCTCCCTCCCTCTCCCTCTCCCTCGCTGTATACAGCCAAAAAGGACATATATTCAACACTGCATGCTCTTAAATCTCTGCTGTCTCGCCAGAAAATAGGGAGTTGTCAATAAACGAGAGCTAACTTTGTATTCATTTCTTTTGTACCGTATTTCTTCTGTGCTAGCTTTTGTCTTGTAGAACAAAAATGGAGGGTTCTGATGTTTGGCAGGAGCAGAGGAACTTTGTCAAGAGTTTGCACGAGCAGGTGCACTATGGCCCCTTTTCTTCCCTTAATCTAACTTGTTGTGATCTTATATTAAATTGTAATCTTGATGGTAATTTGCTACGAAGACTTCAGCTTTTCTTCACATGCATTTTGCTTATCTTGATCCGTATCTTTCTTTTTGGATGGGGCACTGCCATTAATAAGCTCTTTGTGTTATTGTGTTTTTGCGAGAGAACACGGCCCATTTCTTATGTTATTGTGTGTGCGCGTTGATGTGAGACTGTTCAGGAAGGAAAGAAAAGAAAGGGAAAACATTAGTGTCTTTCAAGAGTTCAATCGCTTTCTCAATAAAATAGAGTAACGTAAAAATAGAATTGAGGCAATCCTTTTCCTCCTTTTTTCATGGCTTCATGCCATACATACAAGCAGGATAAGGGTGAGTTTTTGGTTCATCATTGACAATAAAAGAAGTGAAGTTTCCTTCTAAAACTAAATAAAAGAGAAAAGGATTGTAAATATTTTGGATATTTTGTGACTTGACATGTGAATTAGACGGTTGCTTCAATATTTGTGTATTGTCTTGATTTTTTCACTGAAAATGCTAAAATATTTGGTATATTCTAGCTTATTCTTTTGTTCATTGCAGGGGATATTGGACAGTCATTTTGATGATATCCTAGATTTACCTAGAGAGAGCCCTCATTTTGTGATTGATTTGGTCAGCACATTCTGTAGTGATGCTGAAAATGCCATAGCAGCATTGATCGGATACATGTAATTCTCAAAAATATTTCACCGCTTTTTCTTAGTTAAATATTATTTTACTTCATTTTCTAGTTGATTTCTGAGCAACTGCCCTGTCCTGCCATCAGAAATGAACCTGATATCAACTATCGCAAAATTATTGACAAAGTTCACCTGATCAGAGGCGCCAGCTCTTGGTAACCTGTTCTTTACATCCTTTGGTATCTAAATTTATAGAAACTAAATTATTTGTCATTCCAGTTTATTCCTTTTTCAGTTGAGAATCTTCCATCCTAGACAGTTCTATGTATGGAATTTGGTGCATGTCTAAAGCCATATGGAAAGTTCCTTTTTAATGTTAGTCGGCATGTGTTAATGTCAATATAGTCAACAGCACGCGCGCGTGTCTGCGATGCTTAACAAAATGTTGGAAAATAGAGAGCTGAAAGTATGCATTACCTGTGGCCAGCGCATAATTTGAAATATCAGAAGCTTTATAGACATGTACACACCTGTCGCCGCAGGTGATTATATAGAATGTTGGAAGCTGCTATATCTCAGCATCCAAAAGATTATTATGAAATATTCATTAGCAGCTGAAAATGCTTAATTTTGACACAATTGAGTCATGGATGCTACACATTTGATACTTTATAGTTCAGTCTGTGCAAGTGAACTTATGACCCATTGATACATTTGATATCTAAATTTATAGAAACTCAATTATTTGTCATTCCAGTTTATTCCTTTTTCAGTTGAGAATCTTCCATCCTAGACAGTTCTATGTATGGAATTTGGTGCATGTCCAAAGCCATATGGAAAGTTCCTTTATAGTATTAGTCAGTATGTGGTAATATCAATATAGTCAACAGCACACGCACGTGTCTTGCAACGCTTAACAAAATGTTGGAAAATAGAGAGCTGAAAGTATGCATTACCTGTGGACGGCGCATAATTTGAAATATCAGAAGCTTTATAGACATAGACATGTACACACCTGTCGCCGCAGGTGATTATATAGAATGTTGGAAGCTGCTATATCTCAGCATCCAAAACATTATGAAGTATTCATTGGCAGCTAAAAATGCGTAATTTTGACACAATTGAGTCATGGATGCTACACATTTGATACTTTATAGTTCAGTCTATGCAAGTGAACTTATGACCCATGCTATTACACAGGTGTGATTCCTTCAATGTATCCCTTTTATGCTGTTAGGAACCAAAAATTTAGAAATTATGAATTAGGATGTGCACATCTTCATTCATCTTAGATGTAGAGCGACAACGGCAGACATGTATAATCAAAAGGTAAAATTGAATTTAGGGTGATAAGACAAGTCAGCTTCTCCCACAATGTTTCAATGGATTTGTGAATTGTATTTTCTTGAGATTACAATACAATTTTCTTGTTATCATTTTTGTGATGCATTAAATGCAAGTTCCCAGTCTTGCTTGCCCACTTTGACATTACTTCTTCAATTATAGTCGCCAAAATTGCTTCTAAACGTTCACGAGGCAATGCCATTAAATGGGCATTTGATCCTTAATTCATCCATAGATGGTAGACTGAATCTTAATCCTCTATCTGCATTTTGTGTTACAGTATCGGTGGCCACAGGATGGCCCTTGCTTGTCGTGAACTCCGATATGCTTGTGAAGACAAGGACAAGGACAGGTAAGATAAGTGCTCTTCTTTTAATTTTCTTTTGAGAACAAAGCACCATTCTTTCATTTCCTTAATTCCTTATGTTTATGATATTTTACGAATTTGTATTGATTGATCTCATTGTGTATTTCTAAATATGATTTTTCAGTAATGATATTTTTATACAGTAGTGGCCAATTTTTTGTAGATTTTATGTCTGACTTTAATTTCAATAATTTATTGGAAAAACAGGTGTTACCTCGTGCTTTCAGTAATATTTCTGCTCTTCCATTTTTCTGGATGGCTTAGCCTTGTTCTGGCCAACATATAGTCGTGGTTTTTAAAAAAATTCACGTTGTTGGTTTCATGGCACCATATGATTTGTTGTTTTCATGAGTGTCACCATGGTATGCTGGTATCGCTGGTTAAGAGAAGACAGGTTCTCTCTTAAATATTTGGTGGACTAGTAACGAACATCGTTCTTTTTTGAAATTCTAGGGAGGAATTAAATGGATTTTTTTCAATTTGATACGGTTGGATTTGAACCCCTGGACTCTCCCCATAATCACAGCCAAAATGATCAACTCTTTCCCAAGGTGTAGCGATGATAACCTTTAGTCTTGTCTGGGTTCCCTCTTGTGATGGATAGTGTGCTGGCTGAAAAACTTCTTGGACAGGGAACATTTTCTGTTGTTCATCCTCTTTTCTCTACTTCAGTGGTGCTTTCTGATATTCATGAGGATGCTGGATTCCTGGATACCATTCTTTCTGTCATTTTAAAAGCTTTTTTCACTTTTTTCAGGTGCCTTGCAGCTTTTGTCAAGACCGGAGATGAATATCAAATTTTGAAGGACAAGTTCAATATCATCTTGCAGGTAATGTTCTCGAGAGGATTTCCTTTCTCTTGGAAGAAATGAGGTCAAAATATACAGTGAAGCATGACATAAACATATCTCCATTGTGTGTTCTATAAAGAATAAAGTAGAAGGCTAGCTCTAGGGTGCAATCAATTCAAGAGTGTAATCCATGAGATTCAAATAAATATGACAAAAGCAAGATGACACTCTTACTTCCTTGTATGTTTTCAACTAGTTTTAATCACCATTGCCTGTTTTGTTAATGATTTTTCCAAAATGGTAAATCTTCCTTGCAAATAAATTTGTTCACCGCCTGATACTGGATTTGGACGCAGATGGAGAGAACTATGATTTATGGTAAATCGAAAACAGGTAGACAGTAGACTCCTGAACTGTCGCTGCTGCTGCGTCAGCTGACTCGGTGGAAGATCGGAGTCTGCTTCTATCTGTCATGGGCATGCAAATAAAGAGTTATTGGAACTCGTAGTTCAAATTGTTCTAGACTATGAATATTTTTTTGCTGAGTATCACATTTTGCCCATGCAGCATGTTTTTTATATTAGCTGATTCAGGGTACCAATTAGACTATGAATATCTTTTTTTATAATGGAACTCGTAGATCAAATTCATGATTTTAATCCTGTTAGTATGCATAACACTAAACTGCAACTAAATCCCTGATGTGACCTGGAAACTGGAAAACGCTACCGTTGTGTTTCTTGCTGCTGCATCTGCACATACTAGCTGATATATTATGATGATCAGGAGTGTTGGTGAGGCCAAGTCCCATTTGCAAGGCTTGGCTTCGGTTTCCGCAGATATTGCACACTGCTCGACTAGATTAGAAATCCGCTTCATGTTTTCACACCCTATGCAATTGTGTACCGCAAATATGTGTTTTAAAAGTGTTTTTTTTTTTAAATATTTTTGTTTTAAATTAATTTTTTTAGTGGTTTTAGATCATTTTTATTTTTGTTAAAAATATATATTTTTAAATTATTTTAATGGATTTCTGAATGAAAAGTATTTTAAAAAACAACTTCAACCACAATTCTAAAGAGCACTAATAGCGTGTTTGATATTATGGTTGGGGTTAAAAAAATAGTTTTATAAAATGTGTTCATAACTTAAATTTAATTGTTTGGTTGAAATTATACTTCAGTTTAAGGTTGAACAAAAAATAATTACATGTATTTGGCTAATATGTCTTTCATATTGATTTCAACTTGTAAAATTACATTAAGGAATATATACATATACATACACATGCACATATTTTTTTTGAAATATTATAGATTTAATAATTATATAATGTAACAATAATTCAAGTAAATTGTATTTTTCTTTTTATTGTCCCATTAAACTATTTGGAACTTCAATTATGCATCATGTACATTAAATAAATCCCACAAATTTCATCAAACAGAGATGAAGAAAGTTACATGATCATAAATGAGATTATACACATGAATAAGTGGATGCAGAGACCGTTATGGTCAAAGACACAAAAAGATAGAAATTTAATAAGATCATGCTATACAATTTATTTTTATAATACAAAAATGTAGTCAAATCGTTGACTATGGGCAGATTCTCCCTATCCCACATTTTTGCCCAGTCAGCACAGCAATTATCCAAGTACTTTACAAGTCTCGAACAGTAAAACTAACCCGCGTTTTGTTTTGTCGCTAGAGAGGGAAAAACATCTAAATGTTGCGTTTGAGTTAACCTCAGTTTCTCATAGGCTACATAGTTACATAAATTGTTGTGTCCTCTCAAACAAACATTAAAATCCTGCTTTTTATCACAACCTTAACAGCAATCGTACAGCAACTTAATTATGAACAATCTAAGGCTATTTTAGTTTTGATTCCTGGACTGTGTTCGAGACTGGCATATGTAAATTTACCCTTATCATTTCAGAAAAGGAGAAAATAGATTTGAACTTCCAAATGCATTATTAATTCCAGGAATATAGTCAGAGCAGAAGCAACCGGGAGAGAATTTATCACTTGAACTAGATTTTCAATTCCCCGAATTTGCCGGGGCAGATTTTGGGCTAGATTGGAAATCAGTTGTTGACTGTTTGAAAGTGGTTGAGCTTGTTATTTAATTTTTTTTCATTTAGAAATCTTTTAAAATATATTTAAAATAAAAATATATTTTTTAATTTTATAAAAAATATTTTTAAAACACTGAAATACAGTCAAAAGCTCATAACCTCAAATCCGGTACTTATCATAGAACGGGTTCAATGCGCCTTCAAATAACATCCTCCTACTAGGTTTATTCATAACAGGACAGCACACTCGACTGTAATCCTAAGCAGAGAACCAGAGAGAATAAGGGTAAAATTCAAATAGAAATGAGAGGGCAATCCAGTTTGACTTGGCGGAGAGATTGCTTTGTCCAGTGAGAAGTTTCAGAAACTAAGCTAGGAAGCTGAATTGCGAAATTACAGGCAAGAATTGTGAAACTACGTAAAAAATAATTATAGCCTTCATCATTTCCATTGAGTCTTAGGGACGCACTAAACTACTTGAACAATTTAGAAGATTCGAGGGCTGTAACTAAGCACCTATTTTTATGCCCCCGGTAGCTCTTTTTACGTGATTCACCTACACCGGCTTCTTGTTTCAAAAACTTGCACTGTATTTCAAAAACAATTTAGAAAAAAAATTATTTTTTTCTTTGAATTATATAATTGTGCTTTTACGACGTTGAAAATATTTTTTAAAATATAAAATAGAATTATTTTATACATTTATTAAAACACTCTCAAAATCAACAATCACATCCGAAACAGCACTTAATCTACTTAGATATGGCCACAAGGTTTTTGTCCTGGCTAAAATCTTGCAATTCAAAGAGCAAAGATAATTGTTTTCTGCAAATCTAGTTGAAAGCTTAGGCAAGGTTCTCGTGCTACACTTGCGAAACCCCCATGATCCCGAGTTGGATATATCTCACTCTGCCTAAAAGGGCAACATGATTTCGAACTACGCGAGCCAGAGTTCTGAAGTGGGGTGTGTGTGCGCGCGAGCGTGTGTAAACACAAAAAAAACGGCAAGTTTTAAGTTGTCAAAAACTTAGAAACATAAAAGAATGCAGACAATAACAGCAGGAGAACTTTATGACAATTACATAGCTCCTCTTCCAATCATAAGAACGAACAAGGTAACAAGACATAATTATTATTATTACGCATGAAGCAACAGATTCAAAGAGTATTCCTAACTTAATCCATAACAGTGCGGGTTCTAGCATAAACATGTTTATCAGGTAAGGGCAGTTGTTATAACTTGAAGTTACAAATGAAATCGGAATGATACAGTTTAGCTGAAAGACAACAATCTCAAATTTGTTTCCAGGCCAATACAAAAGAACCTACATCCAAGCAAATGAATCTTTCTAAAAACACACCTCATATATCGATAGGTTAGGAATCAACAAACATCTATGACTGGACTAACTTATACTCATAACTATGTCTCGATGACTAGCAGGGCACAAAATCAGACACAAGAAACAATATGATTCTCATGATACGTCCATAGCACGAAAATGCAAACCCTACTCACCAACAACATAATACAATGGGCATGAAAAAAGAACTATCCACACTGTCAATTTGGCAAAACAATTAAAACCAAGATCACCATAGACACAGGGAAATACAGACCCTGATGAACTACAACATGAAACATAAGCATGAAAATGAGCCCACAACACTGTACAAATAGGCAAACAATCGAACCAACTATTGAAACATTGACGAAAATATGAATGCTCCCAACAACTAATCACTCCACACATGCACTACAAACAAAAACAAAAGCAGCAAGCAATAACATAACACACCAGGCATGAAAATGAGCCCACAAAACTGTAAAAATAGGCAAAACCATCAAACCAACTATTGAAGCACTCGCGAAAATATGAAGGCTCCAAGCAGCAGCAACGTTGACCAATAATTCCTCACATCTAATACATAAACAACAACAAATCCAAGAAGAAATCCCATAACCAAAATTAACAATTATATTGAAAACATTTAGCATTAAACTCCGTTATCATTCAAAAATCCGAAGCTCAAACAAGGTCTTAATATCACAATAGGAAACTAATGATCAAAAACTTGTAAATTATCCAACTAAAGAAATGAAAAACAAGACTGCCTCAAAACCGGAGATCCTAATCGAAAAGACTGAAACCCATATCCTGCAACAACAGCAACAAAAATATTCAGTCAGCCAACAAAGCAAAAACCCAATAAAAATAAATTTCATAGCTACAAAAAAGTGAATGAAAAATGGCGCTTACATCATCAGACTCCTCTTTCTCTTCAACCTTCTCCTCTTTCTTTGCCTCGGCAGCAGGGGCAGCACCAGCAGCAGCAGATGGAGCTCCACCGGAAGCGACAGCAACGCCACCACCTGAAGGAACGGAAGCCAACTTTTCCCTTCCGGAAGCAATCAGTTCAGTTATGTCCTTTCCTTTCACACTGGACAACAGCAACTCAACCATGTCATCATCAGCATCTGCTCCAACTGCAAATCCAAAAACCAAAAAAAAATCATTCTCGATAAAAGATACAAGGATCTAACAACGGGGAAAAAACTAATGTGGAGAAGGAGAGAAGAGAGTACCAGATCCGAGGATGCACTTCAAGTCCTCGGCGGTAGGGGAGGTGTTGCCACCAAGAACGGCGAGCAAGTAAGCGGCTACAACTTTCATTGTTTTGGTAGGAAGACGGGCTGAGAGAAAATAGCTAGAGCTGACACTTGCTAGGGTTTTTGAAGGCTGGGACGGATGGCACGGCGTACAAGCAAATATATATAGGGATTTTAAAGAGTGAGTTTTCGTGATTAAATCTTGTCCATTCATTTGTTTTGTTTTGCCGGTTGTGTCCCTGGTTTTGTTGTTTCTATGTTTGGCTGCAGGAATAGGAACGTACCTGTCACGGTTAAGGTTAATCACCATGACAAATCAAGGAAATTGTGAAACCGCTCTGTGCGTGTTATGACCGCTCTTCGTAATTTTTCTTTAGTTCTTCGAAATATTAAGTAAGAAAAAAATTTGAAAATATGCAGAAAGCAAAAAATTAAAAATAAATAAAGCATTGTAATTTTTCATTTTTACATATACAATGTTAGGCTAGGGATGTAAATTGCGTTTAATAACCACACATTACTATTAATTATTAAAATTTAATTGATTTGATATGAGTAAATTAATTTATGGTCTAGTTTCACTCTAAATCTATTTTATGGTCTAGTTTTACATGAATTCCTGTCATGTTGCATTGCTAGAGATGACTAGAATTGAAATATCACCGAGATCAATTTCTTTTTTAATATTAATTGAAATTATTATGACCTAAAAAAATTGAAGCTGCACTGTAGCGATTATTTTAAAACTCATCGGTGCATCAATAAATGTATTAAAATTAGACAAGTCCACGTATTTGAGAAGATACTAAATATATTGCCCAGGCATTGTTGTGGCCATTATTGTGTATATAATTTAACATAATTAAATTCATAACGATAAATTTATATGATATAACTGAATAAAAGTTATAAATTAAGAGATAAAATGTATAACTTTTTAAGTAGAGTGTGTTGCGCAAACATAGATTGCATCTTTTAGAATGTAGGTATTGTGTCATAAAAGATCACAAAAAAGCACGAACAAACATTAAAAAAAAGAGAAAAAAATTTTACAAGAAAAAAAAAATAATCACTAAAATCATCGTTATTATTGTGCAGATAGTGAAATTATAAAAATCATTTAATACAAAAAACAAATAAAAATAATAATAAAAAGAAAATTAAAGTAATATTAATTTAAAATATTATAAAAATAATTACATCCTCGTGATGTTCAAGTGCAAGATGCTTTTCTAAATGTTCCTCATGATAGCATGAAAAGAAGGATGTCATGTATCTCACCACCTCATGCTAAAAACTTTAAGATTCTCCAAATCTAATAGGAACATGAGAGATAAACAACTTAAAAAATAATTCACTAAAAAACTATATACCTCATCAAATAAAAGATTCTATTATATTTTAAATGCCTCTAATAACCTTTTCTCGGTGGTAAGAGATATATCCGTGTTTCTATCTTTCCTCGTAATCGAGCATAAACATTTTTTAGAGTGGTCATCTTATAGTCTTAAATAATTTTATCTTATTTGATTTTGTAAACCTTAGATTTATCTGTATGATATTGTTATGTGGCTTCCTTCATAACCCTCTTCTATTTAACACGTGTATTTCTAGAACTAACACACATTATGAAAGTTTAGATAAAAAAAACAATAACATGAAGTAAATAAATAGTACCATTATAGATCATAAAAAATAACCATTGGGGGGACGGGGGGGTCTATATGACCCACCATCCTTATCAAGCAATGAATGAATGACCAGTAATATATATTATCATAACCATAAGAAGACTAAAAACCAACAATATTTTATTGTATGTTATTGCTTGATTTTTTGAAATATTGTTTTGGTTTATCTTAGAGTATCTTTTCAAACTTACAAGGTTTAAATGTCTTTTTCCCAAAGGAATGCAAGGCATGTCTTAACTAATTTTCTCACTATAACATCTTTAGCCTTCATGCAATGCCATGTATTAAAAGCTCAGTAAGGAATTTATGAGTCATCAAGTCTAACCTTAATTCTTATGAATTAAAAAGTTCTTATAATGACACGAGTTTGGTATATGTTCTTAATCTAGAACATTTGAGGTTGATTGATAGTCAAACTTGTAATAAAACGAGGTTAAAGATTGTGTACAACCTAAAACACTTGGGTTTGATGATTATCCAAACCCATAACAATATGGGTATGAAAAATATTATAAACCTGGATTCAAAGATTACAAGTTTTACAATTATATGTTGGATCCTAAATGATCCCCTGAATTAAAGTACATAGGTATAAACTGTTGACATATAATGTCATACTTTGTATGCTTTATATATTTTGATGATAACAATAAAAAGAAAATGGGCTAATAATATGCTTGGATGAGATTAAGCTATAAACAGGTTTTATTCAAAGAATACATCAACAAGCAAAATGGAGTTCAAGAAGAAATTACTCCAAGAAGTCCAAGATGCAAGCAAGTGAAGACTTAGAATAAGTGTTCATTTTAGTGCTTTGTATAAATCTCAATTTCTATCTTGATAGCACAAATTAAAATGAACTCACACACTTCACAGTGCATGCATTAAAAGGATTTGATGATTAAAAGGTTTAAGTCATAATCAATCGGTTCAAGAAATTCAGAAAAGATAATTTGTCAAAATAGATTTCTGCATGAACCGATCGACCGCTTGAGGTATCCGTTGTGAACCGGTCGACCGCTTGGAAGACAAATTGTTTTATCCGTTGTGAACCGGTCGACTGCTTGGTTTTGTCCGTTGTGAACCGGTCGACCGCTTGATATGGCAGTTGCACTAAAACGGCTAGAAACGGCTAGTTTCTTTTAGAAACTTATAAATAGGCCTCTTAATTGCAAAACAAATTACACAGAATTTTCATATCTTATATTGAGGCAATTAGAAGTGCATAAACACCTTCATATCATCAATCCTCATTAATACTCATATTTGTGTTTAAACCTTCATATCTTAACACAAAGAGTATTTCTCATTCTCACTACACTTAAATACCTTCAAATATCTTAAGTGCTATTAAGTGAGAGAAAGAGATCATAGATCTTCATTTGTAATATCCACACTATTAAGAGTGTATTGTTGTTTTACTAAAACAACCATTGTGAAACTCTTGAGAGTTGAGTATAAAACTCTTGGTATTGGTGAGGGAACATCACCAAGGAAAAATCTTGAAGTTGCATCTTCAAGTGGGAAAAGGAAAATCTTGAAGAGGGCATATCTTCAAGTGGTGTAAAGTCTTGGTGTGGATTCATCAAGCGGAAATTGTAATCTTGCTACTTGGTTTAGTAAGAGAGTACAATACTCAAGTACGAGTTGGTACTTGAGTCGTGGACGTAGGCTTGCCGAACCACGTTAAAAACCCGAGTTAGCAATCTCTTTCCCTTATCTCTTTACTTTCAAGTAATTGATTTTAGAATTGCTATAATTATTGTATTTGCACCAATTCCGTTTTTAGGTGTATAGTTGCTTTAATCCGTGAATTTCAACATAAACCATTATGCCTATCCATTTAGAACAATTACATGATATATTCATGTATAATATAGTAACCCATCTATATTCCTAAATATATGAAATGTATTTTAAAGAGACCACCACACATTTAATCTCGTTAATGATGTATAAAAGATATTTGTCTTTCATTGATGAATTGTATGATTTTTTGCTCATCATTGGTGCCATATTAGACAAGAGACTTTATCGTCTTTCTCTCTTTTCAAAATGACAAGGTCAAGAAGGTATCACGTAAGATGTTTGAAACTTTCATTTACTTGAGAAAAACATATATATTTTATTTCAAAGCATTAACCATTTTTAGATTCAGGAACAAACAACTCTATTCTTTAAATTTAAGGCTTTTCGGAGTCATTTATAATTTTTAGATGAAATATATTGACTTTGATTGCTAGAGAATCTTCGAGTCCCTTGACATATTTTTTTGCAAATATTTAAGATTCCATCACTAACTTGATGTTTTCTAAACTAAAAAAAGAGTTGAATATTTATACATTTTGATAAACACATTATTTTCAATATTGAATAATTTACTGTCCATACACTCGACACTGAATTTTGAAACATGATCAACTTAAATAATATTGTCACAACCCGATTCCCGGATTCATGACCGACACACAGGCATGGTCCCCTTTAAAGGTTCAACACTTATACGAACCCAAACTTACAAACTTATAATTCATATTTAGAGTTCAACACAACACAAATAAGAAAGTAAACTTGTGATATATTTTGATTGTCTTAGTACAAGAGTCGAAAATATCTTGTTATAATTGTGGAGCATTAACTAGACATAAAAATAAAAGTATCGATTATAACCAAATAACAAGTTCTGAGATTTCAACGATAATGATCTGCTAATAAGCTACGAGCTTGGAAATAATAAATAATGAGGAGGCGAGTTCAACAACTAAGTGAGTAGATAACATCTAATATATACATACGAGATAATACAACAATGAACAATATATTATCGAATCGGCTCGAGGTTCTTACAAGAAGTTTCTCAAATAGGTCATAACAAGAATGTAATAGGTAAAGTTCGTCAAAAAGTTAAAATGCAATGAGCATGAGGCCCCGTACCGTGGGATGATCAATCCATATACGTTGGTAACTCCCCTGGCCAATTAGGATTTCAAATACGATATGCACAAATGCTAACACTACCCTGTTAGCGTGGGTATTCTAACTAGCATACCGTGTGTGTATATATATATCATAATCAAATAGATATATTCATATCTTAAGGCTCAATTCATGACATTAATAAAATAAGGAGCTATCAATTCACAATCATATATGGGATCATATCAATAATGTATATTCAACAACTGATTATGCTTTATTGTAACAAAAATAGTAATCAATGTATATATTATCAAGAAGCATATTGTAAATACTAGCAAATCAAATATTTATAATATTTCTCATGCATATTAAATATTATCCACTCACCTGACTAAAAAACAAATAGAATTCAAAAGCAGAATGATGACGGAATCCTACCAACGTACCCTTGATAGAATATCAGGATTATCTGAATATATAAAAGAAGATGTACTAAAAAATGACTCACAAAAAGTAAAATATATTTAGCAAACATATCTAAGAGTTCAACTCATAATCCCATGTGTTTTAAATCAAACCATCTATTCTCCGCAAAACTTAAAAACAATAGTTTCTTCCGAAGTCTAGTTTAAAATATACAATTCATAAAATCGATAATAATTCATCAAATAAGCTTCAATTATCCATCAAACCAATCAGAAATACTAACATTTCACTCCAAGAAACAAACTGTAATTTTCCCAAGTTTAGGGACCAAAACGTATTTCCCTAAAATTTCACGGGTCAAACTATAATTTTCACAAAAGGTCCAAAATGAAATTTCATCGTCTTGAACCTCAAGCCTAGAATTCCAACAAGTTTTTTTCACCATTTCTCAATATTTTCTTACACCAAACACATCAAATAACTTCAAAATCATGTACAATCAAAACCATTAAACCATTACCTAGCATATTAAACTCTTGACATCTCAATCAATTCATCAATCAAACCCAGATAAAATCTACAAACCCTAATCATCAATACAAACAAAAAACTTAACTAATAAACAATAGTTTTACACAATAACACACATATTATCCTAGTAACTTATTTCTCCTCCTTACTTTTTTCTTCCTCTTCCTTTCTCTCAAATTTTCAAATTTACCTCTCTTATTTTCTTTTTCTATTTATATTTTTACAAGTCACCACTGTACCCTTAATTCATCTACACCTAATCTTAAGTCATCAAGGGCATTAATGCATTTTCCTATTCAAAATTTTCAAGACCCTACAAATATATTCTTATAAATATTAGGGCTTGTTTGTTTTTGCAACTTAAGTTGTTCTTCAAAGTAATTTTTGTTCAGAAATGTATTAAAATAATATATATTTTTTATTTTTAAAAAATAATTTTTAGCATTAATATATAAAAAAAATAAAAACATGCAAAATATTTAATTTAAAATAACTTTTTTTAAAAACATGAATATACTGACCATTGACTCGTACATTTAACGCAACCGCACATCTATTTTCCCCTTTTGTACTTTGACTTCTTGGTCCTATGAGAAAAGCAGCGAAAAAGAGGACATTTACGTCATTACATGATACGGACTGCAATTTACACCATTCCACAAGGGCATTTATGTCATTAAGAAATTAAAATAAAGGGCAAACGCATTTGGGCGGGAAAATGCTGGATCCCTCTCTTCTTCATCCTCCCAGCATCACATCCCCAATCCCTTCACGGTCCACAAGGGTTTTCCCACCCAACTCTTCCTCACAAAAAATCGCAATATTTCCTTGGAGCATTTCAATGTCAAAAGTAATTTTAGAAGCTCAATTAGTTAAATAATTTTCTGAATAGTATAAATTAGGACTGTTAGTTTCATTTTGTTTCAATTAAAATAGCTGAAATATTTTGTTTTAATTAATTACAAGTAAAAAAAAAAAGAATTAATTCATGCAATTGAAAAGTGAAAACTAAAGCCCCCAATTCCCAAATCGTTTTGTCCGAAGTTCACAGCAAATCCCTCACTTGTCTTCCTCACAGCCTCCACTCTCAAATTCCCTTATCTCAACCAAAACAATCGACACAATCCCTCCAATCTTTCTTCTTCAGTCTTCAGACTTCACTCTTACACGCTGCGTTACTGCAAAGGGCAACCGTGCAACGCCTCTTCATCATTTCATCCTTGGCTCCTGTCTCTTCCCTTCAGATCCTAAAAAATGAACGGCGAGAGCCGGAGATGGGACAACTAGGACTCACGGAGGAGCTCGAAGAAGCAAAAGCTGATGCGCAACGCCGAAGAAGATTTGGAGTCCAAGTTCGGCTTTGATCTCTTCACTGAAGGTGATAAACGTCTCGGTTGGCTCCTCACTTTATCTTCTGTAAGTCAGTCGAACTTCTCTCCCTAATTTTTTTCAACTCAATAAAATAATAAATTATTTATTTATATTTTAAATCTTGAATGATTTGCAGTCTTCTTTGGATGATGAAGAGACCGGTAGAGTCTATAGTTGCGTTGATCTCTACTTCGTTTCTCAGGTGAAGAACCTACAGAAGTCTCCAACTATTTTTATAATTCTGGAATTATTTTTATTTATTTTATTTTTTATTTACTTGAACCACTATCTCTCTCGAGTTATAGGATGGTTCGGCTTTCAAGTCGAAGTACAAGTTCCGTCCTTACTTCTATGCAGCTACGAAGGTATAATATTTTTTTCTCTGTAGTTTTGATTTCAGTTTGAAATGCTTGTTTGATGCTGTTGGTAATGTGGTGATAAATTGCGGATGTTGTAGGAGAAAATGGAAATGGATGTGGAGGGATATCTGCGACGACGATATGAAAGTCAAATTGTTGATATTGAGATTGTGAAGAAGGAGGATTTAGATCTTGTGAGTGACATTCTCTCATTTAATTTTTATGCATTGCTAACCTTTTGCCTTTAGAAATGTGGTCACAAAAGGGATACATCTTAGACAAATATATATATATATATATATATATATATATATATATTTTTGGCTAAGATGTATCCCTTTTGTGACCACATTTTCTCTTCTCTGCCTCATTTGCCTTTTGTTATTACTTGGGATTTTGTTTAGCAATTTTAAAGCTTCAACGGTGCTTTGAAATGACTAGTTTATTTCATAACTATAATTTCCACACAGGTTCTTATTATAATTCACATGATATGTTTTGAGGCAGACCTGGTGCATGAAAATTGGAATGTTTTACGGCTACTCTGTAGGACCATGTTAGACACGTGTAGTAGAACCTAGATAAGTAGAAATGTATAAGCAGAATAAAAACCTACATCTCTAACAAATACAAGCAAAGTGGTAGAATAAGTTTTAAAGTTTCCTAGGAATCACTAGCTAGGATCTTAGAATCACATGTGGGATTGGATGCATTGGGTATTGAATTTAACTCTCACAATGGAGGAGAGGCTGAAAAGTTTCTGCTCAATTTTAAAATGAGACATGCAACCTTGAGTTTATCACTAAGGACAATACTTCCGAGTGAAGAGCCTCACAGCTAAAGCTTGGAAGCACCTTTCCAAAGCCAACATAAGATAACTCATAATCTTCTGGTCACTATACAACTTCCTTAGGATTGAAGTGTTCTTGGGAGTAACTCTGCTACTAGCATCAAGACTTATCAGGAACCAACTATATTCCTAGATAATTCAGCAGCTACTGATGACACCTTTACCACTCTCATTTTCCTTTAAAGTGTACAAATAAAATTTTTATTCCATAGAGGGATGAACAATGATATCTTTTCAAATTTGTCATCACATGGATAATTATTTGTCAGAACAATCAAGACTATGATGTATGAATCACTGGGCTATTGACTCAATATTTTACGACCTGACCATGCCCTGCAACATCATTTAAGAGTAGTTCTCAGGATTGAATAAATTGGAATTAATCAGTTACCATGGGTTTGTGATTGGAATTTTGGGGATGATTGTGGTAGAAAGAATGGAATGACAATATGATACAAAGCTATTAAAGATCATGGATAGCAGAATTAGTTGCATTCACTATTATTCTCCTTGAAAACTTGTTTGTTCCTTGCACTGTTTTAAATAATCACGAGGTTCTCATTCCGTGATAACTTTACATGTAGAGTTTTTGTTCAAAGAAGAAATATATTTCACAAAATATGCAAAAACAGCACAACACATATTTTACGCTCATAACTGTTTGTTGTGCATATCTGAGATTCTTCCATAGTTTCATTCCTCTCAGTTTAAATGACTTTTTAATCTATATGTTTTCTTTCTCTATACAACTCATATTTGTCCTTGGTAAGATGGATTGGATTTGTTTCAACCTGCTAATTAACATTATCTATCATTTTCTATAATCAGCGTGGTTGCACGCCGAGTTATCATGCATTCACTGCCGAGCTAATGAAGCCTGGTTTCTTTTGCATGTTCATTGACAGAAAAACCATTTGTCTGGTTTACACAAGTCATATTTAAAAATATCTTTTGCTACCGTACAACAATTAATGGATGTCAAGAAAGACCTGTTGCATGTTGTTGAAAGAAATCAGGCAAAGTCTGATGCAGCAGAAGCATACGAGTCCATATTAACTGGAAAAAGGTAAAACTTGTTGGTCCTGCTTTTCATTTCATTTGAATGAAGCTACAAGTTGTTTTGCTTGAAATGCTAATAGATCCCTTCTTCAGTAAGCAACTGCCTGTCTTTCACAAGGCAATTTTAATGCAAGCATAGCCTTGACCATTTGCATCTTATTCTTCAGTGGGTGTCAGTTCTAATTTATTATTTGATTAGCAGAGAACAAAGAGCTCATGATTTTCTTGATTGCATCATTGACCTTCGAGAGTATGATGTTCCCTACCATGTTCGCTTTGCCATCGATAATGGTATTTCTTATGCAATCCTGCTGGTTTTAAACTAATTTATAAATAGTTATTGTGTAGTCATATGAAGTTGCATATTTTATTAAAGAAACCCCATAATTTCTTGGTTTTCAGATATACGTTGTGGCCAGTGGTATGATGTTATTGTCTCTAGTACTGGTGTCATGCTTGAGAAGAGGACAGATCTTCTGCAACGTGCTGAGGTTCATGTTTGTGCATTTGATATTGAAACAACCAAGCTTCCGTTGAAATTTCCAGATGCTGACTATGATTTGATAATGATGATATCATACATGGTTGATGGACAAGGTTACCTGATTACCAACAGAGAGGTATCTAAAATGAGTTTTATCTTTTCTCTATTTTATTCATCTTCCGAGGAAAATGACATTTTGTAATTTTTCTTTATGGCTCATGTTCTCATTCTCAGAGCCTTTCACCATTTAACAACTATATAGCAGTTGAATCAATACATATTTGCTGAGTGCAATTGGCACTACTTATTTATACAAGCAGACTCATCCATAGGGCTCACATGCATATTTTTGAATCTTGTATTTTTTTTGTGAGAAGACATGCTTGAGAATGTATGTTTGTTGTAAAATGATAGCGGGATATGATATGACTGTTGAGTTTGGACAAGTTTGGACTTGTATGGGTGTTGCCCAAGGATTTCTTTTCACTTTATCATCTAATCACAAAATCTGAAGTTTCATTCATGTAAAAGGATGTACCATCACCTATGTCAGTGCATTTAAAGGCTGTAACTTTTTATGTAAAAAATGTAAATTTGTAGGATATTACAGTTGATATATTTGTATATATATGCATGCTTTTTATATGGCTGGTTTAACATCTAGACAAATCAACTACAACTTAGTCCTAAATAAGTTTGGCTAGTTGCATGAAGCTGTTCTCTATTCATCTTGTTTAGGGCCATATTCTCTATGGTGTGTTTAGAAAGTAAGTTCCTCTTATACCGTCAAATCACTTCACCTTGTCTCCCTCATCCTTTTTGTCCCCTAAACTTGCAGCTCAACCAATTTTCCTTATTTGACAATTTAACGGTCAGTGTTGCAGATAATTGACTGAACCATCTTAAATGACCTTAGTTAAATTTTCAACTGTTCCTGTCTCCAACTTTTGCCGAATGTTTTCGAGTCTTATTCTACAGCCTTTTATTTTACCATCCCACGCTAAAATGATAGAATCGGTACAAGTCAAACAAAGTTAAGAATAAAAAATTGAAACACTTTATACAAAAAACAATACCATATGGCACTATGCTTTATGGCACAATGGCAGGTGCTAAACTTCCATCATTCCTATAGATTGAGCTGCACTGAAAATGCTCTCTTCGTTTCCTTTTAACTGCTCCAATTCTATGGCTGATTTTTTTTCTGAAACTACTCTCATGGATTATAAACCTAAAAAACTGAAGTGAATGGCTCTTGAATATTTCTCATCCATTTAGTTGCTACATCACTATCCTAAAATCATTCCTGAGTTGATAAATTGAGCAGTTTAATGTAAATATTTTCTTTCTTGATTAACACAATTGCAAAAGCTTTGACTCATGATCTCTCCTAGGATGTCCATTTGTTTCCCTATCTCTTCACTTTCATTCTCAATTTGTTTATTTGAACTCTTGACATCTATGTGTTTTACACTAATCTTCAGTGTGTAGGGGAAGATATAGAGGATTTAGAATATACACCAAAACCCGAATATGAAGGTTATTTCAAAGTGACAAATGTGAAAAATGAGGTAATGAAAGCTCCTAGTTTAGTTGCCCTGAAGAACATCATTTTCTTGGTGTATGACTTGTTGTTTTTTGTAGGTTGAACTTCTTAAACTGTGGTTTGCCCATATGCGAGAGGTGAAGCCTGGTATTTATGTCACATACAATGGTGATTATTTTGACTGGCCCTTCCTGGAAAGTAGAGCAGCTTATCACGGGTTCAAGATGAGTGATGTAAGCAGCCTTTTCTTGTTGCATCCACTTGGAACTCTGAGTCCAACACTTTAACTTGTTTGTATTGATAAAAAGTCAACTTAAACAATACCAGACAAACCCAAGCACTGTGCCTTTTGTTATTTGCATAAACTTTCCACAAATTAAAAATTGACTTTGTTATTTTTTTAGTTTTTCTTACTCCACGTAACTATTATCTGTTATCAGTGTATCTCTTGGTACATAACTGTGATAAGCAACACCAAGGCTTAGGCTTCAGGCATTCATCTTCCAGTGTTTTCACTAGCTAATTGAAATAGAGAGGGAAAAATCTAATGCTATTTTTGCTCAATTTCTTTCTTATGAACCTAATTCTCTTGATGGGAAATGAACTCCTTTTTTCTGGTTGTTATGCAACAAATGGCAAATTCAACTATTGGATTTGGCGTCGCCTTTCCTGTTTTGGGAGAAAAAAAATCAGTGATGTTTTTGTAGGAAAATAATGTTTTCCTGTACATTTTCTTCTGGGGGATTGTTTGATTCCAACTTCTACAGGAAGCTTCATTTTGTCCTTTCCTTTTTGAAAGCATTGTTAGCTAATTTCTCTCTCTGAATTTGTTAATTGTTGCTTGCTATGAGGTTATAATTTTCATTTTTCTATCTCAAGGATGACACTTTGTATATCTTGAGTTCAATTACAAATCAATCTATCCACGCTTATTTTTATGTTGAGCATTTAACTTATTGCTACTATTTTTTTTCTGTTTTTCTTAACTGAGCTTTCAGGAGGTTGGATTCTCATGTGACAAGATTCAAGGGGAGTGCCGTGCTAAATTTGCTTGCCATTTGGATTGTTTTGCTTGGGTCAAACGTGACAGTTATTTGCCTCAGGGAAGCCAAGGCCTTAAGGTGCAAACATTTATTTTTGGCATCATCACTTGTGATGAATTTATTTTTTGTTTGTTAGAAAACTGTTTTTCAAGCATTTTGCATGTTTTCATGGTTTATTTGTTATTGTACTTTAATTAAAGCCAAAAAATTCTCATATTGTTGTTGTGCTGACTATTTGAAGTAATCAAACGGATATTGTGTCTTCAGTATAACAAGGTACTCTAGGGGTTTTATTAACAAACATATCAGTGTAGACTGGTTTATTCTTGTGCACACACTATCCAGCAGAAGGTTACATGCACTTTCAATCATTAGCATAACTTTTGAGCAAAGCTGTTTGAAATTGTTTCCGTGTTATGGTGGAACGATCAATGAATTTGTTCTCCTATTCACTATATAAGTTTTCATGATTGGATATATCCTAGTTGTCTCTCATGCATTGAACAATTATGTTCAAAGTATATGTAGCTAACGCATGGTTCTTTCCATGATAGATGCACCTGTCATATGGTTACCTTTTTTGATTATTGTTTTTTTTTGTTTGTCCAAAAGATAATTCTTCAACCTGAGAAGTTTCATGTGAAGTTACAATTCTGAAGTAAAACCTAGTGAATTAAATGCATTAGGTTCTTTTGTATTCTTTGGTTGAGAGTATCTCAATACCCCAACAAACAGTCACTTGTGATCCTTTTGGTTTGAACAAGTGGAGCAGGTGGATTTCCAAAAACTCTAAAGGACTAGTTCATATCCTGAGAAAAAAGTGTGGTCTATAAGGAGACCTTATTTTTAGTTTGTCACTTGTTAGGCGTAGTTGATCCCGAACTAGGATAGTAAAGAAGGGTATCGTCAATCATGACTGGTATGAAACAAGTCATGTCTTACATGACATGGATCCAACTGATATAGAAGTCATTTGGGTAAATTGATCTATAATTGTGATTTTTGCTGATTACGTCTCAAATGCTTTAGTTGCTTTGTTGGTCAAAAGCCTCTTAGGACTGGAAGATAAATTGCCTGAATAACACCCTTACTCTTCAGATGGGGGATAGTGCACTTCACATTTATACTACTATTGTAATATCTGTAGTTTACTTTTGCAAGTAAACTTGTTGTATCTCCCCATTTATTATTTATTGAGAAGTTTACCAACTTCCTTTTCTTTAATCTGTTTCAGGCGGTTACGAAGACAAAGTTGGGTTATGATCCGCTTGAGGTGAATCCAGAGGACATGGTTCGCTTTGCTAAAGAAAAGCCTCAGGTAACCTGCCCTGAAACATTTTTGATTAGTGCATTTGTTTTTTGGGGGATAGTGCACTTCACATTTATACTACTATTGTAATATCAAGTTAAGATTGTTTAATCTTCATTCTCTACATTGTATAATTCCTCATACTGTCTTGTTTTTGCTTAATTTATTACAGATGATGGCCTCCTATTCAGTTTCTGATGCCGTTGCAACTTATTATTTGTACATGACCTATGTGCATCCCTTCATTTTCTCTCTCGCAACCATAATTCCTATGTCACCAGATGAGGTCTTACGCAAAGGTAGTGGGACACTTTGTGAGATGCTTCTGATGGTGCAGGTGGGTTCTTGTGAACTCTATGGCGCTTGCTCATTTTGCCAAGTTTCCTCCGATCTTCCACTTCTTTTTTGCATTTTCCGCAGGCATATATGGCAAATGTTATCTGCCCTAACAAACACCAATCTGACCAAGAGAAGTTCCATAAGAGTCACCTTCTTGAGAGCGAGACATATATAGGGGGCCATGTGGAGTGCCTTGAAAGCGGTGTCTTCAGATCTGATCTTCCAACCAGTTTTAAGCTTGATCCTTCTGCCTATGAAGTGAGTGTTTCCTTCAAGCAATTGATACCACTAACACACTAGATACAACTTTTTTCTCTCTCTCTCAAGTGTCATTTTCATCTGCGTGTTTATTCTGCAGAGGGGCTGTTCCTTCTGGTTGGAACATTTCAAATTTTGCCTATAAAATGATTTTTGTGCCTGTATATGCATGTGCATTGTTTTGTTATGAAAATCATTTTCTTGAATAGGATGCATTTTCAGCTTGTGTTAGCTTAGACATTCTCTCTGTCTGGGCCTGAATCAACATTTCTTTTTTAGTAAACAATTTCATAATTAACATCATAGTTCCTACTTGGCTGATGCCGGGGCACTTTGATTTCCAGTTACTTATCAAAAACCTTGATCGTGATCTGCAATATGCTATAAGAGTAGAGGGTAAGATGGACCTGGATTCAATCTCCAATTATGATGAAGTGAAGAATGCTATCATGGATAAGGTGCCGATACTCCCTTTCAAATTAAATGTTTTCATTGTTATGCCATGACTGTTTTCAACATTGCTTGATTTGATTTGGTTGGCCTCTTTGTCTTGTTTATGTATTTCTGTATTCTTTATTATTTCTTGTTTTGCCTTGCTCTTTGGAGGGTGTCAAATCATTGTTGTAGTCCTGGTTTCTCTTCCTTCTATTAAGATCTTCATCTGTTATTATATGGACAAAACAATCTTACTCGCAATCCTTTTTCTTGAGAATGCAATCAACTATGCTGACATTTGTCTCATGTTATCAACTATTTATTTTACTTAATTATTCCCTTTTTTCCCTGAATTGTGGTGCTGCAATCTTCATGTTTTATGAAACATTGGGAAAGATAATGTTATAGCCTATATACACAAATACATGCAATAAGAACAAATATCTAGATGATAATATGCATTCCTGAAATGTTTCTCTTGTTCAGCTTGTGCTTCTGAGAGCTGAACCTGTTCGTGAAGAATGTCCACTTATTTATCATCTTGATGTGGCTGCAATGTATCCAAACATTATCTTAACAAACAGGCTTCAGGTAAGCTGGCTAATAAGTACAAATGGTAGTTTTTTAACAGTTCATGTTTTGTTTTTTAATTTTGTTTATCTTTGCATTTTGATTAGTATATCAGCATGGGAAATGGTGTTTGGTGTGAAAAATTTGCGGTTGGTGTATCTATAGCTGAATGTCAAGATACAATATCGATGTATACTTGAATGCAACATGCAGCAATCCATTCCATTAATAAAGGATTTGTACTATGACCATGTTAAGGCAGTGCTATCTAGTCCATGTAATTGGAAGCCAACATGTGTTATAAACAATCAAACAGTTTTGACTTGCCATAACCGTGTATTGGAAATTTGTGGAAATCATAAGAAGTGTTTATAGGTCTAATCATCTAATGCCTAATTTGCTTTAATTAATGATAAAGATGCAGGTTGATAACCTCATCATGTTTCCTTTATCAACTTAGAATCTGAATCAAGGCAGCCAAAAGACTGCCTTTGCTCCTACCATCATTTATCTGAAGTAAATGTAAATTAGGTACGGGGCTTAATTTTATAGGTCATGAAGCCTGTTTTCCACTTCTTAGGAAGTAGCGCCTTGAATATATTTAGTGCAGAAGGATTCTTCTATATTTTATATGAGTAGTTCATGTTTGTTTTGTCTCACGATCATGATGCAGCACTGATGATCTTGACCATTGCTGGAACATAATTTTTTTAAAGTTTAGTAAAGAAGCTGAAAGAACTTTTTTTCATTTAAAATTGCCTTTTCTACTAGTATTCAATAGTTCTGGGAAAAAAGAAATAAGAATCTGTAAAGGTCGTGTTGAATGATGGTATTAGGAGTGGCAATCTTCTTTTGCCTTCAATTCTAGGCCAGTAAAGAGTAATAACTTTGTTCGGGGGTGTTGGCATTTTACTCCATTGTACTACTAGAGTCTTTGATATTTATGGCTAGTTGATTACTCATTATGTGACTGGAATTTTCTGGCTTGCTTCTGTGAGTGTCCACTTCACTTCTTCTACCCTCTGCTACTCATTTCATGTCGTGGAAATCATTTTCCTGACTTCTTCCTCTACAATAATAGCCAATCATCATGCTGTACAATGTCAGGATACTTGATTGATGAATTCTAATGGCAATCATTTGGCCCTCTAAGAACCATCTTTCTAGTTTTTACATCATAGTTATTCCATCGAATCAGGCACACATAGAGAAACACACAAAAAGTACATAATTAGGAGGCTTTGATTTCTTTCTTTTCTTTTATCCCTCTCCCTTTGCGTACAAATTTTTGCAATCAACATGTAGTGCGGTTTCTTGCTCAATTGCAGCCCCCGTCTATAGTTACAGATGAGATCTGTACTGCTTGTGACTTCAACCGCCCAGGCAAAACTTGTCTACGGAAGCTTGAATGGGTTTGGCGTGGAGAGATATTTACGGCAAAGAAAACGTTCACTCTTTTCCTCCATCTTTTTCTTCTTTTCTTTTTCTTATTTTTTTGGTGGTAAGATCAGGAATATGCTGATAATTGCTAACAACAAGCGGACATCACTTCTCACAATTTCAGTGACTATTATCATTTGAAGAAGCAAATTGAGTCTGAGTTTGTTGATGGCACTGATGGTCAGTTGTCAAAATCTTTTCTTGATCTGTCCAAGATTGATCAACAATCAAAGCTGAAAGAGCGTCTAAAGAAATACTGTCAAAAGGTCTGTTTGTCTGCTTAAAAATGCATGCCTAACATAAACAATATCTATCTAACTAGTTTGTGCCTGCCATAGGCATATAAAAGGGTACTTGACAAACCTGTTACTGAAGTTCGAGAAGCTGGGATCTGCATGCGAGAAAACTCATTTTATGTAGACACTGTTCGTAGGTATGCAATTTGGATTAGTTGTGTCATTAATTTTTCGTGTTTAGTTTTTATTTCAACAGTCATTTCTTTCTGAGCACTGTTACATCTTATTTCTGAAAGCATGACAGGCTTTTAATTGTAGTTGAAACTTCATATTTTTGTTTTTAAATCACCTCTTATACTTTCTTCTTCCTCATTTCAAGCTTTCGAGATAGAAGGTATGAGTATAAAGGACTTAATAAGGTTTGGAAGGGCAAGTTGTCAGAAGCCAAGGCTAGTGGAAATTCTATTAAGATCCAAGAAGCACATGTATGATGATTCTCCAATTTTTTCAATATTGATATAGTTACTTTGTCTTTTGATGGAGCTAGTTTCCCATACTTCACCTTTGCTTATTGATGCTTTCAGGACATGGCATTGCATTATGATTCATTGCAACTTGCTCACAAATGTATTCTCAATTCATTTTATGGATATTTCATGCACAATTTACCTTTGCTTGCTGATACTTGCAGGACATGGTAGTGCTTTATGATTCATTGCAACTTGCACACAAATGTATTCTCAATTCTTTCTATGGATATGTCATGCGCAAGTGAGTTGTTGGACTTTGTTTCTTTCAGATATCATAACATGTATTTGATTGTTTACATGTGTCTTTGAAATGTTTGCATGATACTTTTAATTGTTTGTGCTTTAGGGGCGCAAGATGGTATTCAATGGAAATGGCTGGTGTAGTTACATATACAGGAGCAAAAATAATTCAGAATGCTCGTTTACTTGTTGATAAAATTGGAAAGCCACTTGAATTGGACACAGATGGTATTTGGTGTGTCCTGCCTGGATGTTTTCCAGAGAACTTTACTTTTAAAACAAAGTAAGTTGCTGCTCCTTTATTATTCGCATGTCTGTACATAATTATGGCTCATTGCTTCATGCATCTTTTTTTCTTCATTTGTATAAAACTAGTCCGTAAAGTACTAGAAATTTTTTATCTCTTCTATATTAACTTTCATTTGGGAAATATTTAATTTCAGGGACCCGAAGAAAAAGCTGACAATCTCATATCCATGTGTTATGCTCAATGTCGATGTGGCGAGAAACAACACAAATGAACAATACCAGGTTAACTTATATTTTTTATTTTATGTACCTACATGACTTACTCCCACAAGTTTCTTGTTGTGGCGGCTCTGAAATTCTCTATGCCATCATGAGTTTTCTTTTTCACTGAAACCACAGCAATTGTATGCTGATCTCACTCTATTTTTAAACAGACACTTACAGACCCTGTAAATAAAACATATGCAACTCATAGTGAATGCTCAATTGAATTTGAAGTGGATGGCCCATACAAGGTAACATGGAATTGTCATATTGTCACTGAATTGCAAATGTGTATTTTTTCTTGGTATTTTGTTATCATTGTGTTTTTGTATGATATAGGCTATGATTCTTCCTGCTTCCAAGGAAGAAGGAATTTTAATTAAGAAGAGATATGCTGTTTTCAATGATGATGGAACCCTTGCAGAGCTTAAAGGTTTTGAGATCAAGCGTAGAGGTGAGCTGAAGCTCATCAAAGTTTTCCAGGTATCTCTTGTTCCCCATCTTGTGGTGTTCTGCATTTACAAACTTGACATCTCATTTTTTTTTAAATGGTCTAAAACTAGAATGTTCTACCTATAAAATTGATAGTTCAAAGATTGGTCTAACCAGTTTGGCTGTTATGGTGTTATGCCATAATTATTTCCATCTAGATTAACTAGTTACTTGTATACTGTAAAATTCTTTACTTCTCCTGGAGCTTCTGTATTCCCACACAAGTCTATTCTCCAGTAAGGCCAAGTGAAAAATAATATTATACGAAGATGCAAGCTGAATTGTAGTGCACATGTGGCGGTGGTAGCTCCCTGTCTCAGTCAAGGAGCGAAACATATTGGCATGTGCTTTTGGTAAAAAGTAGATCTAAAATAAGTCACACTAATTCAAAACACAGAAAAAATATAATTATAAATTATATGACCATGTCTTATTAAGTAAATACTTTTATCCTGTCAGCATAAAAAAATGCCATATACTTCTATTTTTTCTTTTATCATCAAAATCCATTTGCGTCTTATGGAGCTTTCAAAAGTATTTGTGGCAAAAGATAAATATTTGTAAATGTGAAGCACTTTCTCTTAAGACTTTTATATTGGCAACATGAAAAAATCTCATGAATTCCATGAATTCATGAACTTCCAATGACTAATCTGATAATTAAAGAAACTATATTTAACAGAGAGTAAATATGGGCTCATTGAATATACTACTTTTTTGACAGATGACATTTAAAATTTGATTATCTTTTAATATGCGTGGGCTTATGTTTTTGTGACATCTCCCCCTTGTACATTTATGCATGTCTTCATAACTATATACTATGACCAAATGAATACATTTCATCTAAGGTGATGACAACTTTAAATGCTAGAAAGTCTTCACCTGAATGTTTTTGTGTATTTTATTGAGGAAGTTGTTACGAAATATAACACTGTCTTGATGCTCCCATCTACGTTATGCTTTTCACAATATATCTGTGTTTGGATGCCACATCTGTTTTTACTGAAGTAAGAATTTCACCTGATTGTGCATGAGATGCTTTTCTTACTTGCAGGCTGAGCTTTTCGACAAGTTCCTCGACGGGTCAACCTTAGAGGAATGCTACTCAGCTGTAGCTGCTGTGGCAAACCGCTGGCTGGATCTTCTTGATGTATGTAAAAAAACATTTTGTTTTAGCAATGAACTCCCCTAAGAAGCAATGCTGCAAAGTTCCTCTGCGAGCTTCCTTTTCCTTTCCTATGGCATGCCCCTTTCTGAATGCATGATTATTTCAAGGGCTACTATTGGAAATTCTTTTAACTGTATTATTTTCTTTTTCACTTCTTTTTCAGAATCAAGGAAAGGATATTGCTGACAGTGAGTTGCTTGATTACATATCTGAATCAAGCACAATGAGCAAGTCCTTGTCCGAGTACGGTGAACAAAAGTCATGTGCAGTAACTACTGCTAGGCGTCTTGCTGATTTTCTTGGTGATTCAATGGTTAAAGATAAAGGATTGCGTTGCCAGTATATAGTTGCATGTGAACCAAGGGTATGCTTTTTGTTTGATTTTAATGATGCACTGAATACTGATTATTTTAGGTGAGCATGGGGCTCAAAGAATTTTATATAGTCATAATTGTCATTCTAGCTCCGTCTTACTTCCATTATTGCTGTGGAATTAAACAATTGGTGATAGGTTTCAGTATGATCATAGAATCACAATTTCTAACTTGGATTATTGAATCTAGCCATACTATCGAGTGTTGAATTGTTCATCCTTAACATGTACCAGGCAACAACAAGTGGGCTGACTCTATGGTTTAACAAAAATGAAATTAAATTTATGGCAGACTATGATACTGTGTTAGTATCTATGCCTACGAGTGAACCAAACTCTTCATGAACTGCCTAGGCTGAATCCCAGAACTTGTTTGGTTCAGGTAATTTATTTAATAAACGAACCCAAGCTACTTATTTTTAGGCTAGTTTATTAACCGTTCATGCCCGAACAAATGTAACCTTGTTTTTCCATATGAAACTACCTTGAGAAGGGAACTAATTTGAAAACTTAGGGCAATAGTCTACACTTTGAGTCTACACTTTGGTTGAAGATGTTAAATTAATGAAAATTGGGTGCAATCTCTACTAAACCTTGAGCTTGCATACTATAAACACGAATATATCCGAGCTTGATTTGGTTTGGTAATTAATGTGCACAGCTCAAGCATGAGAGTTACGCTTGAATTGAACCCAAATTGAGTTCACGCCCTCATGTTTTGATCCAAGCAAAGCTTGAAATTTCCTAAAGCCCTGCTAAGATGGCAATTAACCTAATGGTTTAATGCATTGGGAGGAGAGGCCCATACATTCTATGATAAGGCAATATATCCCATACCTGCTACCCGACTAATATGGATTATTCAACAATATCTTTTGGCTTCTATAACCATGTATAAATCTTAGATGGTAAAGCGGTCAAAGATTAATCAGTCAATTAACTAGTGAAATCCATGCCTCTTCAAGTATTTAAAATATAATTTCATTTTGTTTGGATGGATGATCATGTTCAAGATTGCTTTAATTAATCAATTATGGTGCATGCAGGGAACACCTGTTAGTGAGCGTGCTGTTCCTGTTGCAATATTTGAAACTGATGCTGGTAAAATTCAACCATGTTTCCACTAATCGCTTTCTGTTTCATTTGCGTTCTTTACAAAGTAGGAATATGTTTTCATTTTGCAGAAATAATGAAGTTCTATTTACGAAAATGGTGCAAGACTTCTTCAGATGTTGGTATCCGCTCCATCATTGACTGGTCTTATTATAAGCAACGACTTGGTTCAGCAATTCAAAAAATTGTTACAATTCCTGCCGCAATGCAAAAGGTTAGATGGCTTGTCTGTTTTGCTGCTGAACAAATGTATCCTCTTGTAGACTTATTGAAATGAATTGTGTCTTTTTAGGTTGCGAACCCTGTTCCTAGGGTAGTTCATCCTGATTGGCTGCACAGAAAAGTTCGTGAGAAGGAGGACAAATTTCGTCAGCGGAAATTGGTTGATATCTTCACCTTACGCAGCAGGAATGATGCCACCATTACAAATCATGATGAGGCAGATGTTAAAGACTTGGAAGACTTCCAAATCAAAAGCAGTTCTATAAATAGGCCTAGACCAATTGTTCGTTGTTATGATGTCAATGATAAACGCTCAGCAAAGAAAACTGGTCAATTGAATTCTGCAGAACAGCAAACTGATAGTGTGCATGAATTGTCTTCACAGTCACAACACAATACTTCCTATGTTGAAAATATTGACAGAAATGTAGATTATCAAGGATGGCTTGAATTAAAGAAGAGAAAATGGAAAGATATTTTAGACAGGAGGAAGAAACAAAGGTACATTATAGTTTAGCTATGCATGCATAAAGTCCCATGCGCTTTGATTCAATTTGAAAAATAAAGAGATATTTTTAGTCTTATATATTTCACTATCTTTGAGGCAAGCTTAGTTTTAATACTCTTCACACAATTAACTACATGTCCAGGAGGGAATACAAATCCCTAAGATGATCTCAAATATTGTTCAAGTGCCATGTGCACTGTGAAAAAGAAATCACTACACACTCTGATTCAAGCTTAGTTTTTCCATGTCAGTGGATTGACCTTGACAATTTATGATCTGACAGTTCATTACATTTTCGTGCTCATTGTGGTCTTCCAGACAATGATTTTGCAGTAGATGCTCCCATTGTGTTTTTAGTGCTTGTTCATCTATATGTCATTATGTCCAAGGTTGCAGGATGCTCTACTGTAAGCTGTGGTATTTTTATAAAGGGTGCTAATGATGTGTTTGGTGAACTTTGGTAGGTTGAGCAATTCAAGGACTTCACACCATATTACTAATGCATCTGAATTGCTGGATGGTCTAACCAATCACAAAGGAGCTCAGCGCAGAACTGGAGTTGGTTCATATTTTACTACACATGAAGTAGCCCTAACACGATGCCACTGGCAGGTTTGTAGATTGTCATTTAAAAAATTTGGTAGCAATGAACTTTGAAAATTTGGCCATGGTTATTTCTTTGTAACTGTTGTATCTCTTCACGGGTTCAGATAATACAGCTACTTCCAAGTTCACGTTGTGGCCAATTTTTTGCATGGGTTGTTGTGGAGGGAATCATGCTTAAGATTCCTATAACTATTCCACGAGCATTTTACCTCAACTCTAAAGCACCTGCGATGGAAAATTTTCCTGGTAGGCATGTCAACAAGACTCTTCCTCATGGAAGGCCAAGCTATAACCTAGTTGAGGTATGCCTATAGTACATCTCTTGTAGGTGATTATTTCTGGTCGTGCCATTTGCCTTTCATTCTAATGCTTTATGGGCTATGATTCCTCAATAGGTCATTATAGATGAAGACAAGTTTAGGAAGGAAAGCAAGAAACTGGCAGCTCTTCTTGCGGACCCAGAAGTTGAGGTAAGCATATTAGAATTCATATAAGCTGCTGAACTTCACATGGTTCTCACTTGTGTGGTTATTCATGTGCAGAATCCATTGAGGTGGATCTGTGTCTGATGTATTTCCCTAATAAGATCTATGTTAATGCAGTTGTGAAACATGCTTCAGGAATTGCAGATAACCCTTTTATTTTTACACAAAATCCTTTGACATGGCCCTTCAATTTCTGATATATTTCTCCTCTTTGTGCACACTTGCTTATTTTTACCGGTGCCCTCACACTTTTGAGTGATTAATATGAAGAGCGAGATTATTACTGAATCATGTAGATACCAAACCTGATCTGGTTGAGCACTCCGCAAGTCTTCCAGGAGAACTTTGCATTGTTGCCCATCTCATATTCTATTATTAAAAACTTCACTTTTGAATCTTTAAGAAGGTATTCCAACACTAACAAGTATTTGCAAGTTTTTATTAGTGACCTTCAGCATTGATGATCTGTGATTTAATCCTCCTTTGAAATATATACCGTTACTGCATTTATGTAATTGTCATGACATGAATGTGATAAATTTTATATTGTGATATTTCTGTTACATGTTTTGTTGAATTATAGTTCTGCTCAAGATAATATTTCATAGTCCTGCTTTAGTGGTTATTTTCTCTTTTTTTTGTTCCAAAATATAAATGAAATGGAAGCTGTTTGCAAGTTTCTAATGAGAGGGTATAGTTTTGAAATTGCAAGATTCTATTTGGCAATTGCTTATGATCGAGCAGTTGCAGTTTTCTTGTCTTGTGATAAAATTTTGATCTATTAATTTAAATTTTTTGATCAGGGGATATATCAATCAAAGGTGCCATTGGAGTTTAACGCAATAATCCAAATTGGTTGTGTCTGTAAAGTGGATAAAACTGCTAAAAAACGAAATGCCCAGGATGGCTGGACTCTGAGTGAGCTGCATATGAAGACTACAACAGAATGTTCCTATTTGGAGCAATCAATATCTTTCTTTTATGTATATAATAGGTAACTCACTGTACCGTATAAGGACATTGGTTTATTATATATGAGGAGAAGGCTAAGTAGTACTTCAATATTTCTCTAGTTAGAAATTGACCAGGAGGCCTTTCCTTAATTCAAGCTTTAAAATTCTCCTTTTTGTAGCATATTTCACTTTTATTTGTCTTGATTTCAAATCATTAGAATAGAAGATGGAAGTTTAGGATTTTAAATGCTCCATAACCAATCAATCCAGCATACAACATCTTGAACTGGATAAATACCCTGAGGGGAGAGAGAGGGGTGTGTTAAGAGCTATTGAACAGTTTCTATCTTATGTGTAATGAACAGGTTGGTTTGGTTACTTAAACCGCATATTTTTCTGTTAAATGCTATTTTTCTTAAACAATAAAATCCAATTTCTTCAAGAATATGTAAGTTTATTGGCAGGTTTATTTCCTATCCTGTTCATTCTTATCTTGAAGCCTGGTATTCATGCTGATTGCTCATTTTTTCCACTACTCACTACAGCACCTCTGAAGGACGTGCTATATATGTCATTTATATGCCTGCACTGGGAACGGTATATGTTGTGGCTGTTAATCCTTACCAAAATAAGGATATAACACCATCTTTTCTCGAAAGACAATTTCGGGAAGCTTGCCAAGCATTGTCTATTGAAGCACTACCTCCCAGGAATAGTTTTGTTTTCAAGGTGAATTAGTAGCCTTCCTTTTCTTTCCGTGGCTTGCTTTCTTGGCTTTCTTCTACTGCAGTAGCTCTTATGTTTGCTGGTTAATCTTGGGTACTAATTTCAGGTGGACTATGTTGGCCATGTCAAGGATGCTGAAAAGATTTTACAAGGAACAATTAGTGAGCTCAGGTTTTACTCCATGGCAGCTAATATATAGCTTCAAATCTTGATTAAATGCATAAGATTCTAAGGACTGCTGTTGCATTCATTTCTCCATATGATTTAGTATTGTAGTTGCATCATCATGGGTGCTGCATCTCTTCACCTACTGCAGAGAAAAGTGATGTCTACAAATTCCACAATGCTATAAACTCTTAAAGACATGTAGGCAATAAAATGGTGTCTTCATTACACAGGTGTGATCATGTGATATTTTTTAGGGAACCATCTCATTTAAAAGCTTAAGCTGTTAGGTGAAACCCCAATATACCATTTATATTATTCTCTAACAATATTGTCATGTATTAGTGACCTATTAAGCAATAGCAATATACATGGTACAATTGAAACTCCTGAATGGCTTCAAATTCCTGAATTTGTTTTTGAGTACATATTAGTGACTTCCTATCTGCTATACTGTAGGATTTTGCTGAACTTCCATCATCTAGATATAGTCAGATGAGATTTCATTTGTTTTTGCTAGCCAAATAAAATATGCCTGCATATTTTTCTTGATTAACAGAGACAAGCATCATGGGCCTACACTTGCTGTCATTGAATGCCCAAATGCACACCTGATGAAATCAGGTGTGTCAGTGCTTGATGATTTCCCTTGTGTGAGCATACCTTCAAATGCTCGTGATAGTCAGTATCAGGTAATATAATGCTAAATCAATAGCTTCTTCACATGCACAAGTTCCTTTGCATCAGGTTATATTCTTTTCACTGCTTAATTCATGTGCTATGCATTGAATAGGTACTTGGTTGGCAACAAGCAGCTGCAAAAATTGGCATGCAACGTTCTGCTGCATCATCTCAGTGGTTGAATGAAAGAATTTCTCTCTCAAGATATGCCCATGTAATTTTTTTCTTCCAAAGATAATTGTTAGTCCATCTATCCTTTGCTTATATCAATATAAACTTTTTAAATCTGCTGAGCAGGTACCCTTGGGAAATTTTGAACTTGACTGGCTTATATTCACAGCAGATGTCTTCTTTTCAAGAGCATTACGTGATCAGCAACAGGTACTTTAATGGCACACTAGCTTCCATTTTTGTGTAAATTGGTTAAGATTCTCTTGCACTTCTGCATCTATTCTGAGAGGCTGAAGTTGATGGCAGCAAACCAGCCACAGTTATTTCCATTGCTCAAAAGAGTTACTTTTATATGTGCAAATTGTTCTACAACCTTTTCCGTTCCAGCTCAAGTGTATCAATTCTTGCAGGTGCTTTGGATATCTGATGATGGCGTTCCAGATTTAGGAGGTCATCGTGAAGAATCTACATGTTTTGCTGATGAGGTTCGTTTCAAATAGTCACAAACAGAATTAGAAATATCCCTAAGTTATAGAAATCTGGAGATTATTTTGTTTTCCTTGTGTAAGAAAAGGAAGTCGAACTTATTTGTAGTACACTATGGATTTTTCTTTTTTCTGTAGCAATATCTGTTTATTTTGTTTTTTTTTGTGAACTCACTAATTGTTCTGAAATAGGTCCAACAACCTGTTCTAACATACCCTGGAGCATATAGGAAAGTTTCTGTCGAATTAAAGGTTCAGAATTCTTGTCATATTCTCCTTTTATTGAAGGTGTGATCCAGGGAGATGTTAATTGGCCTTGATTGCAAGTAACCAAGAGTAAATTTTCTGTGCAGATACATCACTTGGCTGTAGATGCTCTTCTGAAAAGTAACCAAATAAATGAAATGGAAGGAGGTGTTTTGTTAGGATTTGACCAGGACATGAATTCCAGTACAACTCTATATGATGATCAGAGTGGCTTTGACGAGGCTACCTCATCTGCATCTGGATTGCGTGTCCTGAAACAGCTGATCCAGAGATGCCTTGCAGATGCAGTTACATCAGGAAATGTTTTTGCTGATGCAATTTTACAACATCTGTATCGCTGGCTTTGCAGGTTGTAGTGCTATAATCTATAACATACCTTTTATTTTTGGATTTGTTTATTCATTTCTTTTGCTTTAATGTCACAGCCCTCAATCAAAACTTCATGATCCAGCTCTTCACCGCATACTCCACAAGGTAAATGCTGCTTCACATGGATATTTTTGTGTCACGAGGAAAATGTCTCATCATTAGATTAGGGTCACAAGGATCCTTTGCCATCAGTCTTCCACCATCTCACTCATTTTTCTATTTTCTAGCTCTTCTCATATAATTGATTGTATTTTGTAATTCCTTAAATATGTGAATATACTATCAACATTTTTCCATACCATTAAGTTGATGATACTTCCATTTTACATTCTTAGGTCATGCAAAAGGTTTTTGCCTTGCTGTTGGCTGAATTGCGCAAATTAGGTGCCACAATCATATTTGCAAATTTTTCAAAGGTTATCATAGACACTGGGAAATTTGAATTATCTGCTGCCAAAGCTTACTGTGACAGCTTGCTCAAAACTTTGCAAAATAGGTTTGTTATGTCCAACGATTATAAGATGTATCTTTCATTTTCTCTTCTTGTAACTCATCTGTCTTTGCTGAATTGTAGAGAACTGTTCGAGTGGCTTGAGCTTGAACCATTGCAGTTTTGGCATTCCTTGCTCTTTATGGATCAGGTTTGTAAAGACTGCAGTTGACACTTTATGCAAATTGAAGGTTATACATATCTGTATATGACTTTATGCGGTCTTTGGTAGAAGAACCAGCATGATAAATAGATTTGTGACAGATTCTCCATATATCCAGTTTTTTAATGTGCTGTTGAAACTTTCAGAATTCAATGTTTTCACCAAAAATGTGTTGAACAACTTTTAAACTGTATTTGGTGTATTATCTTTTCTAATTTCAACATTATATGAGAAATTCCCATGTGATGCTTTCCCCCTTTTTTTGTCAATCGTCAAGGGGCTTTGAGTTTAGAATTCTTCCATCATTTACATAGACTTTTTCTGAAATTGTCATTCCACTATTGCACTCTTCAATTGATATTTTGCATTTATTTTTTCAAAAACCTCCATAATGATGCGCATTGGAATTGAAATTTAATGTTTCCATTTGGAATTTGGATATCATTTGCATAGAGTTTCTTTGACGTTGTCCTTCCAGTATTTTACTCTTCAATTGATGTTTTTCATTTGTTTTTCAAAGGCCTCCAAATTGATGCCAACTGGAATTGAAAACTAAATTAATAAAAGGGTTTGAATTCTTGTTGTTTGGAAATTACTGCATTTGCATTATAAGATCTTTACTTTTCATAGTCTACTGAAATCATAAACAAATGATGTTTGTTCCAATCAATTCATGGTCAGTTTACTTTCTGGGTAACAGTATAACTACGGTGGCATTCCAGCCAGACCTGATGACAGTTCTCACAATGATTTGCATCATCATTCCCCGACAGAAGAACCAAAAGTGGATATTGTGTCAAGCTGGAATATCGCTGAATACTTGCCCAAGAAAATCCAGGTATTTTATCTGTAAAAATTGTGGCATGTTTAAGGGTCTACTTCAATGGCCAACTAATATAATGATTTTGTTTGGTAAAATATTCAACCACCCATTTTAGAATGGAACTTCTCTTTATGTTATGATTTGCTCTTTTTTCCCCCTGCTGGATTGTCTTTTTCAATAATTTTTTGATCCTTTTGCAGGACCATTTCGTGTTAATTGTCTCAGAATTCATGTTTATTCCCTGGGACTATGCACAAAAGCAAGCTGCAACAAGAGAAGCTTTGCGTGAAGGCAACTCATGCACTCCATCAATCACTGTTGTAGCTGCTGAGAATTTCGAATCATATATGGTGGAATATATGAAAGGGCAGGTATTGCTGAGGATATTTGCCGGTGAAAGTTGAATGATGTCTCGATTCCTTCTAAATAAATTGAATTGATTTTTTTGATTTTCATATATGCAGATTGGCACACACTTCACAGACAAACTTCTAGGAATTGTTCGAGATACTGTTCTTCACATGAAGGGGATAAACAAATCTGAGAATGTCCAGCAGAATTCACTTGGTATTCAACAACCTGCAGGCATCAACCGCATTGGAGATCCTGCACTGGAATTCATTAAGCATGTTTGTGCTGTCCTGGCTCTTGACCAGCACGTGCAGCATGAAGTTCTGGTAATTTTTGCTTAACTGAACAGCACAAGAGCGTCACATAAAATAAGAACTAGCACATAATTGATGATTGCTTTTTCGTCATGCAATTTGGGTTATCTATTGTCTTCTTTTAGTCATTATTTTTTATAGAAACCTCTCACCCACCCTGATCCCCATCCTTTCCCCTTTCTGGAACTCTTTTGGAACATTCATATTTCTTGATTGTCCAAAATTCCTGAAATCTTTCCTAAAAACTTGTACTCTGCAGAAAACAGTTGTTATGGATGGTTTACGTTATTATATTCTTGAAATGGCTTAAAATTCCTACTTTGTTTCTTTAATAAAAGAACAAAATTCTAATTTCTTTTTTGCTACAACATACAACAAGTCTTTTTACTCCACAAGTAGTGTTTTGTTTTTCCATTATCTAAAAGATAAAAAATATATATGTTTATGAGTTTGAAGAATTAGAATTATTTTTAACCTCCTTACAGATTGATTATAGAATTCCTTTTCTAATTTAAAAGTAAATTAATTTTTTTATCACTTTTTTTCATGATAGACAAACAAAACGATATAGATAAAACTATAATTGGAAGCTACACTCTTAAAGACAATTTGTATTTTTGTTCCTGTTGTCTTTCAGAAATGATGCGATATCTTGTTTGCTGGCCTTCATTTTACAGGTGATGAGAAAGAATCTGTTAAAATATGTACGTGTTCGGGAGTTTGCTCCAGAAGCTGAGTTTCATGATCCCTGCCCTTCTTTCATCTTACCAAATGTAATTTGCAGGTAAGAACAACCATGGAGGTTTTTACATTATCCAGTAGAAGATTTGTCATTAAAAAATCCTAGTTAGAATTAGATTGATCATATCATTTTTGACATCATTTTTTATCTTTAAGCTTGGATGATGCTTTTGAGTATTTTGTTTGGAAGCAAGATGATGTCTAATTAGAGACAAAGACCTGAACCTTCTTTAGAAACCCATCCATAAGAGTTCCAGTAGAGCTATATTTTTCTGCTGGTTAAGGTTCCTGGAAATCTCTTTGCATAATATTTATTGTTGACTAGATTTGCTGGATTTGGATTTATATAGTCACCAATTATCTCATGAACATCTGCCTCCTAAATTTATGATGCGATTTAATCCTCTGAGCTGATGAATATGAACTCGTACTCTCTTGCATTGGTTTCAAGTGTTAAGTAGCTACCTCAAAAGGGATTTATTTGATTACTGACATGAACAAATTTTCAAAGAGAGGAATGGAACTGGGTTGTTTGGAGTGTAGTCTTTGGACCAGTGAGTTACGAGTTTAGCTTCCATCTGCCTTCAGTGGCACAGGGTAGCTAACACACTACCCCTGATTTCAGTTGAACAAATTGTATCTTGCTATGTTATGGGACTTTGATTTTATTTACTATTAGGTTTACTTTTACTACCAAGGATGCGATCACATATTCAAGTCATTATGAAATTCTGGAACTACTAAGAACTGAATTACCACCATAATTCATGCTCTGCACTTGACCAGTTGTATTTTAATGTAAGTTACACTAAAGGGGAACGGTTGTAGTGGAAATATTGAACATTTTTTCCAACTTGTATCCTCCGCCTGGAGTAGAATCAGTTCAATACTTCAGTTCTGTGAATATGTTTGAGGTACATTTTACAAGACTCCAGATCCTAGAAACGAAGTTAACAATGACTATGCCAGGCCACTCGTTGCAGTACCGGATCCTTCTAATATTTGGCTAAAGCAGGGTTTGTAAGAAATTTAACTGTTGTTGTTGACAAATGATAACTAGTTTTCTGTAGGAATTTTGTGACAGTGTATTGCATTTTTTTCTTAAAACTTTGTTTCTATTCATTTGATTTATATTTTGAAACAGTTGAAGCTGATAATCAGTTATATTTTTCTTGGATCATTTCAGCATCTTGCTAACTCACAATCATGTTTGAACAGTTACTGCAATGACTGCAGAGACCTGGACTTGTGTCGTGACTCGGCTGTATTGGCAGAGGAGTGGCGCTGTGCTGTGCCACAGTGTGGCCAGCCTTATGACCGAGAAGTAATGGAAAACGCGCTTCTTCAAATTGTACGACAGAGGGAGCGTCTTTATCATTTGCAGGATCTGGTATGTCTTAGGTGTAATCAGGTCAAAGCTGCGCATTTATCAGAACAATGTTCATGTGCTGGGTCTTATAGGTGCAGGGAAGATTTGTCTGAATTCCGCAGAAAAATGCAAATTTTCTTGAATGTAGGCATTCGTCAGAAGTTTCAACTCCTCCAGGAGTGTACCTCTTGGATTTTAGAAGTCATCTTATAAGGAGAAAGACACAACATTAATCTTGTTTTGCATAGATCTGTAATCCTTAATTTTTTAGTGTTTCCAAATCCCCTTTTCTGGATTCTAAAGAAGAATATAAGAAATCCCCTATCAATATAAGGTCAAAGCTCGTAACTTGGAACTTTCCTCTTGTAGGACAGTTCCTGTAATTTAAACCTCCAGAAAGATAGCAGGCTACAGACGTTACGTTACAGGACTGAATAACACACAACAAAATACAAGACTGGTTTTCTCACATTCTCCAACCGTTGCGAGATATTCAAAATTAAATATGCCTCCTAGTAATTGCTTCTTCAACAACGAAGCTGCTCTTCTTGTCTTTTTAGTGAGCAACTGAGAAGATATATTTTAATGATAAAAAATCAGGCTGGCTTCCAGATAGGTGTGATCGTGTAGGCTTGGACTGCTTGGTGCTACGGTCCAGCTAGGTGAGATTTCACGAATTGAGATATGAGAACGAATCTACTAGTGAAGTGGAACTTCTAATTATTGTGATATTTTTTTTTTTAAATCAAAACAAGCAACACTTTCTTGACCACGAATTTTCCTGGTCCAAATTAATTGATGCAACAACTGTGTCTTGTGTTGATTGTCAAACGAGGAAGGTGTAACGAAAAGATGTGTACTCAAGACTTGACATGATGAAGCCTCCCCACCTCTTCCTCTTGCTGTTATCTGTCGAAGTCAAGCGTTCCACAGTTACAGGTAACTTTCCTACTTTCCTTGTGGTTGTTAGGAAGCACCTAAGGGTACGTAACAATGGAAATGAAATTTCCTAGCAAGGCATTTTAGAAAATCTGAAGGTAGATTTAAGCTTATTGTTTTCACTATAAAAGCATTAGAAGCTTCATGCATTACTTCTTAGAGAACCAGAGGGATATGGAGTCAAGAGCAACGAGAGTTGAGGAGTTTGAGATGAAAGCAAATGCGAGTACCCTGAGAAGGAAGGGGACATCGTTACTAAATGGGGAAAGTTCAAGCCAAATGAGAGGAGAGGGGGGAGTTCATGAAAGCCAAGCAAGTCCAACGTGGTCAAGCCTAAGTGGAGATGATAACCGAGTTTCTGTGCCGACTGAAATCCTACGCTACGAGGAGGATTTAGGAGGCCAATCAAGACCTGCGAGCCTAACTAGAGAGGAGTACCAAGTTCCTTCTCCATCCGAAAGCCCATGCCATGAGGAATTTCAGCATGATTTTTCACGTTTTGCAGACCCACATTCTTTGAATCTTATTCATCGCCGTCTTGAGGAAAGGCGTGGAATAAATAGGCAAGGAGGCCGGAGTTCATCCACATGCATCTTTCCATTTCCTCATGGCTTCGACAAGATAAATCCGAGCACTTACCAACCTGAGCTCGTGTCGATAGGCCCTTACCACAGGGGCAAGGATCATGTACTGGAGTTTGAAGAGCGTAAGTGGTTCTTCCTTGGTAAGATTCTTTCTCGATCAAGAACTGATTTAAGCAAATATCTTGGTGCATTAAAACTAAACGAAAGGTCAACAAGAGACTGCTACTCCGAGACTGTCTCTATGTCAAGTCATGACTTTGTTGAAATGATGTTGCTTGACAGCTGCTTTGTTCTTGAACTTCTCCGAAATCTCAACCACAGTGAAGATATGATTGATGAGGATGACCCCATCTTCACAAGGCCCTGGTTGATCCCGATTCTAATCAGGGATCTCCTCAAGTGTGAGAACCAACTTCCATATTTCCTTCTCAACCTAGTATTCAACTTGTCTGGCGGTAATGGAGATATAAAACAAAAACCAGATCCTCTACCGATACTTGCACTAAAATCCTTTGATCTAGTCTTTCCAAGACGCGCAGAAATCCTGAACAAGTTCATATCGTGGCATGGCAAGCATTTACTTGACCTATTCCACTCGAGCCTCCTTCCCACAGATCAGGTCACCATTTGCATTGATTTAGAGGAATATCATCCATCAGAGCAGTCAATTCAATGCGTCACGCAGCTTAGGCCATCAGGGATAAAGTTTCGTCCGAGAAAGTGCGATAGCTTCCTGGATATAAACTTCCGAAATCGTGTGCTTCAAATTCCATCCGTCACCATTAATGACTTCACAAGCACCGTTCTCGTAAACTGTGTCGCCCTAGAACACTACTACGAGGAAAAGAAATCCAAATACTTCACCGAGTATGTCGCTTTCATGAATTGTCTCATTGACCAACCGAGAGATGTAACTTTTCTTTGTTCAGAAGGGATCATCACAAGATTCTCCCAAGATGACCAATACGTGGCCAATCTCTTCAACACTCTAGGGAAAAACGTCGCTTTCAATATTCGAGAGTGTTATCTCTCCAAGATATTCAGAGAAGTAGAGTCATACTACAGCAGCAACTGGGCAACGATGAGGCGAACTTATTTCAGCAGTCCTTGGTCGTTCATCTCAGTTCTATCCGCCGCCGTTCTCCTAGCTCTTACAACGGTACAAAGCATTATGTCAGTTCTGAGTTACAAGAGCCATTGAGTCGTGGTTTGCCTCGTTCAATCTTTCGAGTTTTTGTTCATGTAAAAGGCTGCACACGACAAATGTGATATGGACTTTAGTGGAAAAGGCTTGTAGACTCTAAATATTTTATTTTGAGTCCATAATACTTCTCTTTTTATAAAACAGGTCTTGATTTTATAGAAATTTGTTTCATTAAATTATAATTATAAGCTAGGAAGATCAATAACATTTTGTTTTCTTTTCCAGAAAATATTTGGTATATCAAAACAAATCTGTTTTTCTATCTTGCTCTGAAATTCTTTTTTTTTTTTTGTAAAATAGGATTTTCTAATTAATGCTTAATTTTAGTTTATTTTGTAAAAAGATATGTAGATATATTGTCTACGATGCATGGGATGATGTTGTTTTCCTCGAATAAATGTATCATTTTGATAGGTGTAAATGGAATATGCTTTGATCATATTTATATTCCTAGTCTTTGTATTTCCAAGAAAGGAAAGACAAGTTTTAAATTGTTGATTTTTGAAGTAATGCTTTCATGACTAGATATGAAAGGATCGATCATATTAATAAATGAATAGTCAATAATAACAATATGATTAATATTATTGTACAACAAAAAGGAATCTTTTTAAGATAAAACCCATTGTTTAAAACTAATGCTTGACTTTTGTTTTTAATAGCTAATATAATATGTTTGGTGTAAAAGCTTCTCTTAAGTTTTTTTTTAAATTGCTTTGGAATTATGTCTTCTTTAATACAGTTTAAATTTGCACTTATATCAAACAAGGTTATAATGTCTATTTTTTATTCATTGAAAAAAAGCAATGTAACTTTTATCAAATAGATTTTATGGTAATTTGAGTTAAAACATGGAGAGAGTCTTTAAAAACATGCTCAATGTTTGATAATTCATGATTCAATACCTGATTTTCTAAAGTTTGTTCTTCTAATTCTAGTTTTGAATTTGACTTATTCTTTATTTTGGAAAGAAAGATTCAAAATTAAAAAGCTTTTTTTGTTGTTTCTAGTCTTGTAAATTAGTGTTGAGTGTTTTGACATCAAATCATATCTTTAGAATAATAGTTATAAGTTTGAATTTCATATTTTTATTGAGATTTTTGGTAAGTTAGTGGGTATTTTGTATTGGTTAATGGTAATAGTGATTGTTTTTAAACAAGCTATGATGTTTTTAATTTATCAAATAAGCTCATATTTTTATCTAGCTAGATTTTTTATGACTGATGACCATCTAAATTTTTTATGGCATCAAGAATAGATTTATGATATTGGGTTAATATATTTTTATGTATTTTAAAGTAGTATGGTTTGATGTATTTGATTCAAAATTAGATGTTTCTAAGTCATTAATTAAAAGGGTTCTTTAGAAATATCTGATGGGTTAGATTCAGCAATAAAGGCTTCAATCAAGAGGTTTTGGATATGATGAATGATTTTTTCTTCTAATTATAATTTATGTAACTTTGTATTGATTCAAAACAATTTAGAGATATACCTTTTCTGGCTATATTTGCTTTTAGGGTTAAATTTGGGTTTGAGTTTTAATTTTATATGAAAAATGTTTTGTGAGTTTTGTAATAAGTTTCAATTTTGGTATAAAAATATTTTATGTATTTACGGGTGAATCTTTTATGAGGTGATTTATTGAACTTTAAAATAATAGGTTTGAAGCATGAACCATTATAGGTTGGTTTTGGTAGGGACATGTCAAAATATTGATATAAACTATCTCATCTCCTACTTAAGATGCTTTTTAAGTTTGAGGTCTTTAAAAACCTTAAGACCTTTATTTGGATAAAATTGGCAAACTCATCGGATATTAATCGGTCATAATGGATTGTTTTTTAGATAAAAGTGTTCTTGATTTTCTTTTTGACCATTCATTTAGAAGGGTTGGCAAACCAGCAAGAAACTTTTCTTTCCATAAAGGTTAGTTTAAATCCTTACGGGGCATGACATGTGTAAGAAAATATTTCTATACCATTAAAAACCATAGAGTTCTTTGCTTTTAAGGTTGCAAAGAAATTTAACATTTTTGTTATTGATATGGGAAGGATCTCATATGTTATGTAAAAAAATAGTTAAGATAAGAGTTAAAATTTCATTTTAGATAATGTTTCCTTTAGAATCAATGATACGTATTTGGTCTTCAATCATTTGGATGGAATTAAGAATTTCAAGGTGTTGGATTTCAATGAGATGATACGCCTGTCATCCTTTTAATTGGTTAGAAAAACTAGTTATAATGAGTTCAATTGTAGCTTTATGTGGGATTTGAGTTTGAGTTTTATAAACATGGACAACTGTGATAATTTTTTGTAAGGGTTTAAGTTATTATATTCAACATTCCACCTATGCTTCATTCATAGAGGGAAAAGATATTAAAATTGTGTTGGTTTATAATTGTAGGCTCATTATGGATGATTGTATCAAGGGTTATAATTATTTTAGGAGTAGGATTTCTCCAAATAAGTTTATTGATTTTATGAGTTTGTTTCTAAAAGACTTTTTCATTCGAGGTCTGGGTTTGATAATTTTGGATAGTATTTATATGGCTTATGTAGATTTTGGGATTGTTACTCTCTTGTTTGGTGCAAGAGCCATAAGGTGGAAAATGACATTTCAAGGTGGTTAAGGTGATTTTTAATAGCTTTGCAAGAATCTTTTTTGTTGTTATGGAATTGAATTTGGTCAGTTTTTGTAATTTGGTATGGTTTGAACACTAGGTATTTAAGTTTCTAGTCTGCAAATTTTATAGTTTTAATTGGAGAAGCAATAATCTTGTGGATTTATTTTTTTTATTATGGTCATTTGTTTCTTATAGTATTGAGTTTCATATTGGTGAATTGTTTGATGGATAATGTGTTTGATATTTGTTGTAATATCTTCACTTGGATTTTTATAAGAGGAAACATTTAAAGTTTGAATATTATAAGGGATTTTAAGGTGTTTCAAGGGTGATTGTTTAAACTAAATAGAAATACCACTAAAAAATTCCCAAACAAAGGTTTTACTTCTATATATTCTAAGACATGTTTGCCTTGTAAATAGATATGTAATATGGTGTTCATGTACATAAAATAAAACGTTTTGAACCAATCACAAGATTTGAACTTTATGTAATGCAACAAAATAATAAAAATAAATTTGCATTTCATTTATTTCTTTCATTAAGGTTTTGAAAAATGAGGATATCTTTTTAGATATAAGGTTATTGTAAAATTCATCAATAAAATATTTTTTATTTACATAAAAATTGTTTCAATAATATTCAACTAACTCTAGGTGTTTTGAGCTATTTCTACACTTCATTATTAGTATCCATGCTAGTATTATATTTGTGTTAATAACATATTTGTCAAGAGTTATTATTTTGAATACTTGTGGATTAAAATTTGTATAAACTCTAAGCTTTTCTTGAAACTTTTTTTTTTATGTTTATCATGATAAATTAAATGATGTGAACCCTAGCATGTTCAGGCTTGATATTTATAATTAATGACCTAGTTCATGCATGAGATTTATAATTGAACTTGACATAATAATAATAAAAAAAAAACATGTCCCAAGACATCAATATTATAATAACTTTACTCATCCAACATCCTTACCGGGAGATGAACATAAAAAATCAAAAATCAAAACAAAATTAGTCAATTCTTTCACATTAGTAAAACATGGATACATTAATTCTTTCACATTAGTAAAATAAAAAAGAAAAGGAGAAGGTAACGGTGGAAATTTGATGAGGACATATGACATTTTGGAATTAAAAAAAAAAAAATAACTATTGGTGGATTATTTAATAATTGTTTATACTATAGGGACTAATTGATTAGTTTTAAAAAGCTTGAGATACTAAGCTATAATTATAGTAATAATGGAGAATTTGTAAGCAACATCGGATAACCATTGAGGATGATCAAAAGCCAGCACGAAAGAAATGTAGGATGGGCCTGGGCCTACTTCGTTAATTGTTTCAGGACACTTATACTTTGTGTCGGGCACGATGAGAATGATATGATAAATAAATCCTTAAAGGTCATATGGGCTTTTTCCATTTTTCGTTGTACTTGGGCCTGAAACTCATCACTTCTGTTCTACAAGATGGGCCAGGTTATATTACACCATAATTTTCTATTGATCCTGTTTATAATCTTCTATTTATTTTCCAAGGGTTTTACACTAGCCGTTTTATAAGATATACAATGTCTCTTGACCGCAGCCCTTGTGATTAATTGCTGCAGCCTCGAAAGTCAAATAGAAACTGCAATTTCTTAACTGGAATTGGTGTTCTTTTTCTTTAATTTATTCCTTATATATATGTAGATGTTTTTTCAAAAAGTTCAATGGCAGCAGGAGGTATATATCTTTCGTGTACAACGTGGCATATATATATATATATATATATATATATTTATAGTACTTGGCAACTTCTAGCTTCGAAAAATCCGATCTTGAATTGACGGATTTTAACAACTGATTAAAATGAAAACTTGGATATTTATTTTTTGTATTCCACATAAGGGTGGACACCTCCTAGGATACTGTTTTTTAGCCTGAATTAAAGTAAATCTCATATCCATGTTTTTATTTTGAATTCGAGAAAACTTCGAGGAAACTCATCACTTGCAATGTTTTTTGTGAGCTTGAATTAAACGAGTACATTCCAGTATGTCCCAGATATTTACAAGATAAGTATGTCTTGACTCGAATCTAAAATCTGCAATTCAAATCTCAGGCTCTTTATTTACGTTTCAAGCTCTTTATTATCATGACACGCTACTTGTATCCCATGTTTTTAGTCTTGTTTAAGTTTTTAAAAAAAACAACTAGCTCATACGTCTTTTGCTGGGAAGAAAGCAGAGAAATTGGGATCTAATACTAGTATGTCCCAGACACTTACAAGATAAGTATGTCTTGACTCGAATCTAAAATCTGCAATTCAAATCTCAGGCTCTTTATTTACGTCTCAAGCTCTTTATTATCATGACACGCTACTTGTATCCCATGTTTTTAGTCTTGTTTAAGTTTTTTAAAAAAACAACTAGCTCATACGTCTTTTGCTGGGAAGAAAGTAGAGAAATTGGGACGTAAATAAAGAGCCCGAGATCCGAATTGCGATTTTAGATTCGAGTCAAGACATACTTATCTTGTAAGTGTCTGGGACATACTGGTATTAGATCCCAATTTCTCGCTTCTTCCCAACAAAAGACGTATGAGCTAGTTGTTGTTTTTTAAACTTAAACAAGACTAAAAACATGGGATCCAAGTAGCGTGTCATGATAAAAAAGAGCTTGAGATGTGAATAAAGAATTTGAGATTTGAATTGCAGATTTTAGAATCAAGTCAAGATATACTTATCTTGTAAAAATATAGAACATACTGGAATGTACTCGTTTAATTCAAGCTCACAAAAAACATTGCAAGTGATGAGTTTCCTCGAAGTTTTCTCGAATTCAAAATAAAAACATGGATATGAGATTTACTCGTTTAATTCAGGGTCAAAAAATGTATCCTAGAAGGTGTCCACCCTTATGTGGAATACCAAAAATAACTATCCAAGTTTTCATTTTAATCAGTTGTTAGAATCCGTCAATTCAAGATCGAATTTTTCGAAGCTAGAAGTTGCCAAGTACTATATATATATATGCCACGTTTTACACGAAAGATATATACCTCCTGCTGCCATTGAACTTTTTGAAAAAAAATCTACATTGAACGTGTGTGTCTATATATATATATAAGGAATAAATTAAAGAAAAAGAACACCAATTCCAGTTAAGAAATTGCAGTTTCTATTTGACTTTCGAGGCTGCAGCAATTAATCACAAGGGCTGCGGTCAAGAGACATTGTATATCTTATAAAACGGCTAGTGTAAAACCCTTGGAAAAAAAAAAGCGTTGCTTTACGGTTTATTTGTTCGTGTTTGTAGTGTAAAAGGCCAATTTGATTTTGTATCAGCTTGTGGTTTGACTTTCTTGAATTAAAATAAATATAATGTGGTAATTAGAGCTGAACAAATAACTTGAATTATCACGTTGTTTGATTGGTCATCTGCCATGTTTTTAGTTATGGATGGAGCCGTGGTATTTTCCGGTTGATCCACAGCTTTATGCTAGAGATCATCTTTAACATGTTTAAAAATGAAAGAATCTAAGAACCCACATGAATGGGTAGTCTAGAGTCTTAAAAGGTATGACGTGATGACAAAAAACTTGAGATCTGTATATTACATCTCGAGTTCAAGTTAAAATGTTCATCTTTTGTAAGAATTTGAACAGTTAAATTTTACTTATTCATCTGTATCTATAAAATATGACTTTCAAAGATTTTTTCGAATTAAAAAAAAAATAACCTAGGGCTAAGGCGTCCACCCTCGTGAAAGAAATGGTCAAGATGCCAAGCTCAACTATTTTCACAGGTTGATCTTGGATCGACTGCTTGCTATTTCATTTTCTAAGGATAATTTTTTTTTTTTTTGGTAATTTGGGATGATGAATTCCACTACCGACATTCTGATTTACATCCCTTGGCTTGTCTGGACAGTAATTAGGGTAGCATTTCTTTGCTGTCGAAATAAAAAACAGAGCAAGCTACTTTGAAGTTTGAACCCCTGGAAGCCAAGTGGGTGGCCGGCCGGTCCCGAGAATGAAAAATATCCTGAAGATTTTATACGTATTTCATAAAACTAAGTAGCTTTTCTTTTTTCTTACAGCGTTCAATACGAGCATTGTTAAAAAAACAAAGAAAAAAAGAGTGTTGTTGTCGCCCTCAAGGAAAATAAAAAAACAATTAAAACCCCATAGCTCCACCACTGCCACAACCTATCCCTCATAACATGGAGCATCCCTTTTCTTGTGCTCGATCTATGGTTGTTTTTATATATATATATATATATATATAACGACTCTACCACTACGCCGGTGCAGCATCATTTTTGTAATGTTGCTTGATTAATTTACTAATTTCGATTAAGACAATAAAAAATAGGATGAACTTTAAATTTTAAGCAGTCCACGTTGGCATTTTGTCAACCCCAATTTTTTATATCATTTAAAACTTGGTGTTAAAAGTATGAGCTCATATATTTCCGAGTATTTTTGCATTACATTTGAGAATGAACTTATATAGTAGTTACAAAACTAGCAAACTACTTTACAACAGCTATATTTTAACACTTCCCCTCAAGATGGAGCGTAGATATTTATCACGCCCATCTTGCTAATAGTGTCATGAAATACCCTTCCTGAAACTGCCTTTGTAAGGATATCAGCTAAATGATCTTCGGATCGTACAAAGGAAATTGTATAATTTTCCTATCAAGTTTCTCCTTTATGAAGTTTCGATCTACTTCGACGTGTTTGGTACGATCATGTTGTACTGGATTGTGAGCAATCTCAATAGCAGCTTTATTATCACAGTGTAGATTCATAGACATCCCATAATCAACTCCCAAATCCTGCAACACATGTTTTACCCATAATAATTCACACACGCCATGAGCCATACCTCGAATTCGCTTCGCACTTGATCTAGCGACTACTTTACGCTTTTACTTCTCCAGTGACCAGGTTGCCTTCTACAAACGTGAAATAACCTGATGTCGATCTCCTATCAGTCTGGTTTCCTGCCCAATCCGAGTCTGAAAAACCTTCAATTGTACGAGTCTCGTTCTTTGAGAACAATAGGCCTCTTCCTGGTGCACTCTTCAGATACCTTAAAATCCGATATACTGCGTTCATATGTTCTTCTCCTGGTGCGTGCATGAACTGGCTTACCACACTTACTGCATAGGCTATGTCTGGCCTAGTATGTGATAAGTATATTAGTTTTCCAACTAATCGTTGATAACATCCTTTGTCCGCTGGCGTTTGATTTTCTGCTTGTCCCAATTTGTGATTCATTTCCATAGGTGTATCTACCGGTTTGCATGCAAGCATTCCAGTTTCAGCCAATAAATCTAACACATATTTTCGTTGTGATAGACATATCCCCATCTTTGACCTTGAGACCTCAATCCCTAAGAAGTACTTCAGTTGTCCGAGATCTTTCATTTCGAATTTCGATGCCAGAAACTGTTGTAATGCCTTTCTTTCTTCTGGATCATCTCCTGTTAAGACCATATCATCCACATATACTATTAGTGCCGTTACCTTCCCTCCTTTGTGTTTTATAAACAAAATATGATCTGAATTACTTTGTTTATAGCCAAATTCCTTCATCGTAGATGAGAACCTTCCGAACCAAGCCCGAGGTGACTGTTTAAGACCGTATAATGCCTTCTTTAGTTTGCAAACTTTATTTCTACACGAGGGTTTTTGTTTAGCTCCAGGTGGCAAATCCATATAAACTTCTTCTTCAAGGTCTCCATTTAGAAAAGCATTCTTGACATCAAATTGTTGTAGGACCCAATCTCGATTAACCGCTAAAGATATGAGGATGCAGATAGTATTGATTTTTGCAACTGGGGCAAAAGTTTCTTGATAATCTACCCCATACTTCTGTGTATATCCCTTCGCAACCAGCCTTGCTTTGTACCGGTCAATACTGCCATCTGCCTTGAGTTTTACAGTGAACACCCATCTGCACCCAACTATCTTCTTCCCTTTTGGTAATAGACACATTTCCCAAGTGTTATTCTCATTGAAGTGCTTCCATTTCTTCGTTCATCGCCTTAGTTCATTTTGGATCTGCTAGTGCATCCTGTATATTACTAGGAATAAATACAGTGAATAATTGATTAACAGAGAATGCATACGATTTAGACAATCTATGGGAAGACATATAATTATTGATTGGGTATTTAGTCTTGGTATTTGGATCAGGTTCATGTTGTTTCTTCGGAACTCCCCTATTCGATCTCTGTGGGTATCTGTTGATCATATTATCTTCTAAGACAGGGATTTCATTTATCTCATTTGGAGTAGGATTTAGAGATACCTGAGGAAACTGAGGAGAGATATTCTCGGTTGAATCTTCGGTTAATGGTGTAGACATTGGAAGCTCTGAAGACAAAGGGGGGTTGTTGCTTGGGAGATTTTGATCGACATAAACTTCCAAATCTCCACTGTTGTGAGAAGCTACATCAGTTTTCCTTATTTCCTCAGGATGACTCTCAACTATTCTTCCATTTTCCTCTAATTCAAATAGATCATCCTTCTCTTCATTATTTCTCTCCCCCTGAAGAGAAGACCCGGGAACTCCCCCTGGGTAGTAGGGTTCAGATTCTCGAAAGGATGCATCCAAGGTTACATGCAACTTTCGATGGTGAGGATCATAGCACCGATATCCTTTTTGAAACTCCGAGTAACCTACAAAAACACACCGTTTTGCACATGGATCCAGTTTGCTTCGCAGGACTTTCGGGATGTGAACATATACCGTACAACCAAACACCCGTGGTTCCAGATTTGGTAGATGAGGAACAGAGAGAAGAGATTCCATTTTCTGTTGAGGAGATTGAAAGTCAATTGCACTTGACGGTGTTTGATTTATTAAGTAAGCAGCTGATTTTACCGCCTCACCCCAATAGTATCTTGGCATATTCATGCCAAATAGCGGCTACCGAACAACTTCCATAATCTGTCTATTCTTCCTTTACGCTAATCCGCTTACTGTTGTGGAGTATACGTGCAGGATGTCTGATGTCGAATTCCATGATGATTTAAAAAATTGCTCAACACTTGATCCATGAACTCCGTACCATTATCTGATTGAAGTGTACAAATATGTCGTTGGTATTGGGTCTGCACCATTTTGTGAAATTCTTGAAAAACTATACCAACTTCACTTTTATTCCGGAGAAGAGATATCCAGGTCATCCGAGTACATTCATCAATAAATGTAACGAAATAGCGAGCATTAGAAAATGACGAAACCTTTGCAGGACCCCAAACATCCGAATGAATGACTGCAAATGGTTCTACACTTTTATGCAAACTCGGCAAATAAGAAATACGGTGGCTTTTCGCCAATTCACAAATTTCACACTGAAAATCCAAATGACTTAAACTTGAAAATAAGTGTGGTTTTAACCTCTTAACGTACCCAAAGGAAAGATGTCCGAGTCGTCGATGCCACAACCAGACGAGAGCGTGAGCTTGATCCTTAGTTCTGGTATGATGTGCTTGACCCAACATTGACCCCCCTTTTTCTGTTAGTTCCAAGAAATAAATGTTATCCCGTCTAACACCATAACCAAGAATCTTCCGGGTTAGAATGTCCTGAAAAACACAAAACTGAGGCCAAAACGTTATCGTGCACTTAAGAGTAGCAGTAATTTGACTAACTGACAGAAGGTTATACGCAAGAGATGGAACAATAAGAACAGTATCCAGGGTGAGAGAATCACTCAAGATCACAGATCCTTCTCCAGTAATTGGAGAAGTATTACCATTAGCGGTATAAATAATTGACCGATAGCAAGTTTTTGAGGAATTTAAGTTACCAGGGTCTTTAGTCATATGATCGGATGCACCTGTATCAATAATCCAAGAACTTTTTTTAGAAATAACAGAGGCTGCAGAAGTTTTACCAATGATACCTGGATGAACAACGTTTGCCGTAGGTTGACCCGATTCACCGCAATGAGTACATGACCGTCCACCGGTTTTGAACTCATCCAAACACCGGTGATAAAACTTCGAATTACCAGCCTTGGCCACTGGAATTACCTTTGAGTCGAGCACCTTCAAGATCCCGTCACAAATCGAAGACAATTCGGTCTCAATCTTAGCCCTATAGTCACGAGTCACAGACACGTGGTCTTCATTACCATGACTCCCATCTTTCTGCTCGATCGAGGAAATAATGCTCCACGAAACACGTCTAGCACTGATCATGTTTTTGTAAGCCATGGAGAGGAGGGTTCGTTCTTCCATGGTGAGTTCCTTGTTTTCGAGAGAGACAGAGACTTTCTCCATTGAGAACTTTATGAAGGGTGTATGGATTTCTAATGGGTGTATGGATTTCTGGGATTAATTTCGAGATAAAGAAATACGGTTCAAAAAATAATTCGAGATTCGAGATTCGAGAGAAAAAAACGTTTCAAAATAAAAAATTTGAGATTCGCTCTGATACCATGTTAAAAGTATGAGCTCATATATTTCCAGAGTATTTTTGCATTACATTTGAGAATGAACTTATATAGTAGTTACAAAACTAAGAAACTATATTCCAACGGCTATATTCCAACGGCTATATTCCAACACTTGGTAGCAAAGATTTTAATATAGTTGAAAAGTCGATAAAGCTGATTCGAAAATCAATTAACTTTATGTGTGGAAATAATAGAAATTTAAATCAATTTCTTGTTGAAGCAATAGCCAAAGTGGTGGATCGATCCAAATTTAAAACAATGGCACCAGCTGGCCATCAAATTCAGAATCAATGACACACTGATTTCTTTAGGTTTTTGAAGAGCACTACTTTTTTTTTTTTAGATTAACATGAGTGTAATAATATACATGTATCTCGTCTAATATTACGAGTCTTGAAGATAATAATGATATAAACTTCTAATAATTACTATATTAATAATTATATAAATCAAAATGGAGATCATATACAAAGTAAATCTCTTAATCTCAAGTAGCTTCGATGTGCCTGAAAAAGTATTTTTATTGACCCATAAATAAACTCATAATAGCGAGAGAAAATAATGATTTAAATTCAAAATTAATTTATGGTCATCAGTCTTCCATTCAACCTTGTATTTTCCTACATCTGACCATCTTAACCTGGCCAGTCATCATGACAGCTCAGCATTGAGATGTTGCACTAGGACGCCGAGCCTCCCGTGTGGATGGCTTGATTTGTTGTTGGGCGACATTCTTGATTATCATGTTATTTCGGCTCCCAGTCCTATGATACACTTCGGACGCGGAGGATAACCGCTTACACACAACGATTGGTTGAAGTGGGTCTGCTAAACTAAGAAAAAATGTTTTTTGAAAAATTGAATTTTTTTTTATGTTTTTAGATTATTTTGAGGTACTGGTTTTGAAAAATATTTAAAAAATAAAAAAATATCATTGTAATGTATTTATAAAGAAAAAAACACTTTAAAATTTTTTTTAATCATACTTTCAAACATACATGAAAGTGATAAGAAGCACATGGTGTCAAGTCATGATCTTATCTAAAATCTTAAATTATTAGATGATATCTTAAAATATGATTTATATTATTCTCTAACATATCTTCTTAAATTAAAAAAAATAGGCTTGAAACTTAAACGTTGTTTGATTTTTATCTAATAAAATAAGAGTGGTGAGATTCAAATTTATGATCACTAAATCAACAAGATTCTGATACTATATCAAGAAACTATATAACTAAAAACTTAAAATTATTAAATAAAAAATTATAATATAATTTATATTATTTTCTAATAAATAAACAGACAATTACAGGTAGTGATTTCTGCATGCTCGAGTCAGCATTGATGTTAGCTCTGATCTTATCTTGAAGATAAAACCAGCATCGATCTGAATTAGTCGGATGAAACACGTACATGGATGATGGGAGGAGGGAGCCGGAGATTTATCAGCTTCGATAGGTCGAATTGAAACGTGGTTTACTAATGTTAAAACTCAGCTATAAAAAGTGGCCACTTGAAATTAGGTAGCCGTCACTATCCTGCGCTGCTTTTCAACACTACATATAGATCGTGCAAGAAAGAAGAAACTTAATCAATTCCATTGCCAATAATGATTTCTTGTCCATTTCGATCAACTTTCTATATAGGGTTACTCGTAAACTTACAATGATGTTTTTTTTGAATTTACCAACTATATATATCTCTAAAAACACAAAACAAAACAAACCAAATAATTATAACCTTGACTGTATGCTTGCCTCCAAAATATATTTTAAACAAATCATTATTTTATTTTCAATTCAAAAATTGCTCTGCACCCGATGGTTCTCCCGGCCTCTCTCTTCAGAAATCATCTGCTAATTCACCTCTTATAACCATTACAAACACCATACTTTAGTACAAAAGAACGAATGGGTCTATCCACCGAATATAAAATCTGATTGGAGGGCATGGCTTACCTGAACCAAAGGAAAATATATAGTTATTCATTCCCGGTCAAAGTGCATCGCCGATGGGTCAAAAGGTAGATCCAGATAATAAAAGGGCATGAGATAATGCCAAGCAACTTCATGGGCTCCTCAGTACTTAAGTAAAGTAACGTATATTAAGTAATATAGTTGAAAGAATACGAGACTAGACTGAAGAGTTTGTTTTTTTAATGTAATTTTAAATTTAAGTTTTATGATGGTTAATATGATGATAATTAAAAATTTATATTATTACTAGTTTTATAATTATAAAATTAATTAAAATATATAATTATTCAAATTATAAAAAAAAATTGGTGTTTATTTATTTATTGTTTTCAACCTAGGCCCGAGTGTGAGTGAAGACAAGGCTTACGTTTATGGAATCCATCAACTTTTAACACTTTGTCTGTATATAATATACATCGAAGGGTTGCATCTATCAGCCTCATGGGGCTGACTATATATATACACCGTAGGTTTGCCTTTCCATGTTGCTAGCGTATTTAAAACGTGCGGCATGTCTATTTGTAAATGTCATATCACCCAGAGAGACAATTAATCGAGTTGCAGTTTTTGTGCGCTTACTGCATATTTCTCATTTCTAGCAAGTTAAACTACGACTTGACCACCCGTTCCACGTCAGGTGAAAAAGATCCAACCACTAATTAATTTGGTTTGATCTAACTGATAATTGTCGTTTATCGACAAGGGTTTATAGGTAAATTTCTTGTTTTTTTTTTCTCCTTAAAAAAACAGATAAGCTGTCAGGCATGTTGGAGAGCATGACAGGGGTTGCTGAGCTGATAGGGTGTGCCTGGCTCGCGTCTCCAAAGGATATCGAGCTCGAAGATTTTTTTCCATCACACCACGAGAGTTGTAAGACACTCCATGTTCGTCTAGGCCTAACACGTGGTAGAATTCTATGTGTTTATAGATTTAGGGTTGTTTGACATTGCGATCTGAAAGTGTTTATGAAAAAAATTGATTTTTTTTTATTTTTTATTTTAAATTAAAAAATTAATGGATGATATCAAAAATGATTTTTAAAAAATAAAATAAAAATCATTTTGATGTATTTTTAAACAATAATCACTTTAAAAAATAACTGCAATCACTATCTCAAAAATCAATTAAACATAAAGTTTGAATCTAACACCACTTCTCCAAAGGTTTTTTATACAAATCTTAAAAAGATTCTCTCTGTCTTTATAATAAATAGACTTAATTAAATAAGTTTACACTCCACCAACACTATTAAATGCATTAAAGTCTTCCATGACCTACCGTGTGCTCGTCTTTTAATTGAACAAGTCAGTGAAATAGAAGTTTATGACTGTAGTGTCCTAGGTGGGTAAGGCTAAGAGACTGATTGGGAGAGTTGTTATTGTAGTTTTTTGAAGTGTTTTTCGTATTGAAATATATTAAAATGATATTTTTTTACTTTTAAAAAATTATTTTTGACATCAATACATTAAAATAATCTAAAATCACCAAAATATATTCACTTACAATAAAAAAATTAAATTTTTTGAAGACGATTTTTGAAACACGATACCAAAACAAGTTCTAAGTGAAACATGACTTGAGATACAACATTAATTTATAAGAGTAAATGACTCTTCATCCTCTCAAAAACTATAAATATTTCATGGTCATTCATGCAAGAGGTTCGCAATATCTTCATTCTGAATATTTTTAGCATATATATTTTTATAGTATGTTTCTCTAAAATATAATTGTATTTTTTTAAATAAAAAATTATTTAAGCATATGAGAGTCTCGACATCTACCAAAAAGGGAACTTTTTCTGTAAATACTAATCACCTTATCCTATTAGATATCAAGTACAAGCTATCAACCATCTTATTTAGGAATAATTAATTATATTGTTAGAATTAAAAGATTCACTGATTATTCAACATATAAGCCTTTGTTTTAAGCTGCTTGGACTTCTTAGGACTTCATCGTTTGTGACCTAATTAAAACTTAATTTAACTTTTTCTATAAAAAAATCACAATATATTGTTTTGATTTTTTTAAAATTAATTAGCACAAGTCAACTCACCTGAACTGTAACTCAAATACTATACTAAGTCAGCCTCAAAGTAAGTCAAGTTTAACCCCGTTTGTCTTTGAAGTTGCCATCCTTATTTTGTGATTAGTGATTTATTGTCTGGAATAGGACAATATAGGGAGTAAATTCCAGGTCGCGAATTATTTATCAGTAATTAACTTTTTTCTTGTGTATTTTTTATAGGGTGATAGAAATAATAGGGTAATGCTACAGCAACAATTGCAAATAAAAGAAAAATCCAGATATTCAAAAATATTAAGTCAAATTTATAATTTTTTTAAAAAAATTAAATGGTCAAATACAGGTATAACTAAATTATTCATATGAAAAGGTACATGTTAATCCCTAAATTAAGTCAACTACCTCATCTTCCAGGCATAACAATTTATAAATTTATTAATTTAAATGGTCAAATACAGGCATAACTAAATTATTCATATGAAAAGGCACATGTTTATCCCCCAACTATCGCTTAATTAATTGAGTCCCCAAACAAAAATGTTCCCAATTGAATCCCGCATCTCTAGAAACTATCCGATCAAACCTCTTAATCAAAATTATTGATACTGTTTCGTTTCAGTTGTAACAGTCGAAACGTTTCGTACTAGGCAAAAAAAGAGACAAAACGACATCGTTTTTGTCTCTTTTTAAATACCAGTAGATACCGAAAATACCGGCCGAAACACCCCGAAATCACTTTTGGTGTTCCGTTTTGGTCACTATTCCCGCCTCTTCAATTTTCTATATATATATAATATAATATTATATACAAATATATGTTCTCAGTGATGTGTCACATCACTACGAACATATACCTGTATATATATATAATATTTATTATAATATTGTATTATATAATATTTATTACTATTATTATTATTATTATTATATATATATATATATATATATATATATATTGTTTGAGATGTATTGAAAATACAAAAATTAAAATAATAAAAATTAAAAAGATATATATTATAAAAAAATAAAATTATATTTTTTTTTCTTTTTAAGTTTTTTCATACATGTAATTAATTAATTATATATGAATAGTACAACCTCGAAACGACACACTTAAATGCTCCGAAACCGAAATATTTTATATCAATAAAAAAAACAAAATGACAACCGGTATTAATAATATTGGTGTGAATCATAAGAAGCGGGGACCTCATCATCTCTAAAGCAACACTGCTTCCGCAATAAACTTTAATGGCGGGGTTAATTGAGTAATGCTTTATAAACCGTGGATCTAATTGTGTAATTTCTTTTTTTTTTTCTTTGGTTGAGAACTAGTTACTGCGTTTTAAAAATATTTTATTCTATTAATTTTAAGTTAAGTTTTTTTTATATAATTTTAACAACATATCAAAATAATTAAAAAAATAAAAATATCATTCTTATATTTTTTTGAATAAAAAATAAGTTTAAATTTTCTCCCAGAGGTCCTTAGTTGAGAATTACCCGATAACTGGGGAACAAACGTGCCCTTTGCCCGTAATTACAGCTAAAGAAAACTACTACACCCTTTCAAATACTCTAAATAGACATAAATAGATCATTAACTATCATCTAAGAAGACTACGAGACAAAAAAAAATCTCCAAAAGGTATGCTCGTGGTGACACATTAGCAGAGGTAGGAAGAGCAAGCTGAAGTCAAATAAGATACAAAAAAAAATAATAATAATAATAAAAAGATTCCCCACTTCTTCTATAAATTACAATCTGAATTCATGTTTGGGCCACATCCATGCCTTGGTCGTTGCAAGATTTTCAATTTTCAAGTAAAGCTGTGATATTTTTAATGCTCTAACATTTAATTAATTGACATTCAATGCACCTGGCGATGGCATGAATCATCATCGGCAAGCTGCGAAGCCCGTGAGAGAAATGCGGTGCGTAATTGAAATAGTAGTAGTCTCACGGGACGACTTTTGGCACCGAGTGGGCGGTCAATTTGGCTCAGAGTTTAGAATCGGCGCGCATTCAATAAATGATAAAATTGATTGTTTTTTGGCGGCAGCCTAGTCGTCCAGAAACTCTAGGCAGCGCTGTGGTTTCTATAAATGAAATCTTTTAGTTTTAGTTACCTTCTATACAATGTTTAATATTCCAAAACAAACTCAAATTAAAAATATTTATTCAACATTAAATAAATTAATATAATAATAATAATAATAATAATAATAATAAAAATATGATCTTCATGCTAAAACTATTCAACATAGCCCGAATATTCTTCAATTTTCGGAAATTCCTCGTAGATTTCAAACATATCATTTTCTTCCGTATGAACTATTATATATATTTGAAATTTTTGAGATGTTTAGTTAATGTGTATCTTTGTGGTCGTTTTTTAAAGTGATTTTCGTTCAGAATTGCATCAAAATGATGTTTTTTTATTTTAAAAAAATTATTTTTGACATTACTACATCAAAATAAATTAAAAAACCATTTTTGACATTACTACATTAAAATGAATTAAAAAACCATTTTTTTAATTCAAAATAAATTATTATTTTTAGAAATATTTTTGAAACGTAATGTCAAACACCCCATACATGTAACTCTAAATGTGTCACAAACACCACACAAAAGTTTATTTTGACAAACTTACAAGTTCCCTTAGTAATTTGGACTCTCTAAAATAATATATTTCTAAAATCCACTTAACCTAAAAAAATAATATAATATATTCTCATATGTCTAATCTCTCCCTTTAAAAGTTCAATTAAATTCAAAATACAGTTTGAAAGATATGAATGATCCCACAAAACTAATATAATATATTTCTAAAATCCAAAAAAGGCTAGTTGTAGATATTTTAAGGCCAAATTTAAACTCAACTTGATTCACATCACAAATTTAATAAACTTGTAAAATAAAATAAAGTTTAATGATTTTGCACAAGTTGAGTTTGATTTCACATCACAATTTAATATTTTAATTGATATATTTTCTTATATTATTGGCATAATGATTAATTCTTATATGTTATTCATGTATGGTTATTTCTTATGATTTACAAGTATTTGTGATGGCAAAACAGTAAATTACCTGATATTCAAGTAAATTTCATCGTGATTTTTATATCCACTTGTCACACTTGATTTAACTTGTAATTATTTTTCTATGATGCTATCCCTTTATCATGACTCAAGTCATGAGTTTGACGAGTTAAATTTCATCGTGACCTTGATAGTTTTTATTTTTTTTTAATCTCACTTTTCTATGCTAAGTGTATTAAGAGTTGAGCTTCATAATCTATTTTTTTATTAAATCATCTTAGCCTCATGATACAAGTCGTGAGTTCATCAAGTTAATCTAAATTAGTTTGAGTTATTCAAATTAATTTAATACAATAAGGCATTTCTAAAAATAAATGCCATATCAAATTAATTTTGATAAAAAACTTTTTACTAAAAAATAACTAGTAAAGCATAAATATCTATTCATATTAAAAAAAACTAACCCTACCCTATACAAACACGAGAATGACATAGTAGACTCTAAAAAGAGAAAATGCACCACACATGCTATCTGTCGCGAAAAAAATAGAAAGCTCACGTGGCTGAATGTCTTTTTCTCGAGACCACACGATGCTATTTACGCACATGTAAATTGATATATGCTAGCAGTAGTTCGGCTTCCTCGATCCGTTATGTTGATTGATGGATGTTATTGCTATTTGTATACTTTTCAGTCGTCAACAGCTCGTGAGCACGTTTGGCAAACCGGTGGCCTGCTTTTATTTTATTTTAGACTAGAATTATTTTGATATATTAATATTAAAAATAAAGTTAATAAAATATATTTTTAAATTAAAGTTATTTAAAAACAACTGCTGCAGCAGTAATGGGATGGAGGATTAGCAAATAGCAACTCCACCATTTCATTTTCAAAGATAGACAGCAGAACTTGAAATCTTGAGATATATATATCATTACCAGCTCTTCATTGCATCAACCTGGCCTTCAGCATAGATTTTACCTCCTCTTACTTTCTATATTTCATTGCCTTTTTCCCTCCCTCCCTCTCCCTCTTCGTTTTTCTGATGGATTTTGTAGCTGCTTTCAGTTTTCTTTTCTTTGGATTTACCATACTGTTCTCTGTGTTTTCTATCTTGATCTACATCTGGAGGCTGAAACCGTGGTGTAACTGTGATGTTTGCAAGGCTTATCTTTCTTCGAGCTGGAGAAAAGATTTTACCAATCTTTGTGATTGGTATACTCACCTTCTCCGCAATTCCAAAACTGGCACTATTCATTTCCATGTTCTTGGCAACATCATCACTGCTAATCCTGAAAATGTTGAGCACATGATCAAGACGAAGTTTGATAACTACCCGAAAGGGAAACCTTTCTCTGCTCTCTTGGGGGATCTTTTGGGTAGAGGTATTTTTAATGTTGACGGGGATTCATGGAAGTTTCAGAGGAAAATGGCAAGCTTTGAATTAGGGAGTGTTTCGATAAGAATGTATGCTTTTGATCTCATAAACACTGAGATTCGTGAAAGGCTGATTCCCCTCCTGTCATCAGCTGCTGCCAGACAAGAAGTTTTGGATTTGCAGGATGTGTTCAGAAGATTTTCTTTCGATAACATTTGCAAATTCTCATTTGGGTTAGACCCCGGATGCCTCGAGTTATCGTTGCCTGTTTGTGAGTTTGCTTTAGCTTTTGACTCCGCATCCAAGTTATCTGCCGAGCGAGCCCTAGCGGCGTCACCAATGGTCTGGAAGATCAAGAGGCTACTGAACATAGGCTCAGAGAGGGAGCTCAAAGAAGCAATCAAGAAGGTGGATGAGTTAGCTGAGGGTATGATAAATCAAAAGCGAAAAGTAGGTTTGTCTAATAGCAATGATTTGCTATCAAGATTTATGACATCCATCAGTGATGACAGGTACCTTAGAGACATTGTTATAAGCTTTCTCCTGGCCGGTCGGGACACAGTTGCTTCAGGCCTAACTAGTTTCTTCTGGATATTATCACAACATCCAGAAGTAGTGTCAGCAATTCGAGAAGAGATGGAAAAAGTCACGGGGTCGAGTCAAGAACTTCCTAGCTACCAAGAAATGCTTCAAATGCATTACCTGAATGCTGTAATTCATGAAAGTTTGAGATTGTACCCACCAGTACAGTTTGATTCCAAGTTTGCTCAAGAGGATGATATACTTCCTGATGGAACATTCGTGCCTAAAGGGACTAGGGCAACATACCATCAATATGCCATGGGTCGAATGGAGCAGATTTGGGGACCAGATTGTCTCGATTTCAAACCTGAAAGATGGTTAAAGAAAGGAGTTTTTGTGCCCGAAAACCCTTTTAAGTTTACTGTTTTTCATGCCGGGCCTAGAATTTGTCTAGGCAAGGAACTTGCCCTTGTGGAGATGAAAACTGTTGCTCTCGCAATTATCCGAGGGTTTAATACCGTGGCTGAGGATCCGGATCAAGCACCGAGGTTCATCCCAGGCTTTACAGCCACCGTGAGAGGTGGCTTGCCGGTTGTGATGCAAGAAAAGGAACGGAGCCTGAAAGTACACCAGCAGCCGACGAGCATGTAGGTCAACCCCTTCCAAGTCAATGGCAGATTGATGATTGTAATGGGTCTAAAAGGCATGCATGTGCTCTTTTGGTGGCTATTGGTCATTGCGAATGGCCTTAAATTGCTGTAAATAGTAGCTTTAGATGTTCTCGCCTTCCCCCCTCTCTCTTTGAAAGCATATATGGGAAGTCATGCCCACTCTCCTTTTAACTGGTCCACGGCACTTTTCCTCCGATTTTGTTTGTTTGTTTGAAGCAACATTATTTTTTTAAAACAAAATAAAAAAAGTTGAAGTCAATATCTTTAAAAAAGAGAGAGTATAAATTGAAGCTAGTTGAACTATAAACTACGTACTGAAACAACAATCTAATTAATCAGCCCGATTTATATGTATATATACTCATAAATAAAATATTGATCTCCTTATGTGCATCCCCTTGATGAACCAATAACCTTGTAATTCAATAGATATCTATGTTTTATTTCGTGAAAGATCTTCAATTCAATTATTATGTTTTTTTTATTTTAAATTAGCAGCTAGTCCCTCTAATTAATCAATGGAAATGCAATATTTTTCCATAAATCATATTTACAATTTAACATCATATTCTTGTGCCCGAACTTGGATTTGCCTAATCAACATGTTCTAAGCATTTCTCTCAAGAACGTGGTGTAACGTGGGTGGATAAAAAACTTGTGATTAATTCAAGATGTCTTCAAATAAAAATAAATATTTTTTATAAAAATTTGAAACAATCTATATTTTAAACAATCGAACTGAGCTAATATTTTTTTTTTGAAAAGAGATTTAGTAGAATAAAAAAAAAGTTCTAGGCACTCGAGTGGTTGAGGGGTATCGCATCCACAAGCTGGTGATCAGCTGATGCTCCGACATGCAAGCTATCTCGGGTCTATATTATAATATGCTTGGTGGATAAACAAATCTCCAAAGCTAAGGGTACGGTATCTTCACGTAGCCATACACAATACAGCAATTGCCACTTCTTTAATCGATGGATCCCACGTCGTGGATCACTAAATTGATTCATGCTCTTATTTTAATAGATTGGAGTGTGCGCATGGATTTTTTTTTTCATTTTTAATTGAGAAATGGTTCTGCTTCGATCTCTTATATTTTGGAAATTAAAAGGTAAATATACCGACATAAATGAAGAAGTATTGAAGAGACAAAACAAGGTTCTCTTAAAGGAAAAAGCACGCATGATAAGATATATCAAGCCTAGCTACTGAATTCGTGTCATATTCCATTTATAGTTTCACTTGAAGACAAGAAGACTTTCTACGTATGTATTACGTAAGTGCTTAGGTAATTGAAGGCAATGTATTGATTACAAAATAGATTTCTTACTTCCACATGAACGAGAATATTAAATAGCTATGTTCTTGTTTGACCCCATTTTGTTATCGAAGCATTCTCTTATTTACGCACAACATAAATGTAAGAAAATGGATCAATGATACGTTTTTCACGTAATAAATTAAAGGAAGAGATGGTCATGAATGCTTGGTAGATATCAAGTAGCTATTAATTTGTAAAATTCTAAAGGAAATGGATACTAAATGACTTTGCAAATCGATAAAAGCGAACTTCATATGAATCGATTAAAATGAATTTTATATATAGTGAATGTTTGACACTGTGTGTTTTAAAATGTAAAAAAAAAAGATAATTTTTTTATTTATTTTCTATTATAAATTAATCTGTAATGAAAATCAATAGAAGCTAACTTGATATATTCTGGAGGGTAGCCCTTGTGAAGGTTTCTTTTATGAAGTCATTGAATTTGTCAACGTGACTCCATATAGAAATAACTTGAAATTTAAGGTTACCTTCCGGGAGGAAAGGAGCTTGTGTCCGTTCATCGAATGATGATGATATGCCACCCCCATTATTAATGGGAAAATGGCCAATTAACAAATAAATTAGGAGCTATTTTGATTTTTTTAATATAGCTTTTTCTTTAGAGGGGTGTGTGTGTGTCTATATATATATATATAAAAGATAGATTTTTTTATTGCTTTTAATTTTTCTTTTAGCTAGTTGAAGATTCTTTAACTAGTGCCGGTTATGGCTTTTCATGTGGGACTCGAAGCATCACAGAGGGCATGCCTAGTCACCATCGTCGTGTTTTGATGCAAAGGCATCGTGCATGCCAAGTGTCTGACATGGCCATTGCTGTAAGAAGTTTGGACCACTGTATTTCAATTTCAAGGAGTGTTGCCCTAGCGAGGCAGTTAAAGCTCACCGGCTCCATTTTTGTTTTAGCAATCCCAATACGCAGTGGTCCTAGCTCATTAATAAACGAAGGATATTGGGAATAGGAATTATAGGGATCCGAGATAGTGATATTAACAAGTATAAGTGACCGTCTAGTAGTTTTATTATCGTTTGATTACTGCAAAACCACAATTTCAATTGCTATGTAACCTGTCAAAAACTGAAATGCAACCTCAGTTTTGAAGAAGTTGCCAAAAGATGATTTTCATCGGACGAAACGTTAATTTAACTTCTGTTTTACTGTTCATCTTCCTCAATTTACTTGAATTATAACTTCCCAGGGGTTGCTTCCTGTTCACCTTCCTCATTGTCCATGAAGCTTGATGTCCATACCGGAGACAGTTGAAAGAAAGGTTGAAGGACCCAGTCACCGGCAGCCCCCCATGTTTGGATAGCACCACCACCATCCCCTAACACACAGGCATCTTTCCTCCACGCCATAAGCTCCGACATGAATTCCATCAATAGCAAGCCCTGGTAGAAGCAATTGGGCGGCAGCAGCATCAACATTAACCTTTCTTCACTTCTCTTTGTCATCACAGACCACTACTCTGACATCACTACCACAAATTGAACCACCTCGGTCTCCTCTACCCGACGACATCGACATATGAGCTTTTCGTCACCGTCGACTGACCATCTTGCTGCTATTAACGCAAGACGTGAACATGCACTGTTTCATGTTTCTTGTAATTCTGGGTTGAGCATGCTCTCGGACCAACCCGAGTCCAACAAAATTGTGCATTTTGACCTAATTTGGTTGAGCCAACCCATTTTTTTTTAAAAAAAAATATAAAAATTATATTTAAAAAAAGTATAGATAGAGATTAACCTTGATAAAAGGGAAAACACGTGACTTTGTTTCATTCCACAACCCTGTTGCTTTTCGATCGATTATGGATCATAAACTTGCAACTGGATTTGACCTTAAAATTATATCTCTACATCATGTAGATAGAGATTCTGAAACTCACTATGAATTGCAGATGTTATTCCTCATGATATGTTACAAGATGTTGTTCCTCAACCAAATAGCAAGGGATCATAAAGGCCTTCACGTATCGATTTAGTTCATGATGTAATTGCAAATAGTTTGATGAAATAATACAAATAAGTGTCTAATTTACTTGAATTATTAATTGTATTTTATTAATATGATTATTAATCTACAATAATTGTTTTTTTAAAATACAGTGACAAAACAAAGAATGTCACTATGAGAAGTAAATTTTGCAAAAAACGTATGAATATACTGTAATTTTCTAAAACTCTAACATTTGTTTTTTATGATCACCAATAAAGAAACTAAATGATATTTTTGGATGAAATTTTAAAATATGTTTTTTTATTACTTTTGAGTGAATCATTCGTAATGTGAGATGTCGGTCGTTCATATATGGCCACAATTTCGAGTGTGGCTTTCAACTTCAAGGACAGGAAAATGACTGCTGAGTGGATGAATTAGTTCATGGGTCACTTCAAGTTTCCCCTCAAATTTCATTCTTGATGTGCATACGAGTAGGTTTGCCGAAGACACGTGGCCCATGCTCTCCGAGGTTGAGATCTCTGCGAGTCATGATAGGCATTTTGCCGCGACAATAATGGGAATAAACAGGGTGATCAATAGCGACAGCAACCGGGGTTTTATGAGTTACTGTTATTAATTATGATATATATTAAAATATTATTTTCTCAAATCTGAAATATATATATAGAATTTGCAAAACTCAATTTTTAATAAATATTATTTTTATTTTTATTATTATAATTGTTAAATTGTTATATTCATTATAGTTACTGCTATTAACATTTTAATTATTGTTATCGTTGTCACTGCCATTATTGTTATTATCACTATCATCATTATCACAATAATTATTATGACTACCAACATTGCTATTTTTATTAGTATCTTAATATTATTTTATGAGTTACTGTTATTAATTATTATCGTCACAACTATAATTATTAATATTATAAGCACTACAATAATTACAATATTTTTTTTATTAGTAATGTTATTATTGTTATTATTATTATCATGATTATAACAACTAAAATTGTTATTATTATCACTGTCTAAATAATGAAAATTATTAAATTATCTTGAAAAATAAAACAAAAAATCCAAAAACTTAAACGAAAGATCAAGCAAGAAAATAATAACCATTCATATAATTATTATTATGTGTCTATTCAATTGTTTGGAATATGTGAAAATTTTGGATTAAGATAGTCTTGATTTAAATAAATAATTAATAGATTTGAATTAATTAACGATGTATTCGGTGAAAGTGAAAAGTGGGGCTATCGATAGGAAATTAAACATTCATGTTTATTTGAGATTGAGAATTGGAGAAGCAAATCTATAGAAACGTTGATTAATGCTCTATTCTAAGCTTTCTTTTGACAAAGCCATATGCTATGCAGTCCTCACTAATATATTTTGAAGGTCTTTTTTCAATTTGTAATTTTCATATGCTTTTCAACGTCAGAAGATTGCCATTTTGTGCCCCGTTTAATTCTCACCAAAACCCTAATCAGATTTGGTCATTAGACTTCATCTTCGATCGACTACAATCAAATCATTATAGGGTTTCTTTTTTCAAGCTGGCTTTGAACTCTTGCTCACATGCAGTCGATCCACTTATGGCGAGGTGACTGGGCATCATTTTAGGGTTTGTTTTTTCAAGCTAGCTTTGAATTTATGACGATTTCCATGAATGGCAGTGCTTATTTTCTCCATGGTGAATATGTTTTTGTTTCCAAGGTACGGTAAACATGCGGCGGCCACCAAATAATGAGCAAAGAAACCAGCAACGATAGAAGACGTATGAGTCTTCTGGATCATGATATCGAACTCTCAACTTATCGTGGTAGTGATTCAGAAATTATAAAGTGATCAAGCAGCGTAATGTAATGACAAAGAAATTGAGATCTGCACAATAAATTTCGAGTTCAAGTTGCATATATTATAAAAACTTGAGATAACCAGAATTTTACTCGCTCATCTACACCTGTAAAATATATTTTTTAAGATAAAGTTTTTTCGAATTCAAAAACCAAAAACTTAATGGGCAAGAAAGCAATTTATTAGAATATGGAAGAGTGATAGACCCATCCTGTCCCCGTAATTCTGAGCTTGCTAGGAGCATTCAAGTTTGAGATTCAAACCCGCACTAGCATTCATTGGGTTAACAATTGATATCCAGAAGCGAGGGTTAATACACTCCATTACACAGTGGCAGATATGATGGATAATGGAGGAAACTGGAAATGGGAGTTGTTCGCGCATCTACTTCCTATACACACTGTGATGAGCATTGCGGGTCACATTCCTCCTATGCAGGATACTAGAGAAGACTCTGTGGTATGGGATCATTCCTCAAATGGGCTTCTATCAGTGCAAACCGCTTATATGGTTCGGGAGGAAAGAGGAGTTATGGATAAAGACCCATTGTGGAGGATTATTTGGAAGTGGAAAGGTTTGGAACGGATCAAAGTTTTTCTTTGGAATGTAGGCCACAATGCTATTATGACTAATGAAGTGAGATGGAGAAGGAAGATGACAGACAATAAATATTGTGGCCACTGTGTCAATGTAGTAGAATCGGTAACCCACGCGTTACGAGATTGCCCTAAAGATCATAAAATTTGGGGGGTGTTTGTTAAGACTGGGGAGAGAAATCTGTTTTTCAGCCAGAATTGGTATGCATGGTTGGTTGCTAATTTAACTGTCAGAAAGGAAAGCACCCGGTATGGTGATTGGCATCTAGTTTTCGGTATAACCTTATGGTATATTTGGAAAGAGAGATGTAATACAATATTTGGAGGGGACCAGGGGAATTGGTTTGGGACTGTTTTGGCTATAAAACGAATGGTTGAAGATAGTAAGAAAAATCAACAGATTGGAAATGAAAATTCAGCGGAGGTGGCTAACATAGGATGAAAATACCCAGCGGAAGGATGGATCAAGCTTAACGTGGACGATTGTAGCAAAGGTAACCCAGGGATAGCGGATGCAGGAGGGGTAATCCGGGATCATATGGGAACTTGGATAGGTGGTTTTGCTAGAAACATTGGAATTTGTTTGTCGGTGACGACATAATTGTGGGTAATCTATGTGGGATTGAATTTGACTTGGGATAAAAGGTTTAGAAAAGTAGCTTTGGAGTCAGATTCCAGAGTTGTAATTGGGCTAATTAATGGGGAGAGTGGACCGGAATTTTAATTTGATTATGCAAATTAAAAATATTCTGGGTAGGGATTGGGAGGTGAGTATTTCACATGTTTATCGGGAGGCCAATTGTGTGGTTGATTGATTGACAAATTTTGGGCTAACTAGGGACTTAATGATTAGGGGGGCAGATACTATATCCGATCCTCCGTCTGGGATCTATCCCTTATTGTACTATGACCTTATTGAGTCTATTATTCCTCGTTTAATTTAGAAGGACTCTCGCCCCGATCTTTACCAAAAAAAAAACAATTGATATAGTTCTATCATCTATGCATTATTTTTATCTCACTTCTTGTGATGTCATGTCGATGCAGGACCCACCGACCATTTTGTTTTTAGGTAATTTTGCTAATGCATGTCGCGTCAATAGTTTTGTTGATGTTTGCCTACTAATTACAATATTAATATATTTATTCAAAATAAACTTATTAATATTTTTGCATCAACTAGGATATTAATGGAGTGGAGGAATTTAAGTTTTCTATTGTGTGTGTGTATATATCAATTAAAAGCTCCCAAACTAAATTCAATATTTTTTTTGAATAGTTATTTTGTTGATGAACCAAATATAAATATTATTAAACCCAGCTTGAAATTCAACCAGACACAAATCGAGATATTTATTTATATTATATAGATATATAAGTAGAATATTTATATATTTTTAAATATTATCTATAATATAAAACGTGTCTCGGTTTTACTGTGCTAATCAACAGTAAAATTTACAATTAATATATATTGTAAAGAAAGATAAACGAATATTGAGATGGACGAGTTGGTCCAAGACGCGCGAGATTTTGGAGGTAAAATATTTATATTTTTTAAATATAATATAATATATACATAAAGCGGGCTTTTGTTTAGGGGAAGTGGTTTACTTGGTCCCAAGCCCGTTGAGCACAGAAAAGAGCACTAAGATTATTATCTAATACCCAGCCCATATTTCTAAGCCCTGAAAGCACTAAGCCTTTTATTTCTTAAAAACACTAAAACCAACTATAAATATATACGAAAGCCTAGCCCATGTTCATAGTCTACTGGGTTTTTCTTTTTCAACGTCTAGGGTTTTTGAATACTGTCCTTTGCCTTTCCTCTGAGAATTCCATCCATGGCTATGGCTTCCTCAGCCAACAAAAAGAAACCCAAAAACAATCAAACCCCAGAATCCCAATTCAGCTGCAACCTCAACTTCTATTCAAAATCAAAAGACTTACACTCTGCTATATCCCTCTATGACACTGCATTATCCCAAAGCACTCGTCTCAATCAGCACCACTTCAACACTCTCCTTTACCTCTGTTCAATATCACTCAATGACCCATCAACGAAAGACTTGTCCTTGCGATATGGGTTTCGAGTTTTTGATCATATGGTGTCTAATGGGATCAAACCCAATGAGGCCTCCATCACAGCTGTTGCTAGACTAGCTGCCGCTAAAGGGGATGGTGACTATGCTTTTGATTTGGTTAAAAATATTGGGGCTTATAATGAATTGCCAAGACTGAGGACTTACGATCCTGCATTGTTTTGTTACTGTGAGAACTTGGAGAGTGATAAGGCTTATGAAGTGGAGGAGCATATGGGGAGAATAGGGGTGGGTTTAGAAGAGGGGGAGATTGCGGCATTGTTGAAAGTCAGTGTGGAGACTAGAAGAGAGGAGAGGGTTTATGGGTATTTGCAGAAATTGAGGAAGGTGGTGAGATGTGTGAGAGAAGAGACTGCGAAGGTTATTGAACATTGGTTTGAGGTTTTTGAGGGTAGTGGAGTGGAATTGGACGCGGGACTAGTGAGGGAGGTGGTTTCAAGAAATGGGGGAGGGTGGCATGGGCTTGGATGGATTGGGAAGGAAAAGTGGGTGGTGAGGAGAGGAAGTGTGAATACTGGTGGAGAATGTCGTTGTTGTGGGGAGCAGTTGGTTTCTGTTGATATTGATGATGACGAAACGGAGAGGTTTGCTGAGTCTATTGCTGGGTTGGCTATGGAAAGGGAGGTTAAGGCTAATTTTAGCGAGTTTCAGGTGAGTTGTGGATGTGTTTATTTTTCTTCTTGTTTCTGTGTGGTTTTTCTTCATTTAGTAATGGATTGTGCCCAAGTTTTTATTTTCATTGCACACGTTTTTTGTTGGTATTGTTGTGGTCTATGCTAAATTTGAAGATTTATAAAGATCCAGGACTTCGAATAAAAAAAGAGAGAGGTAGAGAGCGATTGGGTGACTTGGTGTTCTCACTATGAGTGAATTGGTGCGTATTCATCAAGTGACTGTTATCAATGTTTTATACGGTACATTCTTTGCATATACATATGAATGATGATAGTTGTTAAGCATTTTCTTCATATGTGCATATAGCTATTCCCTGTTATGGTGGCATAGTAACTGGGCCATTGTTTTGAAATGCTCTTGTCCTTTAACATGCTTTGCCTTACTAACTGGCAGCTTTCTTCAAGTTCATTAAATGGATGGAAGGATCAAATTCAGTATAAATATTTATGATTTTTGTATATTTAGATAGGCAACGTCTTCTACTCAACTTCAATACAGAACATGCAAACGCTTTTGTGTTTTCATAGAAAATTTCAAATTCATGATGATTTGGGAATGATACAGAATTTAAATAGCACTCTTTTTAAGAAAGAAATTGCTGCTCTTATCAGTCAAATCTCTTTATTCATATTCTCTTTCCTAACACTCTGTATATTATACAATAGAATTGGCTAGAAAAGCATGCCAACTATGAAGCAATAGTGGATGGAGCAAATATTGGACTTTATCAGCAGAATTTTGCAGAAGGCGGATTTAGCATTTCTCAGGTTGTAGATGTACATTTGAAATTGATACTACTTTACTTATCTCTTCCATTAGGTATGCTTCTTTAGTAACTGCTATTTTGTATAACACATTTGCCATATTTTCTCACAAATTGAAATAGAGCAGCTAGATGCTGTTATAAAAGACCTGTACAATCAGAGTGGGAAAAAATGGCCACTTATTATTTTGCACAATAAGCGTCTTCGAGCACTGCTACTGAATCCTTCTACGAGAGAGCTGATTCAAGAGTGGATAGAAAAAGATGTTCTTTACACCACGCCTCATGGTTCCAATGATGATTGGTATAAACTTCTAGAGCTGATGGTTGTATGTATGTGCACCTTTTTTTTGTAGCTGTATATGTAATCTATCAATAATTTCTGTATTTCAGGTATTGGCTATATGCTGCTGTTAAATTTAGATGCTTGCTAGTAACAAATGATGAAATGCGAGATCACATTTTTGAACTAATAGGAAGCGACTTCTTTGCCAAGTGGAAAGAAAGACATCAAGTATGTGCTATGTCATAATCCTATCTAATGCATACCTGTTGTTATTCTAATTTCCTGGATGCTGTATTAATAACTGTTTCCTCTTAAGAAAATATGGTGAAGCAATCATTTCTAGAGAAAATGCAAGGCATCTGCTTGTTCGTTAAAAGTTTCTCTATCTTTACTCAAATATATTATTGTAGTGGCACATTTATTGTAGACATCTTCTTAGACTTAAATATCCATTTTGAAACCCAGGACTAGGTCGTATTCAAATTGTTTTGCCTTTGTATTCACGTACATGGTCTTTCGTAGTTATTATTTTCTAAAACCTGACTTCTACTGTTATTTTAACACTAAGAACTGTAGCATTCATCAATGTAAATGTCTTTTTTAGTCATTTTGGTTAATTATTGTTTTGTGAATTAACATGAAGTTATGTTCTTTCATATCTATGCTTGATTTTTGAGATTTATTCGAATGTATTTTATCGAAAATGAGACTGTAGCAGACTTGATGCACCACAGGAATATTAGGTGCAACTATATTTGATAAATCATTATATTTCTCTTCACAAGTATGTAAATATTGAGGCCTATATGAGGTTAACTTTTGTTGTCATATGCTCGTGAAGAAAGCAATGCCTCCTGTTCCGGGAATAATAATTATCTAGGTTCAACCTATCTTTATTTGATGGATTATATGCTTTAGATATATTCCTATCCATGGATGAATAAATAGAGTTTTTGGTTTCTTTTCAACACCCAACTTTAGATGAAATATCTTTCCAACCCCATTTGGCTCTATTGTCCCTGGTTGTTTCCAAGTTATTTCCTTGTTTTGGAAGCAGGACAGCACTCCTTTATGGTTTTAGTAGTGATTGGTGAACTATCACTGAAGATCCTAAATCCTTTTTCATTCCTGGATGCAGGTTCGATATACGTTTGTCAAAGGGAAACTCGAACTTCAAATGCCGCCTCTGTTTTCGATAGTTATCCAGGTATTGTTTCCAACATGGCCAATTCTGCCGCAGAACGGCTGCCTTCTAGTTCCTTGGTCATAGCTCTATTTTTTCCTCTCATTTCCCCCCTTCTGTTCATAATCACACTTTTAGTGTTGCTGAGATGCCATTCTTTTGGTTTCAGGAATCAGAAAATGGATCGTGGCATGTCCCTGTAGCAGGTGATGGGGATGATTCTCCTCAAAGCTGGCTGTGCGTTTCTAGGCCAAGATCTTATGATGCTCTTAAAGAAGATTCGAGCATGGAAGAGTCGACAGACAGTCATGATTGTTGCTGCAATAGTAAATTACCGAGCTTTGGCAGATCAGAAAGTGTTGCGAGTTGCAAAAATAAACTCCATAGCCGAGATTCTTTTCAAGAATCTGATGATAAAATCACAGCTCTGACTGGAAAAAGGAAAGAGAGGTCCCCATCTCCTTCCTAGCAGCATATTCCTTGTGACCAGAGCCATTTTAAGTTAATTTTTGGCCTTTTATGTTGTAATAATTGTTATAATGTACCCTAACCCCACTGGGGAAAAAGAGCACTCACTCCACATATACCAGCTCGTTTCTATGCAGGGAAAGTTATAATCAAATTTACATTTTTTTTTCTACATAAATTTTAATTTTTTCGTTCAAGTACACCCATGTTTTCTAAAATAGTCCCCGAGGTGGTGGCCTAACGGCTAGCGACTCGGATATGCTTTGGCATACCTAGGTTCGAGCCTCAGCCCCCCCCAAGAGCCCGGGACAGTTGGAGGTTTTATTCATTCTTTGGGCTCATAAAATGCGCTTTCCGGGTAGTGGGGTTCCTCCATTCTTCACAACGGAGATATCTAAAAAAATAAAATGTTTTCTAAAATATTTCAACCCAATACTCCATTTTTTGTCCATAAATTCCTATTTATTGGGGTGAGGTGAAAGTAGGACAACATCTTCCATGAAACCTGATGCTATTAAAAATATATTATAATAATGTATATTTTTTATTTTTATTTTAAAAAATATTTTGAATATTCATCACATCAAAACAATTTTAAAACATAAAAAATATAATTCGAAACAAAAAAAAACTTTCATTTCATTAAAATTATTAATAAAGGCTCTTTAAATTAGGGGTAAATTCTTCTGCTTTATAATTCTTACCAAGAAACCATTATGAAGCATTAATTAAGCCATCATTATAGTATTTATTCTCCATCTCTTTTAGTGTGACAATTTTTGTAGAGATGAACATGTTTTACTTTTCTTGTATCAAACAATTTCTTTGTGACAAACATATTTAGGATGGTTAATAAATAATTTAAATATACAATTGTTACCTCGCATAATGTATTGTTTTAAATTTTCAAATACTCATGCAGTAAACACCATTATTTTTCTTAAGGTCTTGAAATAAATTTAATTTACAGCAGTTTGATTCTCCACGTAGTAGAAATATTCATCGCCTTCAATTATTGGAGAAACATACCATTTGCTTCTAATACTCGGATCTTGGGGTTGGAATTCTAAGGTCGTGTTTGCTAACTATGCATTACCCATCAAACAAAAAAAAAAAACACCGCTCAATGCTGAAATATTTTCTTAAACCCTGGTTTTTAAAAAATATATTTTGTGGGTTCAGTTGAAAAAGTAGAATCCCGGTTGTTTCAGACTCTTATAAAAAATACACGCTCGACTCAAACTCGAGACCTGTTGTCAAGATTGCAAACTCTTTGTCATTACGCTATGCCTTATAGAGACACCGAAATCATTCAGAGTTGAAGAGTAATTTCTTTATGTGGAACATCTTCTAATAAGAGTTTATTTAGAGGTGATTGACAATATATTTTAAAAGTATTTTTGAAAATATTTTATTTTTTCAATTTAAATTAAATATTTTGATGTTTTTAGATCATTTTTATGTGTTATGAAAAAAATAATCTTTAAAAAATAACAATTAACTTAATTTCTCTTGCACCAATTTCTTTTCAAAGTTGATGTCTACTTTATCATCACCCCTTCCTTTTGGCCATACCCATATGGTATGGTAGCTCCATTACCAATCCAGCATCTTCACCGTACACTTGACACAATATTAAATTTCATTCTTCCATCAAAAATCACCTTGTCCTGGATGATCAAAATTTGAATAAAAGATGATGAAGAAGAAGAAGATTCCCTTAAAGATTTTTTTTTCCTTCTCTTTGAGAGAAAATAAAGACTTCAGCCCTTAAATTGGATAAGGTATTATAATAACAATAAAATAAATCATATTATTTATTCATTCATCCTTCACTCTATTTGTGAAGATTCAATAAATTAGGTGGCATTGTGTTGACTAACACAATCCTGCTTGATTAAACAACAACAACATCAACAACAATTATTACTATTATTCCGCTTAAAAATACAGTAATACTTGAAATTCTTGAACAAATTTTCAATCCCCTTGCCGGCGATCATCATTTGAACTCGTACTTTACCACCCCTGGAATGTGGATCTTAGTGAAGTAGTCTTCCCAAACAATTCCCTTGGGATCAAAGTAGAACATATCGGTCTCTATGTTGTTCTCTTCTGCCGCCATTCGCAGCTTCTCCGTGTTCATGTCATCAAAGCTGCATCCGAAATGTGGAGATCGTAAATCATCAGAGTTAAATGGATGAAAACGTTAATTCTGTACATAAATTGTACACGTACACTCCCCTGAAGAACAAGTATGGCCTGTAAAGCTCCACTAATTTCATCACGAATTTGATCTTTCTATTGAGATCTCTGTACGTGTCCTCAAAATAATGGCAAAATGCAGTATTTGCTACCTCTAATCCCTGTACAAAAATATAAAATTAACATAATAAATCAAAAGATCGAGGGAGCAGCAGATTAACTGGCATGTAGGTGTTGTTTTGAGATTTTCAAGAGACCTTTAGCAATAGCAAGTAGCGAATTGCCATGTATCTGTGGAAGTTAGCCATGCTGCTCAATACTTTAATCTTGCCAACCTTGACAGGCTTTCCATCCTTACCAGTCCAGGGGTTCTCGGTGAAGTAATCGAAGCCAAAATCTTGAAGATTAGAGTATGTCAAAGGGTTTCTCACCGAGGACCCCACTTGATAAATTGCGTCGTCGAAGGGACGATTCGCATGGGCTACCATGGCTACAGCTATGGCATTCACCACCATGTCTGCTGGTATCTGCACAAAATTACGTCGAAACAGCTCGTTTTCTTTTCTTTCCCAGATGAATATTTATTCAATCATATCAAGAAACGAATCAACACGAAAAATCGGCTTAACTCACCACATCAACTATTCCTGTAATATCCCCAAGAAAGAATGTTAGCCTTCCTTTCGCATAACCAATAGCTAGGCTATCGATGGTTCTACAGATGAACAGATTTAGCTAGTTAATTACCGCATTGCTTTCTGGACGCCATTAATCTTTATCCAGAACAAACAGAAATGTTAAATATTGTAGGAGCATAATACTAGACGTGTACCTGATACCTTCAACCCAACCAGGGAAAGGTTCTTTCAAAGTGCTGGTGACAATGGCAGGGCGTATGATGGCTACAGATAAGTTTTCCTTCAGGTCGCCTACGAGCATCTCTCCCATTGCCTTTGTAAACACGTAAGTGTTTGGCCATCCATACACCTTTGCCCTAAATTCCATTAATTTTGTCAAATTGCACGTCTAAATTATGCGAGAACAAGCTAATCAGTACCTACTATTATGTTTATTTCATTTTCTATTAGAAAAAAAATAGTTTTTTTCATGCAAGCACTAGAACTGATCAACTAAACAGACCCAACATTTACCCACCCCAATTCAATTAGAGAATATTTCAGCCTTCAATTTCCCCCATACTAACTTTATATGGTTTATTAGAGAATAAAATAAATCATGTAAATCATATTCTGAGATCTCATCTAATAACTTAATTAAATTTTTAGATCCATTATTGACTCAGCGGTTATGAGTTCAAATCTCATTCTATTTGATAAAAATCAAACATAAAATTGTGTAAGTTTATGGAAGTTTCAAGCCCAAAAAACTTTCACTTAAAAATATATATTAGAGAATAATATAAATCATATTCTAAATATAAAATTCGAGATGCTGAGTTTGGTCAGATTTCTTGAACATTATGAATATACCACTAAAGAGAATATTATAAATCATATTCTAAATATAAAATTCGAGATGCTGAGTTTGGTCAGATTTCTTGAACATTATGAATATACCACTAATACCATGTACGAAACACAGCTAATCTCTAAGTACACTTGAATAGTAATTAGCATTAATGTTCTTGTCTCTTGTCTACCAAACTGATTTATTATTACATGAATGTTGTGAATGGAAGTAGTAGCATTAATGTTCTTGGAGTTCGGTTTTTTGAAGCCCTGAATGCATCTTCTTTTCAATGGATATATGCTTCTAATCTTGGGCTATGCAAGTTCATAAATCATCGACCAGGCAGGAGGGTCCTTCATTTGGGGTCCTTGATGATGTAATTGGTATACATGAATATATTATAAGCTAATTATTTCTACGTTGAAGACTATTTTGTGAACAGTGCAGATAGGTTTACCTCTACGGTGGTTTCTCCAAGGTTAATTAACTTTTGTTGATTTTGCTAGTTATTTTCAAGGAATTATAAATCTTTCTATTATTTCTACTGCAATATTTAATAATCCATGGAGCGCTTTCATTCTAATGGCAAATCTGGAAATTGAAATGCCAAAAATCAAATCAATTTCGTGACTAACCTTTCGATGCCCATGTCTTTCATGGCCTCTTTAATTGCTCCAGAGGTGGCTCCCTCAGCTCGGAGTTCATTCAATTTCTGATCAACCAGTCTCTTCTCTTCATCGATGTGTAGCCCTGAGACACCGTTAAGTGAGTCGCCCCTGCCGAATGCAGTCTCAAGTATCAGCCCTTCCCTCTCGCCGGCAACATAAGCTGAGACGAATACTTCATATATTAGCTATCTTACAGTATATATGGACAAAATTATTAGAGGTAAAGGATATTGAAATGATCAAATGTAAATACTAACCAGTTGATACATGGACAAGAACCTTCAGTTTAACACATTTCTTGGCAAAACATAAGACGTGCTTAGCTCCCATCGTGTTAATACCGAGTGCAACATCATATCTACATTAAAATACCAAAAACAAAACACAGAAAACCAACCACTTTGTTTTTCAGTCTTTTTTATTTCGGAAAAGGACAGCACAAAAAAAAAACAAAAAAAAACAGTCCACCTTTCATAAAAATTGGTTGTGGCAGCCAGGTTAACAGCGACATCTAATTGACTCCAAATTTCTTCCCTCAAATCCGAGTCTTTCACTCCCAAATCATCATCATAAGAGATGTCACCAGGGACCAGTACAATCTTATTGGAGATGAAGGAGTTTAGATCAGCACCCCATTTTTCTTTTAGCAGTGTAAACAAGTCCTTTCCTAGAATCTAGAAAATAAAACAAGTTAGAAACAATTTCATAACAACGTACGCAAAACAAATTAACCACGTAGTTCCAAGGTTCTTAATGGTTGAACGACATCATATGTTTACTTTCCCATAATGTTCACTTCTATAAGTAACAAAATTACTTGAAAAAGATGTAGGTGGCCAATATAATGGTGTTGCCCTAGCTAAATGAGTGATCCATCGGTGCGTGTCATTACCATCCATTTCTTTGTTATTTGAGGGCAGAAAGACAAGGAATGAGGACACAAAATTTGTAAGCTATATATGGTAGTTAAGTTTCCTTTCCTATGATTCTTACTATTTCTTTTGGCTTTTATTCCCACAGCATGTATTGTATACCTCATTTTGCAAGCGTTGCGAAGCAGACTTGGTGTCAGCAGCTCTTAAAAGAAGGTAAATCTTCTTCACATTTGGTTGCACTCTTAATATCTTCTCTAGAAGAACTGCATTATTGTAAGAACACTTTAATTATTCATGATTCCATTGCTCAAAAAGAAAGGGGCCGGAGAGAGAGAGAGAGAGAGAGAGAGAGAGTGGAGGAGGAGGAGGAGGAGGAGGAAGGTATCTACTCTTTGCTAGAAACCCAGTTGCACCCGTGATCAAAATGGTCTTGTTCTCAAGAAACTGAACAACACTTCCAAACTCCATTGCAAGAGAGAGCGAGATGAAAGTTTGTGTTCTGTGTGCTTGCTGAAATGAAGATGAACACAAATGATTTTGCAAAAATCTAGTACAAATATGAAAAAGGGGGGGATTTTTGAGGTGGAGTACACGAAAGTAGCTGATGTCTTTTTCTTTGGTAGATTGCTTAATTAATTTACATGAGGTTGTACCAACATGCAACGAGCATTCACACAATTATGACCCCCTCTCGCCTTTCACATCACTGGTTTCTTGTGGGAGGTTGGTCTCTTTCAAAACCCTTCCATGATGTACAAAGACTGAAAAAATTATGGTCAAATTTGCAACTCCAACCACTATACTGTACCATCAATTTGGAAACTGTACTTGCTCGATCTCTCTTGAAGGGTAGCAGTTGATCTTGCCTACGTTTTTTTTCTTATTATGGAATGCCATATATATATATATATTCTTTTTTGTATAGTTTTGTCTCATTGAAATGCCCATAATAATATAATTTTTAACGAGAAAAAAAAAGAGACTAAAATAATATATATTATTTCTTTTTACAAATGGTTTCTATTTGAGTAAAGTATAATAATAAGAGTTTATGCTATAGTATCTCAAATTTATTTTGTTCATCAAATGATCTTATTATATGGACTAACATGACAAATACAAGAAGTGATTCTCCTTTCACACCTCATCTTATAGATTACAGATATGCTGAAGTGAAATATAGAGACATCGGCAAAGTAGGGCCTTCAAGATTTTGTGGTGTTCGTAGAGATCATGAAGGGAAATTTCTTTGTAATTTTTCAAGTTCCACGGGTATACATTATAAAATCTAATGAATATGAGATCTTGAATACTGTACTATGGTGGTGATTCAGTAGATCTAAAATTCATTTTGATATCTAGAAAATCATCAATAGAGTGTTGAGAATAATATAAATCATATTATGGGCCTACCTGCAAGCTTTTAGGTGAATTGATTCTAACATAGTATCGAGCTTGACTAACGTCACGAGTTTGAATATCACACTCATTTATTTGATAAAATGCACAGGTGATGTGGTATGTCAAGTTCAGCGAGCTTTTAGAGTATGTGTTGAGAATAATATAATCATATTATGGAACCTCAACTAAGCTAAACTTTTAGATGAGATGTTCTATGAAGATTAAGAAGCGCCAGAATCTACACTCAAAAGGCACAACTTCGTCACATTACAACATTTCTCAATTCCTTTTCTTGTTTTATTTTCTTTTCTTTTCTGACATCACAACAGAAAAACTCACTCACAACACCCAGGTGGTCAGACAATCTTCTTCTTACTCAACTGGAGAACTAACTCCATTTATTTTTCCATACACAAAAGGATATTTTTCATCGCTAATATCTTAGGAAAAGGAGGTTTCTGACACTCTCTTGTGCCCTTCATATTCATTGGCAGAGCAGAATAGGGTTTGTCCAGAATCTTACATCTCAAGCTTCTGTTGGTAGTGATTAAAAGTTGAAAGTATTTTGGTTAACCCGGCAAGTTTGGGTCCATTATTGCTGTAGTCAGCAACATATACCGCAGGGGTCCATTCACAGAGACTAGTTGCATTGTTTATAATCGAACTCTTCCTTATTAGTAATGGGATTAGGTGATCAATCCCTTTAGGGTTTCGGTGGGATGGTAGACAACCAGACATTCAAAAATATTCTCACACGTATGTCTGCCAATATCTTAAACGCAGGAGAGGAGGTTCGCTCGCCAGTTATGTTCCATTTTACTTGTAAATCTGAAATTTGTGGCAGAGCGCTTAAGCTCATGTTTGGAAGAACAGGCCAGCTTATCAGAGTCAGCTTCTTCATGTGTAAGATATCATTAACAAATGCTGAAAGCAAACTCAGCTGTCCAATTTCTTTTCATTATCGGAAGCTTATGGATGAATTTATTGCATGAGCTCTTGTCATTGCATTGTTAGCTAGGTTGGTGTGTCTGATTTATTTTTCCCAATTTACAAGTTAGCCAGTCCATTGGTGGGATGCAATTTAGCATAAAATGTAGAATCCTTGGCTGCTTCATGATCACCTGGTCAATTATAGACAAAACTAGTTCAAATTTCTAGATCGATCATATGAAAATTATTTAATCTTAATATTCAAAAAGTGATTCGAAAATGCCATCAACGTGATAACTTTATAGTGCACAAGCATTGCCATATACATGTTTTGACTATAAAGTTCAATTCGATATAATTAAGTCGGCACCCTTCGAAGCTCAAAATTTTAGATGGATTAAGTCAATGGTGTTTTCGTACAAAGAATTAAATGGATATTTGGTATTGCGATTTAAACTGAGTTTGCGAAAAAGTTGACGTATTAGTGATTGATTAATGCAAAAAATTAAAAATTTTATGTGGGTGATAATTAATAAAATTATTAAAATACAGTTTCATGAAAAGCAAGTAATTGTGTTATGATTTAGGCGAGAACAATTCCACACTAGGTGAAGGTAAGTTTCTGACAAATATATAAGTAAATAATTCAGCTCTAATTATTTTTTATAATTGAACATATTTTATTATATATCTTCTTGCATTTTCGATGACTTTCCATTTTCTTCAACATATCTTATTATAAAAAAAACATTATTTAAAATGACATGATTATATTTTTATTTCAAAAATACTACTTTTTTTTAGGGAAACTTTTTTAAAAATTTCAATGATCAATTAGATTTATTATTTATTTTCTAAGAACATTTGAGCAAATTTTTAGTTATATATTTTTAAAATTCAAGGATATTTTTTAAATAAAAATATCATTTTATATTTTTTAATAAGAAAAACATATAATTAGTTAACTTTCTCAATCCAATTATTAGTTTATATATAAATATTCTTGATAATAAAAGTTCTCTGCCAAAGACCCTACAATTTCATCATTGTTTCAATTATCGTCACTCATTTTTTACCCTATTTTTAAAAATATTTTTGAAAAAAAATATATTCAGAGAGACCAAAATTATAGATAAAAAAAGCAGTATAAAATAGTGTGCAAAACACATAAAGAGGGAGCGAAAAGTAAATATATTTGGACACGGGAACCAAAATTGAAGAGAGAAAATAATGGACTAAGATAAAAAAAAAAAAGAACTTTATCTATAAAATGGCTTGCAAAACACATATAAAGGAGCAAAAAGTTAAAAAAAGAAAGAAAGAAATACTTCCACACTCTCTCATCACACAAACACAAAAAAACCTAATGTTTTTTCAACATTTCACCGTTCCCACACAAAAGAGATCATGTAATGTAATTGCTTAATTTCTTCCGAGAGGTAATCAAATTGAATTATTAATTATATTATGATTATTTAATTTATAATATTATAAAAATGATATGTATATTTATACTCTTTAAAATAATTTTACAAGTTAACAGCAATATAAAAAACATGATAACCAAACACGTGAAACTACTTTTCATTAAACTACAAACTCAACTATAATTTTAATCAAACACTTTAATTCCAGTTATAAACCACGAATAAAAATATTCTTCAAAAAATTGTTTTTTTAACTCTAACCCCAACAGCAATCACAATACCAAAACAATCACAATACCAAAGATATCGTATCTCCCATCACACAGCCTATTCAAGATCCAGCCCTTAAAAGAAGGAAAATCTTGGTTGAGTTGCTTGAATTTCAAGATCCAGCCCTTAAAAGAAGGAAAATCTTGGTTGAGTTGCTTGAATGATTCGTCCATCACGTACCACCTTCCCACACCTTCAATGCCAATGGCAGACTCAATGCAGCAGCTAAAACAGTTGAGAGGCCATAAATGCAAACCCCAAGTAATTTTCTAAACGCACTAATAGTTTCATCGACTCGTATAGATCTCTAAATGGAAATTAAACGTGAAAGAAAAAGGTACAAAAGGGAGGGGGACATGAACTACAGTGGGATCTAGAGCTAGAAAATACAAACTAACAAAAATAAAGCAGATATACAAGCTGAAAACAAGTGAACCTATCCTTCCGATCAGAGAGATGGGACTTTCTAAATGAGGATCTAACCACCATTTATGCCTGTGCTTGCACAAGGAATAAGAAGATTGATTTCAGAAAGCTTTGCGTAGCCCTCCAAAAAAAATTGTTAGCCAACTGAATATGAGATTTTATGTTACATACTCAGGTGCAGCATAAAAGGAGTTAAAGAGATGCACCGGCCAAATCAGTAAAACGAGGGAGCCTTTTCTTCTCTAATATGTGGATGCCAAGATGAATTTGTGAGCTATATATGTACCTATATCCACTTATGCAACACCATGTGTCGGTCTGCTAGAGTTTTTAACATTAATCCTATTGGTTAGAAGCAGAATTCAAGAACCAGTATCTCTGTCAAGAGAATCCAAAATTACTTTATCTGTTACCATCGGGCATGTATCTACTTGATCATTTGCCAGCGGAGTGCAGTCAGCTTCACCAGTTATAATGGGGGTAGGGTCCTCGTGATCTTTTGCTGTCTGGGCAGAGTTTGTACGATCTATTGCTTGTGGGGTAGTGTCCATTTTCTCTGTTACAGGTCGATCAGAATCCATTCGACTTGTTGCTTGTTGAGATGTAGTTGGAAGAATGGGAGTTTTTTGGTCAAGCTTAGTTTCTGCACTCTGGTATTCAGATAAGAGATCCATGAACTCATTTAGCAAACGTTGGACTTTTCTATTTGATGCCATTGCCGGGAGAATATCTTCTCTTAAGAGTTTATGCTTTCTCATTCCCTGCAGAGATCAGACTAGCACTTAGATAAACAATACCAAGAACAACAATACCAGTAATTAAAGGAAATAAACCAAGGAATAATGCCCCAAAAGGATTTTTTTCATGCAGGCTTTTAGAGATTTTTTTAAAAAAATTGGAGCAAAGCATTAAGTTTCCATTCATGTATAAAAGCAGAAGAGTTATGATTTTAAAAGCAACTGGATCTGAATGTACAATGCTCAGCATGTAATCCTATATAAAGCATACCAGTAAGAGACACCCAGTAAAATACCCATCACAGAAAACAAAATGCAAAGAAATATATGGGATCAGGTACTAAAAATGGAATACAGAAAGCCTTACAAGCACACAAGGATCCCAAGGCACAGTTTTTGCATCTAAAGATGTGGATTCAGCCATCCCAGTAGGAGGTCCAAGAAAACTCTCACAGACTTCTCGTAAACGAGACTCATCGGCTTCTCTGCAACCAAAGTTACACTCATGTGAATTGAATAAATAGATTCAACCATGAGGACGGCCCGGTATGTACCAGCTGTCATCCATAAACATAAGGGAAAAACAAACAGATAATAAGTCCACTACAAAAAGAACACCTTGCAAGGAAGCGAATGTAAGATAGAAGGCACTGGCGATATTCATTAGGAGACTTTAAAGCTAAAGAGGATTCCAACTGAGCCTCCAAATGAGCCCGAGTCTGCACTCCATCATCCGTCACCCTGAAAACAGAACCACTAAATGTGAAGCAATAGAAACTACATGCATAAATCAGAAAATATGAACTCCAGAAGCAACATAAAGCAATTGAAATGTTGTGCTGATTAGTTTGAAATTTGGCAATTAATCAAGGAAATTAAATGAAATCCTCAGAATTTCAAGAAATTAGGAATGTCAAGATAGCCCAAGTACTTGCCATTAATTTTTGTCTCCTTTTGTTCATTGTTTTTTCTTAGTAAGCAACAATAATCCTCAGATACAATGGACCACTTAAAAGTTAGAAAACCATCTCCATGTTTAAGAAAGTATCACATAAACTCCCTTTAGTACCCAGAATGTCCGTAATTACTATTTCAAAAAAGATAGTAGATTAAAAAAACCTCCATAAGTTGGAAATAGGAAATAAAAAAATCGATACGTTCAAATTTTTGGGTTGGCTTGTAATTTTATAGTGCAACGGGGAATATTGTAATTTACCTTTTTTTTTCCTTGTCAAATAAATTCAGCAGTAAGTTAGCAAAGAGTGTTACAGAGGCTTTTGACCAATCTTTCTAGACAACATATTTAAAATTGTGAAATCTAATTCAATTAAAATTCTGATAATAAAATAAGCATTGTTGAAATGGATGAATACCTGCTCCAACCTGGTTTTCTGGCCAAAAATTTCCTGACATCCACCTGCAATGCAGCTAGCTCACCACTCTGAATTGAACCCAAGTTCCAGGACGTAGCAAAATTTGATGCAGGGAAGCAGTCATCTGCCACTCTTAGCCAACACAGAAGACTCATGTCAAAGAGGAAGGCATGACGTGTGGCCAAAACAACAAGAGGAGAGCCAGATTTTGATAACTTCACAGATATAACTTTGATTGTCCCTGAAAGAGAAAGGAGAACACAATAAAGCATCCAATTAGAAGCACACACAAATTGACACCCTGCATAGAGATTTCATGGTCTGTAAAATGCTCCAAAAAGACCTACAAGCAGTATCTGCTCTGGATTGTGTTCAAGTATTATGTTATTATAAAATACCTGACCTTTTACAGATTTTGGGTCTGAGGTAATTAGAGATGCCAAAGAATCCTGAAGGAGACAACTCCGACTAAACAAGTCCCATACATACAGAGATCCCTTCCTTGTGACTAGCAACAACTTCCAGCACTCATCACAATCAACAAAAGTTGCTGCAGATCCCAGCATCATGGTTGGCATGGCACGTCTCCCACACTTCGTGTAAACCTTCTCAAACACAACCAGAACATTTATACTATAAGAAGTTTTAATCAGCTTAAAGAAACCTAGCATGATATGAAACATAACTAGCAAAATAGGAATCTACAACAAGGATGTCAAGAATCCACCACACCCCTTGTGATTTTGATGAAATATGAGTTGAAGCATCAGCCTCAAGGGTTTCATTATTGGTGTATTTTTTTTATAAAAATAGCGTGCAAGAGATTGGATTGCATCTTAAAGGCAGGTAGATATTCAGAACTTCCATGATCTTTAGTGAACAGACAAGACCATTCTGACCAATCAGAACTCTCAAACTGTTGTGTTTCATACCCAAGACTGTCACAACATATTTGATCAGAATAGTGAATTTGAATTCAGGTCCCCAAAATCTGAATTCACAAGACCAATATCCAATTCCCTCATAGTGGTCAATATCCCTAATGTGACTAGAGTTTCCACTATTGAGATGGGCAAGTTTAGGGACTAAATTCTTTGACTGGCTGATTACCTTCACATACAAATTCTAACCGTTTGATCAACTAATTCAAAAATTATTCAAAAATCAGCAGTTCCTTCTCAGTTAATTTGAGAAATCCAAAAATGTTGGGTTTGTTAAACAAACAGGTTTGCAGTACATTTGATTAAGAAGATTCCTGACACATACTTGAGTATAAAAAATATGTTTTAAACCAACCAGCAATCTTAAAACACTCCAGTGATCACCTGAAATCCACAGAATCATTCTTCTTGCAGTTAAAAATTTATGCTACTTAATATTTTTCATTCTCTGGACAAGATAACACATCTATGATATACTGCAATGTTGAGAACAATTCAAATCTTTAAACAGTTGAAGAAAAAAACAGCTTTGGGCCATTTGCAAAGGATGAGGTTCAATCACCTGTAGGCATCCATCTTCACAACCAACTGCCCAGAAGTTTGCATTTCCAGCTAAAACAGTAGCTTTTCCTGAGATTCTATCAGACCAGAGAGTTTCAGCCCCTCTTGTGCAAACAATTTCTGTCTCTTTCATCATACATGTATTCCCCACCCCAACAATGTCATTTACTGCATGTTCTCTAGGACGAGCTTCCAAGGATATTGGTATGGCATCTTCTCCTATTTTCTTATCAAATACCCTGATTGAGAGAGGGGTGCTACAAGAACTGGAGGAACTGGATGCCTTCACGCTCCCAGACAATTCCACATTGATGCTTCCATCTCTTCCTGCAGAACCTGGAACCTTCTCAATAACCAGGCTCTCAGTAACGGTAGCCCTTGCAGTGACAACAGAGCGCTCTTTTAAATCAGAGCTTCTGACAAGCGTTCCCCTGATAGAACTCTCTTGCAAGCCACGATCAACAGAACCTATTCCATTTTCAACCTTTCTGTGATCAGATGACACTTGAGGGAAATCAAGAGATTGAGGCTGGGCCTCACCAGTCATTTTTTCTGGTTGATTAGGCACTCCTACAGCTTCTGGAATGATTCTCTTTCTACCATCAGCACGTCTGTATTCTCTTTGTTTTACTGGACTAGAAACCTGGGCAGGAGATGGCACTTTATTTAATCCATCACCAGCGGCTCCCCCGCTCTTCTTGCCACCATCAACTCGAGGCTCGTTAGTCTTTGTAATGACCCCCAACTCAACAGGAGGTTTTGCAGGTATCTGACTTTGCTGAATATCCAATGCCACTTTTTTGGTTGTTGTTTCTTTGGCTGATGCTTCGAGCAATAACTGTGCAGCACTCTCTACCAGGTTTGCCTGTCGACCTCTGACATCACCATAACGACTTCTTTTAAACTCATCAAGTTCAGTATCGCTTAGCCTATGTCCAAGTTCTTTAGCATCAAAATGGAGAGTGGCCACCGAACCATCCAAGGAACACGCAAAAAGTGAATACCCATCAGGACTCCTGTTAGAAAAGAGGAAAGATCAATTAGATGAAGGAAGAACCACAAAAATGGAATACACGGGCTAGAATCACTACAATAGGGGTAACATATCTATAGCAGTACAATGATATATTTTCTGGAAATATCAGATTTACCAGGATAAATCTACAACACTTTGAGTAAAGAAGTGCTTGGCCACAAAAAGAGGACGCGGACTTGCAGTAGTCCATACAGTTATAGTGCGATCTTGACTCCCAATTGCAATAACGTTGTATGGCTGTGATTCTTTCCCTCCAATCTTTGAGGCCCCATTAGTCCACCCAACTTGTGCAGCTTTCACTTCCTGAGCATTGGCAAAATTCCTTCTAAACATTGAATGGTTGAACTTCACCACAATAATGGGGGCATTGTGTCCTAAGAAATCGAATGTGGCAGCCCATTCCCCTCTCTCGAGAACAGGTGCAGAATGCCTTGGCTTCTGGAAACCATGAGTCGTGGTTATAAAATGACCACAAGGGGACCATCCTAGGCGCCTGAAAAATGTAGATCCAAGCTGAAAATAACACACTAAGGTTAGTAAATAGGAAAGATGGGATAGAGAAAATCCACTAGGAAAATAACATACTGATTTGGTCCAGTGGCCATCTGTTCTGTGAGCCAGACTCCAGTCACTTGTCCGCCATATAATAACTGTCTTGTCATCGGATTGACTTGCTATGAAAGAGCCAATGGGATCCCAAGTAACTCCTTTAACCAGGCTAGAGTGACCTCTGAGAACAGCAGTGCAAATGCCATTGCTCATATTCCAGATATGGATAGTGTTATCCAAACTCCCGCTAGCCAATATGGAGTCATCTGGAGACCAATTAAGATCCACCTACTTCAGGCATGGTAAATAAAACTTCCTGGTTAGATGACACCTAGTGAGACCATGAGAAATTACACTCACAAATTAAGAGGGGAATTTAATCACCATTTATTCTTTTTCATTTGTTTATCATGGCATGTGGAAGCACACTGATGCTTTAAGGAGGAGCCATCCAAACTAGTCAAATATAATATATCTATATGTTCAGACATAATTATGCATGCACAAATGTATGTGTGTATTTTCAATAGTCAATATCTATTGAGGAAGATGACAGTTTTTCTTTTTCTTTTCTTTTTTTTTGAAAAAAAGCAAGAAACTCAGTTTCAAAAACAATACGACTGAATGATTTCAATTTGTGTAGAGAAAAGCACTTTGAAAAACAGCCTCTATCACATTCCCAAACAAGCCCTAAGTGTGTGAGTTTAGACAATTTGGTTTTCTAAAAAAAGGCAGCATGAAACTCAATTAGGAAACATTACAAGTCAATGATTTCACTTTCATGTAGTGTTCAAACTTTCCGGTAGTAAAAGAGATTTCATTACCACATCTGCAGTATGCCCTCTTAATGTCATTGCAACTTTCCAATTCTCAACATCAGGAGGCTCTCCGCTGCCAAACTCTGTGGTTCCTGAACCAGGCTTCTGTTCATGAACTAAAATAACTTGATCATCTGACCCTGATGCAACATACCGACCATGCTTAGCCCACCTAACACAATTGACAGACCCGAAGTGGTCACGGAGAGTTGCAAGCAGCCTTTGTGTTGGTTCATTAATTTCCAGGTCCCTGCTAACAGAATTCATGTTCCATATCCGAACCTGCATATATTTAGTGGGATAGGTAGATTTCATAGTTAAGTACTTAAAGAAATTACCTGACAAAATTTGACAGGAGTAACAGATGACTATAAGAACTAGCTCACAGGCCCTTTAGATGGGAATCTTTGGTCATAACATATACAGTACCACATTCGTGCACATCAAAGAAGGTGAAGCAATGTTAAGCAGCCACTTTTAAACAAAAACAAATTCCTCGATGATCAATTTAGGTTAGAAACCAATTTCTTATTAATCAATAAAAATGATTACAATAAAGCCATGAATTAAATTGGGAAAGAAAGAACAAGGAGTTCCATCAAAAATGCACAAAAGTTTGCTACAAGCATTCTTTACCACTACCAAGTTGACATATTACAGCAAGAAATTATGGGTTGCACTCCATAACAGCTACTCAACAAACTCACATTTCGAGCTCCAAAAATTACCAAAATCCATAAGAATAACATCTTTTTATCATGGTAAGTAGACATCTTGAAAACAATAAATATTAGTTACCACGAGTTAAATCACTAGACACATTGCTATAGTGATTGAAGCCTTAAAGTTAATGATAAAATTAAAAAAAAAAAAAGCTCTAATTCCTATTCCCCTACTTACCACACTCATGCTCTAGTACCCAAATGCAACAACTTAATGAAATATCTATATTTAAGGCATCTAGCATCTACTGAAGTTTCATCATGTACTATATTGTATATATAAAAGCATTCAGTTGTTTCAATAACATAACTTTACCCAACAGAGTGAAACATGGAAATCATACACAAAGTTGAAAGCAAAAACGAAATGGCCTAAGTTTTCTATATTGCTTTGAAAGTCTTTGACTCAAAAATCATAACAAGCGTAGAAAATAAATAAGAAAACAGAAATTAAAGGATGAAAAATTCCCTTAGAGGCAAGCTATAAACAGAAATCATACTAAACCAAACACTTCTTCTCTTCCCCCCCACAATCACCAATAACTTAACTGCAGCTTCACTCCATGAGGGAGCAACTACTACAACCGACAATTTTTCATCAAATATTTGTTTTTTCAAGCTGCAACTTGTGAGGCAGGTTTAGCTGCATTCAGCAAAGACACAAAATTCATAAAATTCAAACACTATAGGAAAAGGGAAGAAAGAACGCACATTCAGCCAAACTGAATCCAAAGCATACAGAAATAATGGCAATTTGAAAGGAAAAAAAATAGAAGACCATCGCACTATATTGCCAATTATAATAATGGCATTTCCTTAAACTGCATTAACAAAGCCATACGAGTCCAAGCTAAGTAAAATAGTGCAATTGTGCACAATTAATCAAAGATTTCACTTCTAAAAATCCCTAAATGATGACAAATAAGAAGGATTTAGTTTCCTATTCTTTACTCCTGGAGGCAAACCAGAGCATTAATGATGAGAAAGAACATACCTTGTGGTCACCTCCACCAGTAGCAAACCTATAGCCACCGGGCTGGATATCAATGGAGAAAATTTGCATTCCTTCATGCCTAACCCAACTGGGTTTCTCCGCAATCATCTTATATAAGCGATTATCTAACCCAAGAAGAAATCTTTTCAATTCGTTTCCTCAAAACCCACCAAAAGGTCATCAAAGTTCATATCTTTTTCAACATTAAAACCCTCAATTACACCAAAGAAACAAGACCCAGTTCACAAATGAACACCTACTTCATTACAAACAAACAAAAGGGTATCTTTGTATGGCTAATTGTAGGTGTTTCAACAAGAAAAGACGTGAACTTGATAGAACAAGAAACCTTCTTTGAAATCTCCAAGTCCCTATAAAATCCTAAGAAATTAAAAAGAGAGAGGATTGCAAAAAACTTTTTTTCTCTACTGAAGGTCAAAATATAAAAGCACAGGAGATTGCTTGAGTGTGCGTGAGTGAAGCACAGAGTCAGTGGGTGGACGACTATTACAGAGTACAGAATTGAAAGAAAAGGCAAAAAAGATTGCAAAGATGAAAAGAAAAATAGGGTTTAGATTTCGAAGAGGACAGTAAGATAGAATGGGTCTTTGTATTGCAACTTGCAAGTTGGGTTTCAGCGTTACCTTTTTTCTTGTAAGTTAAAACTGTGGCTGTGCCTTTTCTTGGTGTACCGTACTGTCCTAATTTCTTGCTACCATTCTATACCAAAACAAATGGGTAAACTACATTTTAGCCTCATATATTTATTAATATTTCATGTTGATCCTTATGTCTTATTTTTTAAAACAATTATGCATTCTTAAAGCAAGCTGAATATTTTTCACATACGTTAATATTCTTATATTATTTTTATTTTAACTCTCATGTAAACTATATGCCTCTAGATATATATTTTAACCCTGACTAGCATCCAAAACTTAACATTTCCTATGAACTTTAATTACCAAAGGAATAATTTTTATATTTTTAAAATAAATTATCATTTGATTGGATTTACTTAAATTTCAATAATGATTTACAATATTTTAAAAAATGAATATTACAATCTCTTCCTTTTAAACAATTTTAATCTAGTAAAATTTTTGTTTCATAATTTTCTATGTTATTTAGTGTATGTTATCTTTCTTTTGCTTGTTATTGCTTATGAAAAATAAGTTAATTCCTTTATATTATGATAGCAATATATTAATTTTATGTATGCTTTCAAAAATTCTATTTGAGATTTCTCAATTTGAGTTCATATACGTTTAAAACTGATCAATTGGTAAGGGAGGGACCTCATTGAATCACACTTGATAGGTAGAGGGTTCCTTTTAGTTTCCAAAGATCTAACTTGGCTGAAATTTTTTTTCCAGAGCATAAAACCAGAGATGCCGCAACTTGTTACACTGAAGACATGAAAACATGACTTTAAAGACCCTTACAGAACCTCAGAAAAATCAGACCTTCAAAACCCTCAGATACCTCTTCCATCTGCAACTCCACACTTACAAGCCTCTGCTAAAAAACGATAATGTTGCCTTGAAACCCCCGTTAGTTTCTAAACCTCCAAATTTGTCAGAAGCACACCCCGTGTTCTGTAAAAGTCCGCAACAAGACCCTGTGTGCTACAATCACTTGCTTTTTCAATGCTCTCGAGAGAACAGAAACAAAGAGGTTGCCGATCTCTTTGTGGGAATTCATCGTTCGGGTTTTTTTATTGATGGGTCAACTCTTTCTTGTGTTTTGAAAGCCTGTTCGTTCTTGTTTGATCGAAACTTTGGTATTCAAGTGCATAACCATAGTTTAAAGTCTGGTTTTTTGGAGGATGTTAGTGTTGGTACTGCACTTTTGGATATGTATTTGAAGAATGAGAATGTTGAAGAAGGGAGGAGAGCTTTTGATGAAATGGGGGCGAGGAATGTAGTTTCTTGGACCTCATTGCTCACAGGATATGCACAAAATGGATTGAATGTGGAGACATTGAAATTGTTTCATAGAATGCTAGTGGAGGGGATTAAGCCAAACCCATTTACGTTTTCCGCTGTTATTGGCGGTTTGACAGATGAAGGGATGGTTGAGGCGGGAATTCAAGTTCATACAATGGTGATAAAGAATGGGTTCGGGGTTGCTACGTATGCTAGCAATTCTTTGATGAATATGTACTTTAAGTCGGGGATGATTAGAGATGCTAGAGCTGTTTTTGATAGTATGACAGATAAGAATGCTGTTAGTTGGAACAGCATGGTTGCTGGTCTAGTAACAAATGGGCTACATTTAGAAACTTTGGATGTGTTTTACCATATGAGACTTGCTGGTGTAAAGCTCACGAAGATGGTTTTTGCCCCTGTTATTAAGCTGTGTGGAAATATAAAGGAATTGGGTTTTTCCAGGCAGCTTCATTGTCAGGTTTTAAAGAGTGGGTTTGAATATGATAAGAATATTAGGACTACACTGATGCTTGCTTACAGCAAGTGTGGGGAAATGGACAGCGCTTTCAAGATATTTTCTGTGATGGGTGATGAAGTTCGAAATGTGGTGTCATGGACAGCCATGATTAGTGGGTATTTGCAGAATGGTATGGGAGAACAAGCAGTTAAGCTGTTTTGCCAAATGAGTAGGGAAGGTGTTAGACCAAATGATTTTACGTACTCTACTATACTTACGGCTCAGGCTGGTGTTTCCCCTTTTGATATGCACGCACAAGCCATCAAAAGAAATTACGTTAAGTCACCTTCTGTTGGAACTGCACTTTTAGATGCGTATGTCAAACGAGGGAATGTTGATGAAGCTTCAAAGGTTTTCCAAAGAATAGAAGAGAAAGACATCGTGGCATGGTCGGCAATGATTTCTGGATATGCTCAAATAGGAGACACTGAGGGTGCTGTTAGGATATTTGTACAAATGGCAAAGGAGGGGATTAAACCGAATGAGTATACCTTCTCGGGTATCATTAACGCTTGTGCAGCTCCTACTGCAGGAGTGGAACAAGGGAAACAGCTCCATGCCTGGTCAATTAAATCAAGATTCAATAATGCTCTGTGTGTTAGTAGTGCTATTCTTACCATGTATTCAAAGAGAGGGGACATTGAAAGTGCATTTGAAGTTTTCAAGAGGCAAAGGGAAAGAGATTTAGTTTCATGGAATTCTATTATCTCTGGATATGCACAACATGGCTATGGAAGGAAAGCTCTCGAAGTATTTGAGGAGATGCAGAGGCAAAAATTGGAGATGGATGGTGTAACGTTCATCGGCGTCATTTCTGCTTGCACGCATACTGGACTAACAAATGATGGTCAAAGATATTTCGATATAATGGTTAAAGATCACCATATTGAGCCTAGAATGGAGCACTATTCTTGCATGGTTGATCTATATGGCCGGGCTGGAATGCTTGTAAAAGCCATGGAAATCATAAATGAGATGCCATTTCCAGCAAGTGCAAATGTGTGGCGAACTCTCTTGGCTGCTTCCTGTGTTCACCGTAATCTAGAGTTGGGCAAGCTTGCAGCAGAGAAGCTCATTTCTCTGCAGCCACAAAACCCAGCTTCATATGTCCTGCTAACAAATATGTATGCTTCGGTAGGAAAATGGAAAGAAAGAGCCAAAGTAAGGAAATTGATGGAGGAGAAGAAAGTGAAAAAAGTAGCAGGGTGCAGCTGGATCGAGGTGAAGAACAAGACCTACACTTTTTTGGCTGGTGATGTTTCTCACCCGCTTTCTAATCAAATTTATGCAAAACTTGAAGAACTGAGTAGCCGATTGAAGGGTGCGGGTTACCATCCTGATACTAGCTATGTGCTTCAGGATGTTGATGAGGAATATAAGGAGGCTATTCTCTCTCAACATAGTGAGAGGCTTGCCATTGCTTTTGGATTAATCGGCACTCCTCCTGGAACTCCTCTCCAAATTGTTAAGAACCTGAGAGTCTGCGGAGATTGCCACAGTGTTATTAAGTTAATATCAATTCTAGAAGGCCGGGACATTGTTGTCAGGGATTCAAATCGATTCCATCACTTTAAGGGAGGTTTATGCTCTTGTGGTGATTATTGGTGACATCATACTAGGTGCTGGTAACCTCCTTTGACAAGCTGGGGTCAACAATACCATCATCTGGGCCAAGGAGCCACATTAACTACATACACTGCAGAAACTTTCAGATAAAAACAGAAATATAAGGTTGCACGCACAGTGATGTTTATTCTCTACGTGACAGCTTTATGGTAAAATGACTTTGGAGAAGATTTTGACAGCTGAATTCATTTGAGCATGCTCTTTCAAGATTTAGAGTGGTGTGTGATTGCTGCTCGCATCAAAGTAAACTGATGGATTGATCAATTTTGAAAAGAACATTCACCAATGGATTATTTTGGCAGAGAAGTAGCGAATGTTGATTTAGGATTCACTTTGCTTAGAAGAGATCCTCACTCTAACTGGGCAATTGGCTCCATGAAGTAAACTGATGGATTGATCAATTTTGAAAAGAACATTCACCAATGGATTATTTTGGCAGAGAAGTAGCGAATGCTGATTTAGGATTCACTTTGCTTAGAAGAGATCCTCACTCTAACTGGGCAATTGGCTCCATCAGTAAACTGATGGATTGATCAATTTTGAAAAGAACATTCACCGATGGTGATTATTTTGGCAGAGAAGTAGCGAATGCTGATTTAGGATTCACTTTGCTTAGAAGAGATCCTCACTCTAACTGGGCAATTGGCTCCATGAAGTCGGGTGCGTTTTACTGTTTTAGCAACCAAAGTCCCTTAGCATGTGGCAATCAACTTTGGCTGGGCAGTCATCGTTCAATAATCTCTTTAAGCTTTACTGTCATTTATATAACTTTTTTTTTGGATTGGAGTAAACTCCGCTCTTAGAAAAACTTATTTTGTGTGCTAAGATAAGCAAGTAAAACCCCAGCTGTCTCAAATTTTTACAAAAGATACACACCCGACTCGTTCAAAACCTCTTTTATATATCTTTCTTTGTCATTACACTTCTTGGAGACCATTTATGCAATACATTCAAGTACATACGAGCTTATCTATATCTACATGTCTGCACATAATAATTTATTGCGGTTAATTTTCTCTGGGCTCGTTCATTGGTTGTTAATAAAAACTCTTACAATGTTTATATAAAGTATGGAGTGGCCATCACTTTCTGGTATTTATGCCTTCACTGAACACCGCAGTTTCTTTCTTGCAGGTAAAACAGCTGAAGTCCTGAGTTGCGCTGAAAAACTGAAAGGATCATGAGACTACTGTGTTGTGTCTCTGGGCTAGCCGATGGAGTTTTATGGATGTTGAGATTAGGCGACAATAAACTTTCCCGGTCTTATTATTCTGATTGAAACATGTGATCTTGTTGAAAGTTTCCTGGGATTAGAAGAATATTTGGCAAACCAATGAAAGCAGTTGACTGATACATCAAACTTTCGATTCACGCTATTTATATTAAATGAAAATTTACTGAGCTTTAAATTTAAATTGATTCATGTTATTTTGTCCTTGATTTTATTAAAAATAAAATAATAATAATGAGATTCAAACTCATAGTTATTAGATTAACAAGACTTTAATATCATGATAATAAATTTTCTAATCTAAAAGTTTCAGATATTAGATAAAATATTATAATATAATTTATATTATTAAAGAATTATATAGAATGAGTATTTATTAAATAATAATTTTATTTAAAAGTTTAAACTATTAAATAAGGTCTAAAATATTATTGATATTATTTCTTAATATATTTCCTCAAGTGAAAACTCATTACTCTTGAGATTTACACAGATTTATATTATTTTATGATAAATATTTATCAAATAAAATAATAATAATGAAATTCAAATTTAGATTGAAACAAAATCGTTAAATCATTTCAAGTGAAAATTTAAAATATTAAATGAAATATTAAATATAATTTATATTATTTTTGGTTTTTATGACTGTTGGAAACATTTTAAAAACGAAAATTTGTTATATAAAAAATAAAAATATCTAATCCGGCAGCTGGATTACAGGTAACTGAGAGTCCCCTTAAGCTTGAAGAAATGGCAATAAAAACCCTAATCCAATCTATTTCAATTTTGTTTTGTCCCCCGCTCTCATCAATCACCTTTCACCTCCAACACGCCACCTGTACCCACTTCCTTAATCGCCATTGATCTGTCATCAAAATAAAATGTCGCCATCAGAACAGATACCCAAATCCCCATCACGTCACGCCGCCACCTCATCTCGGGTTTTGTGCGGAGGCAAAGCATTGTTTCATCCTCGAGTTCCAGTGCACGTAAACAATTGAACGAGAATCAAACAGAAGAGGAACTCGTAGGATTGGAGGGAGATTCATCTGAAAATCTTCCAAATCTGATGAAGAAGGTAAACCAGATAATTAAGACAGCTCTGACAGTGAGGCTACAGGAAGTGATGAGGATATATATCGAGCCCATCAACCTTTAATGGAATTATATTAACGAAATATCATATCAAAAAAATCTAAAAATATTAATTTATTTTAAAATAAAAACTCCCGAACACCCCCCGTGTGACATCTCTATATTTCAAGGATTTGAGTTATGTTTCTGCAGCTTTAACAGTCGGATAATACAAATGCAGCATCAAAAAAAAAAAATGCATATAAATAAAGACAGGTATTTCAGGAAAAGCCCGCCCCTGAGCCTAAGAAAATGGGCCGGGCCTAGGAACAACTGACCCCTAATTTCTCTAAATTAAAAAAACAATTATATGAATTTCTTCTCTTCGAGTTTTTTAAACAACAAAGATATTTGTTATATATATAAAAAAAAATCTAATCCGGCCGCCGGATTGCAGATAACTAAGTCCCCTGAAGCTCTTAGAAATGGCAATAAAGAACCTTATCCAAACAATTCTGTCTGTTCCCCACTCATCAATCACCTTTCACTCCTACACGCCACCTGTACCCACTCCTTGATCGCCAGTGAGCTGTCATCAATATAAAACGTCGCCATCAGAACAGATACCCAAATCCCCATCACATCACGCTGCCATCTCATCCTCATCCATATTCTATCAGGTCCGAACCACTCACCGTTTTGATACTTCAATTCCGACCTTTTTGATATTCTAACGGCCAGGATTACTCTACTATTTGCACGTGATAATTTACTTTAAAAAACAAAAATCAACTCCTAGATTCCGCTGCAAATACGATGTGCATTTGCCGCGCTACACTATTTTGTAAGTCTGCGTGTGAATCAATATTAAATTTAAAATAATATAATTAAGATATATTTTTTAAAATAATTTTCATACAAGAATATAATAATAAAAATAACATTATAGTATTAAAATCATCTAAAACAAATCTTAAGTGCGATGTGAAGGAAATATTTTCGCATGAATTAGTGTATCCGTGCTATATCAAAATTTTTTAAAAAAAAATTAAGTAGAGAAAATCGCATAAAAATGTGAAACTGGCGTATTATTATTATTAGAAAAAATATTATTCTCTTACTAAAAAAAATTTCAACCATAATCATCACGTACGAACAAACAAACGGCCGTTGACGGCTTCGTCGAAGCCTACGCGCCTACATTTCACAGCGTTAACCGACGGTGGCGATGTGAAGGAGTTCGCAGGTGAGGGATTGACAGTCCGGCGGTACGGGCCGAACCACTTGTTTTGCATGTAACGGTTTTTTCTCCAGGGAGGCAAGTAGAGTTCTCCGCTCTTCAAAGATCTCCTAGCCGCGTCACTTATGCTCTTCACGATCGTCTTCAAATCCTCACTTTTGCCCACGAAAACACGAGGGAGATGGTGCAGAAGCTTCGAGTACTGGCTCGTAGGCCTCGCGATCTCGAATTGAGAAGCGAAATCGAGATCCACTACGTAACGGTTCTGCAATGACGGGGATTTCAATTGCAACACCACGTCGATGAACTCGTAGCTTCCGGCAGTCAAGCCACCGCCAGAGGACTCCCATTTAGTCTTGCAGATCGCTGCATTGTGACCTAATTCTCTCAAAAAAGACATCACTTTCCGCCGCATAACAGGTCTTTGATGATTTCTCAAACACGAAAACCCCTCCATCGCTTTCGACACATGAAAGAACAACAAGTTTCTGTATGAATCGGTACTGCTTGATCTGATCATATCTCCGACGAAGTCTGTGCAATCGATTGCCAAGTCGACTCGCTCTGAATCTGACCCGTAACCATGAGTCGATTCGTGTGCAAAATCGGAGTCTTCCTCTTCAAGAAAGCCGTGAACGAGGCCAGACAGGCATGATGAGTCGTCGTGATCAGCTGAGTGCTCGCTCCCGCTACTAAAGCTACGGATTTGACAGCCAATGAGTCGAGCTTTAGCTTTGTCGTCGAGGGGGTCAGTAACTCGTTTCGCCCTTGCAAAACCTGACATTTTTTAATTTTATTATTTTTGTTTTAAAAGGGTTTTGTGCCCTAGGTTTTCCAAGAAGAAGTTGCAGTATTATCTATATAAGAAGATGAAGAAGAAGAATTGGTGTAGGTTTTGAGAAGCTAAGCGTTAATTTAAGATTTAAGGACAGGGAACATGGAGGAAGGCGACACATGTGATAAGGTTTTTAAAGAGAAAAAGAAGAAATAACCCGTCTAAGAAGATAAGATAAATTAGTTTTCAAGATGGAATTTGCCTGGGAATATGCGGTGGCAGTGTCTGTAAAATACCGGGGTTAGCTGGTACCTTTTTTTAATCTTCTGAAATGGTTTTCTGAGTTACGGGAGAGGATATGATCATACGACCAGGGAGGAGCCTATCCAACGGCACCTAGGGTTTATATATATTCGAGTTGCACTCACAGCAGGTGAGATGGATTGGAGGGATATGATATTTCCTGTTGTCGATGGGGCCGGGGTGGTTGCCTTGAGTTTGGCACGTGGGTCAATGGAGATAGAATGGCGACACGTGGGGATATATGGTGGGGTCCAGGATTAGCCTGCCTCTTCGAGGTAGGGAAGGGTGAGGTGTGGGGGGCACGTGATAACAATGTGCTTATATGGACACGTAGGATTAGGTAATAATTAATTAGGGCTTAAGAAAGAAAGAAGGGTTTGAATGGCCATGGCCATTGAGAAAGATGTTCAAAAAAAACTTGTCGGGGAATATGCAATTTTTCTGATGACTTTTCAGAGTTGAAAGTCGAAACATCTGATCTCTTTGTCAGTATTACTGCTGGAATCCAATATTTCCTGTAAGATTTCTGCAACAGCTGAAAGATATGGGCAAGACATCGAGTTCCAGAGATCATGTTGCCATTGATGGATCTCCCACCAGACCAGTGCCTCGGTTGATAGTACAGAAGACTAAGCTACCATAATATTCAGACAAGGTGCTGTAGTATCTGGCTGCATATAAAAGTTGCAAGATTATCATTGACAATGAAAGTTATATCAATGCAGTATCTTCGAATAATATTATGTCATTTTTAATAATAACTCAATAGTAATTAATGAGAATATATTTTATCCCTATCAAGTTCCTTAAACTATCATGATGAGGTTTGGTGTAATGTGATTCTAATGAATGTAGTACATGTTATTTTTAGGAGGCCATGAATATATGATTAAAACTTCATCATTTCTAGTCAATTAAATTGATTTATTTTATTTTATTTTTAAGGCAAAAGGATCAAACTCATTGGATTATAATCAAGACAAAACATTAAAAACAAGAATAAAAAAAATATGAATGAATAAAGACTTAATATAATGAGTCCAAAAGAGGTTAAAAATGAGATTAACAAAGAACTTATTATGTTTAGTTCAAATATAAAATAGTTTCAAGAAACTCTTTGGTAGAATTACCTAAAATATAGCTAGCATAATAGGTTTAAAAAAGTTTGAAAATGAGGTTCATAAAGAGTCCATGATGCCTATTTTAGTTATAAAAGTTTTTGGAGACTTTCAAGTAGAATCACATGAGTATATAAGTAAAATGTTAAAAGAATTTAAAAATAGTTTAATTTCGAGTTCCTTAATTCCTTGACATTTATACTTAACACCCACCTTTTATAGGTTTTGAGCAGTCTTACAAACCTCCTTATTTTTAAACTTTTATGATTGACATCTAAGCATGTCATGGATTTTGAACTACCTTATAAGCTCTTTAATGTTTATTCCTCTATATTTGGCATACATTATGTCATGAATCTTGAGTACTTTGTTGAGATTATAAGTCCTTACCTCTTAATCATGATTATGTTCAATTTTTATCCATCAAGGATTTAAAAGGACACGTTTTCTCTTTCATATTAATTAACAGTCACAAACCTAGGATAGCGGTGAATCTTTCTCTTTTATCTCCTCACTCTAAAATGTTTGATTCAATTGAGTCTTTTGCATATAGAGTTTATAATTTGTATACCGAGATTATAAAACATTTTCAGTCTAAGTAGTGAACAATGCAAATGTCAAATTGATTAGCATAAGTATAATGATACACTTTATGTTGGGGATTATTTCATGATATAGATTAGACTTGAACAATGTCCTTTAAAAATTAGTCATAAATTACTAGTGAGTAGTGTTAGATCATTCAAAGTATTACAAATGATTGGGTCAAATAACTATATCATTAAACTACCATTAAGCTTTAATATTTGCTCTATGTTTTACATGAAAGACCTCATTAAATCCTTAATGATCCTTTTGAAACCCTTGCCTTACAATTCTTATCTTTGGCATAAAAGGAACATATTGATGTTATCTTTGCCAAAAAAAAAATGATCTTTTCTTTTTAGCTTATTACTTCATTTTCAAAATCTCTTTTGCACCGCATCAAAAGCATTTGGAAAGTAACATCTATTATTATCTCAAACACTCCCCAAGTTGAAAGGTAACATGAAATATCACAGTGAAAATATGGAACTATGAATCTTATTTGACAAGAATTTATCAAATAACTAATTCAACATAAAAACATAAGTTATTAGATTAATTTTCAAAAATAGTTCTGTATAACTCCTTAAATCCGTTTTGCACTTAAAATTTGCATATATTTACTATTATTTATAGTTAATTTTATTAATTTTATTAGATTGATTTGAACTTGTAGTCATTTAATTATAAAATCTCTGATATCATATCAAGTAACACACACAAATTTAAGTTAAAAAAGCTTAAGTTGTTTGGGTTTCTAACTGAATTCGTCTTAGGAATTAGTTGACTAGAAAATTTGATCTCATTTTAATTTTTAAATTGTGATTATTATATGTGTGACTCATTAGATATCCTTATAAGTTAGTCCATATAAAAATCATAATTCTAAAAATTTATCATCAATTCAATAATAGATGGACATATATTTGAAAATCAAATATAATATCTAGCAATGAGTCATTATCCTATAAATATTAAAAAAATTCATACTTAACATTTCAATAACTAACTTTTCAGAGTAATTATTAACTTTTTATCAAGAATGTTTTAATTTAGACAATATAGTATGAAGGATGTCTGTATTGTCAAATCATATTAATTCTTGACATTATAGTCATTGATTTTTTTAATAAAAATTTAAAAGTATTTCCAGACTCATTTCACCTTATTCAAGAATTTCACAATGAATACTATTTGAAAACATGTATAATATTTTTTTTAATTCATCTATAGTATCCTCTTTTGATTACTCAAATATTTTCATATTATTTATATTATATCCAATATCCACATACTTGTTACCCTTCATTAATATTGTGTAGTCAAGATCAAAACATATACTCTCTATATAAAATAACTTAGTAATCTTAAATATAAAAATTACTCATCTGCATATTAGATTTAGATATCCCCCAAGCCCCAGTTTATAAAAGCAACTTTTTTTCTTTCATAAAGAAATAAACATAATATGCATTAGTCTCAACAACTCCAATTAATTTCTATTTTTATATAACATTAACCAAGAATATTTAGAATCGACCGTTTCGATGTATAGAAATTTCATAATTATAACAATTTTATAATTTTTTTTATAATGAGGTTTTGTCGCATTAACTTTATTTTTACTCCACATTCATTAATCAAATACAAATAAATATTAAAGATAAAATAAGTATTGTGATTAATAATAAATATGTTATATGAGTAAAATCAGTGTTGCGTACAAGCAACCGATTGATTATAGAGCATATTCACTAACGAAAACTCTGAGATTAATCATCTGCCTCTTGAACACAGAAACAACTGAATCTCTTTGGGCAGCAAGGTGAATAAATCTGTATAGCTGTATCTAACAGTGAATCATCCATGAGTTCAAACAATATCTTTATGTGCAATGTTAGATGACAATGCTTCATTTTGTGTTTTTCCTTGGTGTCTTTTCGAAAGCTCTTCCCTGTAAGAAAATGTTCATGTGATGGCCTGAGAACACAGTACCTGCAAGCTGGTGAGCCTGCTCTTCTGTTAGAATGGCTGGAAAACCTTGGAAGCTTTTATTATAATGGTGAATTGCTGCTTCCTTTGCTTCATCAAAACTGAAAATTGGACAGATTCATTAAGAGACGTCAACATTACACTAAAAATTGGACAGAAAAACTATGTAGTGGTTGAAAATATGAACTCCTAACATGGTACATGCCTTTTCATAGCCTATCCAAATTCCACAGAACTAAGAATATGCTTTGTATTAACATTCTAAAGCCGGCTACTGATAGAGAGAAAAGATTTGCTTATAGGAAAGATGATATAATCCAAGTTAATACATTGAGAATGCATGTTTCTCTTGAACCTGGCTTCTGCGAGCCCAAATATTTCCTTACCTGGATACTGATCTCGACACTCACAAAGACTATTTGTGTTTTTGTGCAAGGGCCATTTCTCAAAAAAGAAAAGAAAAGAAAAGAAAATCGCATAAAAATGTTCTAAACTAGCATATTATTATTATTATTATTATTATTATTATTAGAAAAAATTATTATTCTCTTACTAAAAAATTCTTCTTCAACCATAATTATCACGTACGAACAAACAAACGGCCGTTAACGGCGCCGTCGAAGCCTACGCGCCTACATTTCACAGCGTTGACCGACGGTGGCGACGTGAAGGAGTTCGCAGGTAAGGGATTGACAGTCCGGCGGTACGGGCCGAACCACTTGTTTTGCATGTAACGGTTTTTTCTCCAGGGAGGCAAGTAGAGTTCTCCGCTCTTCAAAGATCTCCTAGCCGCGTCACTCATGCTCTTCACGATCGTCTTCAAATCCTCACTTTTGCCCACGAAAACACGAGGAAGATGGTGCAGAAGCTTCGAGTACTGGCTCGTAGGCCTCGCGATCTCGAATTGAGAAGCGAAATCGAGATCCACTACGTAACGGTTCTGCAATGACGGGGATTTCAATTGCAAAACCACGTCGATGAACTCGTAGCTTCCGGCAGTCAAGCCCCCGCCAGAGGACTCCCATTTTGTCTTGCAGATCGCTGCATTGTGACCTAATTCTCTCAAAAAAGACATCACTTTCCGCCGCAAAACAGGTCTTTGATCATTTCTCAAACACGAAAACCCCTCCATCGCTTTCGACACATGAAAGAACAGCAAGTTTCTGTATGAATCGGTACTGCTTGATCTGATCATATCTTCGACGAAGTCGGTGTAATCGATTGCCAAGTCGACTCGCTCTGAATCTGACCCGTAACCATGAGTCGACTCGTGAGCAAAAACGGAGTCTTCCTCTTCAAGAAAGCCGTGAACGAGGCCAGACAGGCAAGGTGAGTCGTCGTGATCAGCTGAGTGCTCGCTCCCGCTACTAGAGCTACGGAGTTGACAGCCAATGAGTCGAGCTTTAGCTTTGTCGTCGAGGGGATCAGTAACTCGTTTCGCCCTTGCAAAACCTGACATTTTTTAATTTTATTATTTTTGTTTTAAAAGGGTTTTCTGCCCTTTAGGTTTTCCAAGAAGAAGTTGCAGTATTATCTACATAAGAAGAAGAAAAAGAAGAATTGGTGTAGGTTTTGAGAAGCTAAGCGTTAATTTAAGATATTTAAGGACAGGGAACATGGAGGAAGGCGACACATGTGATAATGTTTTTAAAGAGAGAAAGAAGAAATAACTCGTCTAGGAAGATAAGATAAATTAGTTTTCAAGATGGAATTTGCCTGGGAATATGCGGTGGCAGTGTCTGTAAAATACCGGGGTTGACTGGTACCCTTTTTTAATCTTCAGAAATGGTTTTTTGAGCAAAGGATCATACGACCAGGGAGGAGCATATCCAACGGCACCTAGGGTTTATTCGAGTTGCACTCACAGCAGGTGAGATGGATTGGAGGGATACGATTTTTCCTGTTGTCGGTGGGGCCAGGGAGGTTGCCTTGAGTTTATCACGTAGATTAGTAACTGTTGGATACTATGTTTTAAAAATTAAAAAAATACTATTTTATTTAAATTATATTACTTTGATGTATTGATATCAAAAATTATTCTAAATAAAAAAAATACTTTTAAAAATAATCACAATCATACTCTCAAACTTGAACTTAATAGAGATCGAATGGGGAGTTGTGGACACATATGGATATATGGTGTGGTCTAGTGTTAGCCTGCCTCTTCAAGATGTGTGTGTGTGCGGTTTGTACTTGAGGACCTTGGTGAAATGCAGACCAAGGCAATACCATTGTATTGTGATGATATGTCAACAATTTCAATAGCCAATAATCCAGTTTTCCATCGGAAAACTAGATACATAAAAAACTAGATACATAAACAAGAGATATCATTTTATTAGAGAATCCTTGAAAAAAGGATTGATTAACAAGCGGTTATGTAGAAGTGAAGAGCAACTAGCAGGGAATATGCAATTTTTCTGCTGACTTCTCAGCGTTGAAAGTCGAAACATCTGATCGGTTTGTCATTATTGCTGTTGGAATGCAATACTTTCTGTAAGACTTCAAGGTTGCTGCAACTACCGAAGATATGGTCAAGACATCGAGGTTCCATAGATTATGTTGCCATTGATGGATCTCCCACCAGTGCCTTAGTTGATACAGGAGACTAAGCTGCCAAAATATTCAGACAAGGTTCTGTAATATCTGGCTGCAGATAAATATTGGAATTCGAATTGTTAGACCAAATCACACTTCAAAGTTTAAACATTTCATTTCTTTCTTTTCTACCTTTCTGTCATCAAATTTAAAAATTACTCATGTCCGAGTAATAGCACTTGGTCCTTGTGAGAAAACATGGTCCCTTCCTGTGCAGATTTTGGGTTCAAAACATCAACTGTTGGAGCAATTATTGGCTCTTGCTATTGGCTTTTCGCAGTCAGAGAAGTGTTTTGTAGTTTTCACTTCAATCATGTCACCTCGAGGCTTTCTTTTTGTTTCTTTTTCTTTCCTTCAGTAAGTGTTAAAAACATTTTACAATGATATGATCAAGAGGTCCGGATATATATATATATATATATATATATATATGAAAAGAATCTGAGGAGAATGGACATGAATTTTTACTTGGAAAAATCATTTGACGAAAGTCTGCTGTTGTTCGAACAAAAAAGAGATTGGGCAAGTCTGAAAAGAGGAGCAATTCGAGGCTTTCTTTTTCTTTCCTTCAGTAAAAAATTCTTTAGGCAACAACCTAAAAGACTCCCTTTTGTGTCCGCGTATATGCCTGAAGCTGTTTGCTGCTTCTTACCGCTTATTGAGCATGAATTACAAATTGAAAGCTAACATCTTCGACAGACACTTCCACCTACTTGTATTGCTACAGCCTTTTGTCTTTGAATATCAGTAAGAACCTCAGTTGTGTGCTCGACCACAATTAATTAATCTTCCCTTCAATCTTGGCAGCGCCTAGGGTATGATCCTTGCAAATGTTGGGAGTCTTACCCTACGCGTTGCCCTTGAAAGGGAGAATCTTGCCGTAAGACTTATTTTACCTTGTTAAAAAAATTTACAATCAATATTATTTAGCAACATGTATAATATTATTTTTTTTATTCATCAAAGGTAATGAATGATTACTCTAATATTTTCATGTTGTTTTTATATCCAACATCCACATGCTCGTTATCCTTGATTAAAAATAATGTGTGATCAAGATCAAAATATACACTTTCTATATAATATAATTTGGTAATCTCAAAATTAAGAATTACTTGCACATCTATCAGACACATGTGATATCTTTATATGGGATTTTTTGTGGGTTGGTTTAGTTTACATGTCAGTTGGCAAACACCTATATATTAGATCTAGGTATCCCCGAAGTCTCGATTTATAAAATCTATTTTTTTCTTTCATAAATAAATTAACATAATATGAATTAGTCTCAACTATAGTTGTTCGTTTCGTTTCGTTCAAGCTGAAACGGCCAAAACACCCTGTGCCAATTAAAAAAAACAAGACAAAACAACGTAATTTTTACTCTAATTTTTATTTCAGCCCGTACTGGAAATTCTAGAAGGCCGAAATACACCAGGAATATGCCGGCTATTCCATTTTGGTCCCGAAAAAATATTCATCCGACATTCCTGTGGGATAACCCCTAGCCCATCAAATTAAATTTCAAATGCAATTCTTTAATTATTGCTTTTGCTCCGCATGTCAATTCTTTCTCATTATATATATATATATATTAAAAATTAGAAAACCAAAATCAAAACAATAAAAATTAAAAAAATATATTATAAAAAAATAAAATTGTTTCATCAACATTAAAAAATAAAAATTATATTTTTGTTTTGTTTTTTGTCATCAAGAAAATAAATCGAAACACCCGTCACCTTCATAAAAAACAATTTAAAAAATAGTTAATTATTTTTCGTGTTTATCTGTAGTTGTGATGAACTAAATAATATATAATGTTTAGAGATATTTCTAATTTTGATATTGTTTGTTTGACTTTGTATTTGTATTATATAATTTTAAGTTAATTTATCTTGAATTTGAATTATGTTTCTTAAATTAATATTTCAATTTTATATATATATATATATGAACAGTACAACCCTGAAACTGCGTACCAAAACGCTCTGAAACCGAAAATTTTTTTGTACCAATAGAAAAAACAAAACTAACCATTATGATCTCAACAACTAATTAATATTCAATTGTAATATAACATTAACCAAGAATATTTAACAACTATGTTTTAATGTAATAGAAATCTCATAATTAGGGGCATTTCTACTTGACAGAAGTTTGTCTAGACAGATGCTTTTTAACCACAAACGACTATGCTGACATATTAGATTCTGCATTCTGAGTAGTTCTCTGCATGATCTGTGCACTAAAATCCAGCGTGTGTGAACGAGTACGGAATCTCACTCATCACATAGCATTCCAGGGGTTGAAATTCAAGTCTAGCACTCTGGGGATTTTAATCTTTAATACGCACCAAATTATTGTAAAGGGTGCATCCTTAGGATTTTGATGATTAAATTATCTAATCTTTATAAGCTGATTCAAGAATCCATGGTTGTCATGCTCAAAAAATTCTTACAGTACAATCTAGCTTTCTGTGATGTTTGAACCTAATCACTGTCATTTTTTCCTCCTCCCTATTTCGATGGATACCAAATTTAGATGCCTTGAAATAATATCAATTCATTTTGAATGGCTTAATTTAATATATATATATATACTCTACAGGTTAGAAGAGCATATGATCTCAGGTTCTTAACGAAGATCATATGCATTTGCCTTGGCTGTCGTTCACCTCACCTAAGAATCAAGGTTAAGAACATAAAAGAGGATCCCCCCGCCCCATCCCATCACCCCCACTCCAAGATATCCTGTAATTCGACCCCCTGGTAAAAAAGCATGATTAGCAAGCAATGACATGGCAAAATTAAGTTGGCAAGATGCATGGTGTATTATTACGTCCACAATTCTGTGGCAATATTTCTGAAACTCTTCTTTTTACACAATCTTAAACAAGCAATTTCAGTTTTTTCATCCCAATACAAAGGGAAGGTCAAGTCACCTTTCCCCAATGTTCAAATAATTCCGTGGACCCAGTAGCAATAACTAAATTACAAATAACAGTGGCGGCACTCACAAGCGTGGGCCATTGTGTCTCTATGACATCATCTGCATTAACCTTCCTCCCCGAACTCCTTTGTGAATCTTTCATGGACATCTAGATCACCTTTGCTCACTGTTGGCCTTTGTCTTGCTAGGACCTTGTCAAAATCTGTTTTCATTATTGGGGGTGGAAGGAGCTGCAGATGTAGTATCAGCATCGATAAATTTTGTTACTAAAACAAAAAGGCAGACAAGAAATCAAAATGCAGACATCCCCACTTGTTATCTCCCAAGGTCTACATATATTTCCTTTAAGACAAATAAGCTTTTTGTACATGTTTAGAAAGAAAGAAAAAGAAAGATATTTGATTGTAAGTCATTGCTTGATGCAGTGGCAAAGACATGAGATCGCAAATATAAAACGACAAGTTCAAGCGTTATTAGCGGCCATGTCATCAAAAAAGCTGCAGACATGCCTAATACTATATTCTACCTCTCAAAACCCAAAATAGGGCAATAACAGATCTTATTTTAAAGCATCTGCACTTACCTTTTCTGCAAGTCCTTTTGCTGCAAGCTCCTGCATCGAGATTTGGACAGCACCAGGTTGCTTTGGTCCACAAGGCACCCACATATTATCAGGATTATTTATGAAAAACATAGCATCTTGGGTTTTACGAACTGGTTCAAAGAGGACATCTTTAACCTGAGGGGCAAAAATAGAGCAAAAAGAATGGCATCAGCCACACAAACCATTATGACCAAGGAAAAAATTAAATAAAAGATAGGGGCAATGTGCTTACACAAACAGCAATATCTGAACCTGAAAAACCCTGTGTCTTTCGACCCAAACTTTCAAAATCACTTTCAGTCAAGTTGTGAGGAGTATCTCCAAGATGCACCTGTGCAAATAATTCAAGACACAGCAAAATCTCATAAAACATGTAGCTTGCATAAAGATGGCCTCATATCAAAATATTTCTTGCAGTGGAGTAATACTATTACAAAATCAATGACTAGACATAATACCTTGAACATGTGCTGCCGAGCCTTAATTTCGGGTAGTGGGATATATATGCGCTTATCAAAACGTCTCCTGATGGCCTGTGCTCACTACTGATTATAAACAGTGCCAAATAGACTTGATGATTCAAAATTAAATGCCAAAAATAATCTCAGAACCCCCTCACCTGATCTAGAGCATATGGAGTATTTGTTGCTGCAAGAACAAGAACCTTCTGATCATTGTTCCCTACACCCTATATATCAGAAAGACAAGGTCAGACTCCATAATAAAAATTGAAAATATGAATTCACAAACTGTTAAGTCGGATTTTACATTACCATCTCGAATTCAAGGAAACAATACATACTAAAACTAACTTATAATCCATTGTATTGAGTTTATCTTAATAACAAAAAACTGGCAAAAATCCAGTCTCAATCTATCTTTTGGCTTCTGCACCATCAAGGCCAGAAACTTTTCTCAGCCAGAATATTTAACAAATGTGTTTGACAATTCTCTCACATAGTTAGATCAAATTTTACATTGTGAAATGAAAAGCATTGATAGTTGCAACTAAATGAAGGCAAAGTGAGTAAGAGGGTAAGGTGAAAGCCTAATAGCATAGGAGATCACATTCTCCCTCACTTCCAGCACATGAAAATAGATACCTGCATCTGCACAAGAAGTTCAGTCTTTATGCGTCTCGAAGCTTCACTCTCATTGCCCTCTCCACGTTGGCCACACAAGGAATCTATTTCATCGACGAAAATGATTGAAGGAGCACTTTCACGGGCCATTTGGAAAAGGTTTGAAACAAGCTTTTCACTCTCACCCATCCACTTTGAAACCAGATCTGAGGAAGAAATACTGGGGGGGAAAGGTTTCAAAACCAGCATGCTATGGTCTAATAACAAACAAACATAAAAGGTCTTGACACAGAACAGGTGAGATGTTTACACAAGGGCAAGAAACATGAACTGCTACAGCAATGCAGAAGATTGCTCCCTTGGGGGGCAACCATGCATACTTGAAACTAAGCAGAAATAAACATCAAACTGAAAAATGTATATCTTGAGGCAGGCATATATAAGGGTTTATTTATGATTAAAAAAATATATACCTGAAAAAAGTGGAGTCTGCTTCAGTTGCAACAGCCTTGGCCAAGTATGACTTTCCAGTTCCAGGTGGCCCATATAAAAGAAAAGCCCTCCAAGGCCGTCTCTTACCTAAAGAGAGCAAATGGAGGATTCATAAATTTAGCAAAACAAAACAAGTCAAAGTTGTGATTACAGGTTGACCAATTAATACTGATGGCCAACGCTGTAACCTAAAGTTCAAAACAAAATGCAGCATGGATTTCACTAGTGGAAGGTTGTCCTAACAAAGTAGGGCACCATTTGACAGCAATGATAGGCAAAGGACGCTGGACTTTTGAAAAGCCAATGATGAAACCACCTCTAAAAACTAGAGATAAAAGTCCCTCAAGCACTCAAAATCTCTTTTCCCTCTCATAACTATCTAATCAATTTGTGTAAGCCTATGCAAAGACAAGCAACCTAGAAAATATTATAAATGAGCCACTTCATATTGAGCACAATCTATGATAGTCTCCTATTACAAAAGTAATCATGAACCATACTGAAAGAAATATCAAAATATTACCACATGCATATGAGAATTTATAAGATCCAAAAGTTTCTCCTATTACTTTTAGAGACAGAACAGAAGCTACGGTAGCCAAACAATGCTTCAATAAGAAGTGGAGGATTTTCCCCAGATGAGAAGCAGGTGCTAGACATTCATAACTCTCGTTCAAAATTTGAATGTATCATTCATCATTTATGATCTAAAAAATATATCAATTCACCTTCATTTAAATGGAACAAAAATACAAGGCGACTCTATCAAAAACATGAAACTGAACTCATACTTGAAAAAACAAATTAGACAGTTACGAGGAGAAAACAAATTATCGAAATAGCTGCACAAATGACAGATTATGAATATAGAAATCATAGTCCCGTCAGCACAGTTTATTAATGACTTCATTAGCCAGTTAATAACCACACAAACACAATTCTCACGCACCAACAAACGAACCCAATTCTTTGATCCTCACTTACCAGATAAATCACATACTAATCTCTAATTAATCAAACATAGCAATCCATTCCAATCGACAAAACAGACAGCACTATATCAGTCACACATTGCCTCCTCCTAAAAAATCACAGTAACATACAAGTTCCCATCATTCAACCGCAATTTATCAAACCCCCCAAAAAAAAACGAAATCAGCAAAACTAAAACCTACCTGTAAAAAACTGAGGGAACTTGACGGGCAAAATAACAGCTTCTTGCAGAGCCTGCTTAGCACTCTCAAGACCAGCCACATCATTCCACTTCACATTAGGCTTTTCTCTTATAATCGCCGAGTTCAATCCAGCTCTCAACTTATCCTTCTCCCGATCATCCCCATCCTCGCCATCTTTCGGCTTAGTCTTGGGCCTCGTCGCAAAGGCAGCATCCCCGTTAGAATTAGGCCCAGGACCTCCTTCATCAAGAACAGTCTTGATCTCCTCGGCCCGACGAAGATACTCGTTGAATTTCTGAGTGATAGCTTCACGAATTTTAGGGTTCTTCTCGTATTTCAAGTGAGTCCTGAAGTATTCAAGCGCGTTCATGTATAAAGGAAACGCCTTTGAGTAATTCCCTGCATTGTCTTCCTGTACAGCTTGTTTCACGTACTCTATTGCTTGTTCTTTGAAATTGCTGTACATAGCTAGGGTTTGATTCCGATTAGATTTATGAGAGGATGGATGATGATTGCATGAGAGAAGATTTGATTTTTTGGAGAAATTTTTGAAAATCTAGAAACTGGGGATTTATTTGGTTGGATTTTGTTAATCAGAGAGATTGGGACTGGGATTTTGAGAGGAGGGAGGGATTGGAAAGGGGAGAGGCGAGAAGAGATGTGAGGGAAGGAAGCGCGTGGGAGAAAGAAGGAGCCATTTGGATTAAGGAAAGTTCTTAAGAAAGTGTGTTCCTGGTATTGAAAAATTGCTCGCCAGATTGTTTACATTAATTAATAAAAATATTAATCAAATAATGTTTCGAGGGTAATTTGTTTTTATAACCGAATCACGATATAATAACTAATTCTCGTATTTAGTGAATATCTTATAAATTTTATATACATGTAAAGTGATAATACATACATGTTAAGATTTGAATCCTGATATAAAATAAACAAACAAGTACTCATCTACTAGGTCTATTAGACACCAGCTTTCATTTTGAGGATAATTTTGATATAACATTTGTGCTTCGAATAAAATATAATGAAAATGATATTTTATAATGATATGAGGATATAAGTGGTTTTGATTCTATCATCGAATAAAAATATATAATATATATTTTATTCAAGTAAATAATATTTTTTTCTTACAAAAATAACGTTCCTATCATGAATTTACAATGATTCAGAGGGGATGAATTCGTTGAGGTTTTTATTATACAATTATTATGTTCAAATAAATTATTATTGAGGATTCAATTGAAATTTAAGTTAATAAAAAGAGAGCTTATATATTATTGGTATGTTTATATAAAAAATCATCAAATATTTATTATTTAAAAAAGAAAAGATAATCACTCAAATGAAGGGTCCTCATAGAAAAGCACCAGCACCACTAAATTTTTCAGTGTATTTAAAATAATATATTACTTAAAACCAAAAAATATTACTGTCAAATTTCTTATTTCAGTTTTCATGAAACAAGTAAAAAGGAGGAGGAGGAGTGGGTTTTACACTATCCTCTTTGCATCACATGATTTGTTAAATAATATTTTTTTAAATTTATTTTTGATATTTTTAATGTTATTATTTAATATTAGGTTTATAAGTTATTAAGTTTTATAATTTTTTAATGTAATTTTATATGTTTATCCTAGACTCATGATCTGAATCAGAAGTTTGACAAATTACCTTGAATGAGATAAAAAAAAATTATTTTTTTCTATTTTTTTATTTTATCATTCAACATTAAATTGATTATGAGTTGAACTTTATGTTTTGTTTTAGTTTTCTATGATTTATTCTTATTTTATGACCCGAATCTCGAGTGTAGCAGGTTAACCCTGGTTAACTTAAATTGTTTTTTTGTATGCTTTTTTTAATTTATTTTTTTTTATCAATTTTATCTTTCAACATTTGGTCAATAGAGAATTGAGTTTTATAATTTATTTTAATTTAATTTTTATTAGGTATCTTGATTTCAAGATTTAGATCGCAAGTTTAGAAAGTTAATTAGGGTTAATTCGAGTTTTTTTTAATTTCTTTTTTTTTTAAATTGCATTTGTTTTCAATTTCATCTTTTAATATGAGTTTATTGTAAATTGAGCTTCTCAATTATTTTAATTTATTTTTTTATGAAGTTATCATGATCTTATAACTTGGTGTGTAAATTGTGTGTTAGTTTGAGTTGACATGAATCGATCTAATATGCTATTATTTTATTTTTTTTATTAAAAAAGGTCATATATTAAATATTTATTTTAAATCAAATTATGTTTTAACTGTTATTTTGGATTATATTTGGATCAAGAAATTAAGTAAATATTGATAACAACACTACATATATTGTCAATTCTTTTATTGTTTACATTACAAAATTAATCCTAAATCTACATTGCAAAATATTAACAAATTACTTTTTTTTTATTTTCTGAAACAAAAGATTTATTAAAATTATCTCTTACTTTGTGCATAAGGTTGAAATGTATTTGATGATTCACATGGCATATATTATAAATAACCATATAATTAATTTATAGAATTCATGAATTTGGTTTTGATATTTTTAACAACTAAAAGTGATTATAAATTATTGCTTATGTCTTCTCAAAATAATTTCACCAAATCTAGTATTCAAAATATAAGTCATATTAACATCATTGGCAACATTTAGATAACCAATCAATTTTATTCTTTTTATTGTCAGTCATATTAACATCATTAGTCTTATCTAAGGTAATTGGTCAAGTATAATCTTAATTGTTAGATATACCTATGTCTCTAGTCTTATTTTCAGTAGTATCAATTCTAATTGACGGACATGTTGATGCCACAAGTCTCATTCCAAAAATCTAGTTAACTATCAATCCTAGTCATCAAACATATTGACACCACACCACTAGTTCTATTCTAGAAATCTAGTTATTATCAATCATTTTTATTAAAGTGGATGTCTGGGTCGGCTTGTGCGCACATCGACTAATTTCATGAGCCTTAAAATTAACGATCACGTAAGCTTTTAGTGGTCATCGTATTAATAATTAGAGGGCTTGAACCTAGAATCACATGGGGAGCAAACCTCTTAGTCTCAAGCTCTTATCATTGTATTGTCTATTAGATGGTTAATTATCAATCTTGATCATCAATCATATTGACACTACCAATCATATTATAGGAATATAGTCAATTATCAACCATGATTGTCCTACATATTGACGTCACTAGTTCCATTATGGGAATCTAGTCAATTTTTACCCCTTCAATATTCATGTTACAATTGATATAATAATAATAAAAAATTGTTGTTATTCAACATTAAGATACTTTAATGTAATAAATGGTTAAGATGAATAACACTTTCCTCATGAAAATCTCTTATTTCTAATTGTATCTCACGACATTTCTTGTATCACCAAGAGTAAAATATCATATATACAATTCAATTACTATAAAAATTTATTTCAAATTCAAATCTCAAACCAATAGCAAGGTAAATAGATTGTTTTCTCTACTTAAAAAGTATTCAATATACTATTTTACTTCGTGCATACATTTTTTTTATAAAACATCCTATATAAAAAAGATATGAGTTTTATTTTGAATAAAACCCTTACTCTTAATCAAACTCGTTAATCTACACATTTAACTAAAGGTTTCTCATCAATTCGGTTAAACCAAATCTTTCATTACATTATTCTACTAAAACCAAATCTACCTTTCAAGAAAACATATTTTCATTTACAAATTCAAAGAAATTGGCATATGATTTAAACATTGCACATCCCACTTGGCAATTTTTACCTCAACTAAATTAATTTCATCCATTATTCTTTTTGTCATTCCAAAACCAAACATACACAAGAAGGACAAACAAATTCTTCATGTTTCTTAAAATTCCTCAGATACCACCCTAAATCATTGATTGATCAATCACACACATTATTATATAATTTCCATAACAATTTATACAATATTTTTTCTCTAATCTATTTTTTTTATTCTTAGGCGAACTTACTATGGAAAAAAATACTTAATTTAATTTAATTTATTCATAATTAACACTCAATTCATGTTTTATCCCTTACTTTAAGCATGTCTAAACATAATTCAACCATAAATTAAATCAAAAAAATTGTTTCATTTTTTTTCTTATCATATGGTTTCATTTCCTCCATTTCTTTGTAATTGGTATAGCACTCATGTATTGAACATCTAAATAACATATTTTAACAGGGATTAAAGATCAATTCAACCAACCAAATCAAAATCTCTATATAATCATTATTGGTCGAATAAGGGTATAAAGGAAGAACACCAAATTCTTACTATCCTTCTCTTTTCTTTTTCAAGCTTAAATTCATAAACCTCTCAAAACTTTTCTTCTTTCACCAAATCTCTTTATTTTCTTATTATTCTATCATATTTTATCGAGATTTTGTGAAGGAAAATCAATAAAATATCAATTTCTTCTCTCCTTCGTTTCTTTTTTCCTGGTCAACACTAATAGAGAAGAAAATGACTTTCCAGGTAAGCCATTAAATGTATGTATTAACTATATTTCTATTTATTTACATATATACCACTATTTCTTATGTATACAAGTTGTTTCTTTCTAATTTAGTTTTATTATCATGATGGAACTTTTTATATTATATTTAATAAAAAAATTATATATATATATATATATATATATTGAACAAACCTTGAAGTTAACGACCATGTAAGCATATAATAACTATTACATTAACAACTAATAGTAAGAGCTTTTGAAACTAAGAATTTTACTAACTCAAATGAAAGATTCTAAATAGAATTTACAAGCATCAAATTAGCAAAAAAAAAATCCAAGTAAAGATATTTATCTCTAGCAACATCATTAATCCTCAAAATCAAACCAAAATCGTGGGTGAAATGCACCTTTTTTTTATCTTTTAAAATTTGTTATTCCAAATTTTACCGTACGAGAAGTTTTTTTCCCGACAATGCACGAAATGTTTTCGGAAAGTAAATTCGGAATTGGTCAAGCTTTAGAAAAAACTTTCGCACGGTAAATACAGGCGTCATGTGATGTTAATGTTGGCGGCGGCGGTATAGAAGAGAGGAGAACAAAACCAAGAAATGGGAAAGAAAGAAAAGAAACAAAAACAACAGCAGAAGACTTCACGAAGAGGAGCTTCTTACTATAGAAACGAGGAAGACGAAGAAGACTATGACTTCAATAACAACTACTCACAAAGTTTAGCTTCTTCTTCTCTTTCTGACCAAGAACCAGAACAGGATGACTCCAATGAAGAAGAAGAAAAAGAAGAGGAGGAGGAGGATGCTGATGACAAAACAGCATCAAAGAAAGGCATGCCCTCGAAGTTTCTTCTCTACCAGCAATCTGTACAGGTAAATCAATGAATTGTAATTGATTGGTTTTTTGAGAGAGTATGGCCTCATTGTTATTGTTATGCGATTATTAGACTAGGAACAAAAGCTAAAAAACAAAACCCATCAACCTATTTTTCTTATTAGCGCTGCATTTGGTTCTTGATGGAATGTGGATGACAAATTAGAGACGAGGGAGTGAGTTATTTTTTCTGAATTTGCAGCAATTACGAGATGAAATGGTTTTATTAACTTGAAAGGAACGATACATAGAATTACATAATTATGTTTTTGGCTATTAAGTTTCAGCTTTTATGATTGTAAAGGTGGGATTTTAAGGATTTTTTGTGATATGTGGATTCAGTCACCCAAAGGAGACATAAGCTACTTGCAGAAGTTCTTTTTGCTGTACGTGGGTGGGAGGTTGCCTCTTCATCTCCAGGAAGATTTTTGCGGCACTGCCCTTCTAAGGTAACATACTTGGCCTTACTGCTTTACCATTGTGCAGCCATTCCCCTTTTATCTCCCCTCCATTTTGATGCGATTCATTAGAAATTAAAAGAACAAAATGACATGAAAATGCAAAGAATAAATTAAGATCAACTTTTCCACATTTTCCAGGTTCATCCAACTCGAGTTTTCAAGTAGGGTTCTCGGTAATTTGATTCTAATTTCAAAAGCAAATTGGTTGTTTGTAGAAAAACTGAGACATTGCTTTCCTATTTTGTAATTGGATATCTGGAAGGGGGAAATAATCACAATAGCAATTATCTTCTGTCCATCCATCAATTATTTGATATATTCATAGTTGTGAACTCTTAATTTGTTATAATTATGAGGGAAATGTCATCTTCTGGCTGGTTGCATTTATCTCGCAGAAAACTTTTCTTGGAAAATGAGTTTTTTTTGTCACTAGTCTGATAGTGATGGAGGTGAGGACATCAACAATAAGGCCGTGGTGGTTGTCATGGTAGAAGTGGTGGAGTGATAATGGAGACAATGTGGTTGTGTTTAGGACAAAGACAGTGAGGTGATTTATTACTGTGCTAGGAGTGGTGAATTGATGTTGGCAAGATTTTGGGGGTGATGGTAAATGGTAATTGTCTTTGTTGTGGCATGATAAGGTGGTGGTGGTAGCATTAGTGGTTGAAGATGTTAATGGTGGACAGCGGTGGCAAAAGTGATCAGGTGGTGATTATGGGATGCTTGTGTTTGTTACAAGCTAGCAGTGGTGCTGGTGGCGCATGGTAATGATGGCTGTGTTGATAACATGATGGAGGAAGTGATTATGACAGCTGTGGTGGTGATTGTTGACTTGTGATGGCAGTGATAGAATTGGTTCAAGTGGTTTGGTAACGAACCATGAGTTGGTAGTTCCTCAGAAACGAGCCTGTTCTTCCTTCCAGAGATAAATTATATTCTGTCAAAAGAACTTTGTTTTCAGATTGAAAAGCATATTCCTTCTGTTAACCAATCGTTCAATGTGAAACAAAAACTGAAAGATACAAAAATATTTTCATACGCGCATTCTAAATTGCTGCTAATGCGATGCATTTCTTAATGAATATAGTAGGCTAGCAAAAGACCTGTTACTTTGTTTTCCTGATTTGGTAAAGGAATTGTTATGAATAAAATGACTGGTTTACACAAGATGTGTCCACAAGCTACTTTCAAAGGCAATGCTAAGCGTGCCTTCACAACTTTATTCTTTTGACAGTACAGAATGGCTTCGTAATGACTCAAGACGAACTGCTGTAGGAGTGGATTTGGATCTTGAGGCGCTAAATTGGTGCATAGAAAATAACATAAATAAAGTCGGAGCTGATGGATATTCTAGAATATCCCTCTTCCATGGAAATGTCTTGCAGCCTCTTGCAGCCAAATTAGTCAATTTTGAATCTCAAGAAATCATCAATAGCATTGGATCCAAGGATTGCAAAGATGACAATGAAAGCAATGAAGTAAAATCTGCTGTCCAGGTGGGCTCATCTACCTTGATGGATGATATGTACATGAAGAGAAATGTTCAGCTAGTTCCAAGAGATATTGTGTGCGCTTTTAACTACAGTTGCTGTTGTCTCCATAAACGAGTAGATCTTGTTTTGTATTTCAAGCATGTTCTTGATGTCTTGTCGAAAAAGGGTGGTATATTTGTAATGGATTTATATGGCGGTACATCATCAGAGAGCAAGCTAAGGCTTCAGAGAAGATTTCCAAATTTTACGGTAAATATTTATGCTTTCAGTATGTATATGAATTTGCAACATTAACTGGAGGTTTGTAGGTACAATTTTCACATGCATCAATTTCCTTTCATGGAAAATTTCAGGATTTAAAGGATGTATCTTTTAAATAATTATCATGTTAGTTGGGTTATAAACCCTTATGCTATTTTGTAATAGGCCACTACTTCAAACTGATTCAGGAGTAATAATATGTAGCAGGCATTTTTAATTCTTAATGATACTATGAAACAAACATTATGACCTTAGGAATCTATTGGATCAAAAAGTTCATTTTCTGAATTTATAAATTTATATTTCTAATCATAGATTTTATTTTTTAAGCCATTTCTGTTATTCTAGCGTCCATAGATATGAACCTCCATGACTAGTACATCTTCTTGCCATGCTTTCCTAACTTTTTTCCTTTTTACTACTGAATTTTTGTATAGTATTTTCTTTCTTTATAGCTAATGCAGAAGTGAAATTATATACCATAGGATTCCCTGACCTCCTTCTATTGCAGGGCTAAAGTCATTTGCTCTCCAAACCACAATTTTTTTAACGACTTAATTGCTATTAACACGTGTAGTATATTTGGGAGCAAGCTGAATTTGATATCATTGGGCGCAAAACAAGGATTAGCCTCCACTTTCATCTCCAGAAGCAACAGAGAAAGCTTCGCCATGCATTTTCTTACAGTTGGAGGCTGTAAGCTGTGTTGTTTTCCCACTGGAATGTGCAGTTAAATATTTTCGTCGTATGACACTCACAGTGATATATATAGAATCCCTGCTAATGATTCTTTATGCTCCCAGATGGTCATTGCCAGAGATCAAGGACTGCCTGGAAGAGGCTGGATTTCAATCCGTCCATTTTTGGATTCGGCAGATGCCAGACACTGAGGCAAGCAGGAGAACAGAAGGGTTTGGTGCTGGACGAGAGATAAAGTACGAGGAGGTCATGACTTTTGAACAGGTAGATGCTTGGAATGCTTATGTAGTAGCTGTTGCAAACTAAAATGGTGGCCCATCCTTTTTTTACTAGTTGATATTGGCATGCTGCTTATGCTGATTCTACTTTCATAAGAATTATTATGATCTCAAAATTTGGTTCTAGAGTGCTGCTTCCATAACTATGATACCATTTTTACTTTTGCATTATAAAATGCTCAGGTTTTTATATTGATAGCAATTAACTTTTTTTTATTTTTAATATTTTTCGAGCATCTCCTCAATAGTCTCATTGTCAGGGGAGTGAAAAGCTCAACCTCACCCACCCACCCACCCACCCTCTTCTCACATTCATATGATCTGTTCTGAATTTTATTTGGATTTGGGCATATTCTGTGTACATGACTTGGATCTCTTTTTCCTTCAAGGACTTCTCCTACTTGTATATATAAAAATATCCCTTGAAATAAAACACTCCTTCTATATTCCTTCAGTTTTTCAACGTAAACAAAAAAAGTTGAAAAAATATATTTTAGAATCAAGTCACTGGTTAAATTTTCAATTAGTAATTTAAATAACATAAATGAAAAATGGAAGAAAAAAGTAAAAGAAACTTAGACCTTAACTCATCTTGATTGTTGAATTTAAAAAGAAAAAAACTTTGTTAAATCAAAAAACAGTAAATCAACATTAAACTTTGAAACCGATAACTTGAGTCATGAACCTGTGACTAACCATATAGAGGATAGAGTGTAAGAAAATAGCACATCGAAACTTTTTAAAAGCAAATGGATTAAAATGTTGTTATAGAATTTTTAAAGGGCTGGGTTGAAAATCATGAGGAGAAATAACCAATAAGAACTTTTACAACACGTGCCCTGTATATTTACAATAACTCTCTCTCTCTCTAGAAATAACCAATAAGAACTTTTACAACACGTGCCCTGTATATTTACAATAACTCTCCTCTCTCATTTGCTGCCTAAAACGATACAAAAGATCTCCTCTCTCATGATTGTTAGAGAATCATAAGCAAAATGAAATTAGTTCTATATTAAAAAAAACATATATATATATATATATATATATATAGGCATCACTTAGTTATATACATACATGCATACCCACTGGTTTGGTCCCCTCCAATCTTTTTTTATTGTGGGTAATATAAATTTATTTTTATTGATTATCATATTAACAATTACATGAATTGAACTTGAAACCAAAGGAGAAGCAAACCCTTTAGTCTCAAATTTTTACCATTAGACTACCTACTAGATGGTTGGTCTCCTCTCCAATTAACGGGTATTTGATACTGCATTATAAAAACGTTATTGAAAAAAATTGAAAAATATATTTCTATTTTTTATACTCAAATTAAATATTCTTGATATTTTTAGAACATTTTCATGTCAAAATATTTTAATATATTTTTAAACAAAAATCAATTTCAAAATTAATCTTAACCACCCTCTAAAAAAAAAATGAAATGTTTATTATAGTATCATCCTTTTCCAACGCGTAAATAGAAACGGTCCAAATTGAACACCCCTTTCTAAAAAAAAAAAAAAAAACTATGTACTATCCTTGATATACCTTACCTGAATGAATAAACGTGTCTTAAACGGCTTCTCGAACAGATTCAACTTTGACGGCCAGAATTTAAAAATAAATAAATAAATAAAATTTTCCATTATTTAACGCTTATAAAAAGAATAAATCTTTTGTTTAACTCTAAAGAAAACAGAAAGGGAAAGAAAAAATTATAAAGGAAAAGGAAGGACACGAAGAAGACTCCACTCGGACACATGATTCTTTTTCCCTTCCCTTTCTTCGCCAGAATTTCTTTATATAATTTTCAACCCCTCTCTCTTGTTCTTCCTGCCCTTCTCTTCTCTCTCCAATTCAGAGCTTAAAACACATCCCAACAGGTAATTATCATCATATGATTTTGCTATTCTCTCATCTTTCCCTGCCTCGATCTTTTTTCTACTACTTTTGAAGAAAAAAACTGGTTATAACCGAGTCCGGCTGTTGTTGCGTGCTTTTAAATCTTGGGTTTTTTCCTCTTGTGTGTTAGATTAAAAAGGAGGAAATCAAGAAATCCTGAAAAACAATGGCAGAAGAACAACACAGATGCCAAGAACAACGACTCTGCGTAAACAACTGCGGGTTTTATGGGTGCCCAGCGACAGAAAATCTTTGTTCCAAGTGTTACCGTGATCTTCATCAATCACAGATCTTGAATCATCAGCTGCTAAACCCATCATCACTGGCTGCTTCTGTTTCCTCCTCATCCCCGGCCGTTGATGTTCTACATCTCAACACCAACCAGAAAGCTCCTGTTGTGGTGGTGGGAGATGATAAAAAAGAGGAGGCAAAGGCAGGAGAGCCTGCGGTTGAGAAGCACCAGCCAAACAGGTGCTTGGAGTGCAGGAGGCGCGTGGGGTTGACGGGGTTCAAGTGCAGGTGTGGTATGGTGTTTTGTGGAACACATAGGTACCCGGAAAAACATGGTTGTAAATTTGATTTTAAGAGTTTAGGGAAACAACAGATTGCCAAGGCTAATCCTGTTGTCAAGGGAGAGAAACTCCAGAAAATTTAATGCGTTTTCTCCTTGTCGTTCACTATAGGGGCGCATTCCGCAGTGTTGCCGGCCTCCGCCGCCGGCTGTGCCGGCGTTAGAAGGTAGTAGTTCTCGTGGGTTCGGTGGGGGTCGGGGTATTGTTGCTTTCTCATTTCTTGTATAAATTCCAAATATTTAATGATAAACTCTTAGCATTTCCCCTTTTTTAGAATCAACTCATTTTGCCGACAATTATTTTAATGATTTGCCATTATTTTTATTTAATAATTCGGGGAGTTTCTTTCAATAAAGGTGAATATAAAGGTAGGAATGAGAATTTCTCAAATCATTAAGAAGCAATTATAAAATAGAGATAGATGCTTAAAAAAGTATAATAAAAGAAAAACAATTATTTTTTTAATCTATATAAGTATATGATTATTTTCTAAGTTTTTAAAATGATTTTATTAAATAATTAGTGATTTATTTTTATATATAAAAAAGAGAATGACTCCCGAGTAGTACCTTCATTTTCTTTTTTACCGCGATAGAGGCACGGCACAGTAGGGATTTTAAAGTCCGTTTGGTAATTTTTCAGAAAAACATATTATTTAAAATTTATTTTTTTATTTTTATTTCTAACATGAGTACGTTAAACACATAAAAAGGATAAATTAATGAAGCAAAAATTAAAAACAAAAATATTTTTTAAACATACAAATAATAGATTCTTAGTTAATAAATCCAAATAATTTTTATAACAGAGAATAATTCTTGAATATTTTTAACTTGTTTTTTACCATGATGGGTAGAGTTGGGGTTTTAGAACATTTTTAGTATTGAATTAGTGGTTTTTCAAAATAATTTTAATTGAAAATATATTAAAATATTATTTTTAAAAATTTAATTTAATATATATAAAATATAATCATTTTTCTCTCAAAAATATTTTTAAACAAAAATAAATCAGTTATAAATAATACTTTTAGATGGATCCGCCATGTGTCTATCTCAATCTTTAAGAGTTCATTTTTTATATATCATCAGGGTATCTGATACAGTTTTCACATACCCAGCTAATTTTTTGATTCACTAACATCCCAGTAACTTATAAATCACAGCCGGATGATGGCGTGCTGATAAGGCTTTCTTAACCACCAAGACAAGACAAGAGTTCATATTTTATCCTAGCTATATGCAAGCTGGTTTTAATGATTATTATTATTATTATTAAAATCCATCCATGCAACCACTTATTTACTGGATTATAAAATGGAAAAAAGAAAAACTAGAACCTAAGAAGCTATAGTTTTAATGGTTGAATTAAAAAAAAAAAAACTACTAGATTAAAAAGAATTTTAAATCTCTTAATTCTGAATGCTGCACTGACAACAAAGTTGAAATCGCAGGGCTGCAAGTTTTTGCAAGTACTTTGTTTACTCTTTGGTTGCTTCGTGCCTCGAGCAATGATGATCATATTTATGCTGCGAGCCTGCTGCACTGCAAGATTTGGGAGTTAAATATTGTTTTTTGAAATATCATTAAAATAAAAAGAAGTTTCGAGAACCAGTAGAATCTAACGGACAAATTTTTGAAAAAAACGTGGATCGAGTGCAACTCGGTTTTTTTAAGAGAATCATGATAAATCTTATATCTATTATCTAAACAATTTTTATCTTTAATGATTTAAAAATTAAAAAATATTGTTTTATCTGTATTTATTTTATTCTTGATGTTTAACTTTTTTCTAATTAGTTATCCATCACGGTATATAAATCTAGATCTCATCCCTATATTCTATAAAAAAAATCATTTTTTTACATCATTATCTGTCATTAATAGTGATTAGATATGTCAAAAAACCAACACTATAAAAATAGTTGATGTTTTGTTTTTTAAATCCCCAAAAGGTGTCAAATGATGATATTTTAAAATCTAAAGTGATTAAAAATATGTTTTTTAGTGGTTGAATTATGGGTTAATCACAGGTACTGTATAGAACATATATTTGTATTATTTATGAATTGTAGAAAGCTTGTAACCTATAAAATAATCCCTATGAGTGGGATTCAAGGAACTTCATTTGATAAACCTTTGACTTTTAAGAAAAATAATCATAATAAATAAAAGAATGAACATTTATTTTCAAGAACAAAAGTGTTTGTTCTTAGTTTTGATATGATAAATACTCTAGAATTAAAAATGTATTTTTGTAGAATATAAATTGTGAACCTTTTACAAACAATTCAATAAATATTTATAATCTATGAACTTTGTTTTTTTCTCGAGTGACAAGGATGAAGAGTCAATTTTTCCTGATAGCATTGATAAGAGATAAATATCTCTTGCACATGTATTAATAGAGAAAAAACATCCTTTTACATATGCATTGACAAAGAAAAATGTCTAATATTACTATTTTATGTTAAAAATTGTTAGAATAAACAAATGGAGCCTTATAACCCAACATCACCCCATTATAATCTTCAATACTTTAGCCTTATATTTTTATGATGGTGTTAAGTCACTATGCATCACAACTAATCCGTGCATTGAACATCCGCAAACCTAATGAGGTAAGGCATGCGTGATGACAGATGTCAGCAAGGCTTGAACTCGGATGGAGGAAGACAAGCCTCTCTCTAACCACAGGCCAAGACCTTGTTGGCATTTAGCCTATATGTTTAGTACACTAGACTCATGTCAATCAGGCCTGACACACAACCAAGCCCAAGGTTAAGAGGTCGCTAGATCCATGCTAAATTAGACTTAGAGCATGTTTGGGAGTGTGGCAGTAGCTTTCAAAGTTCTTTCATGTCAAATATATCAAGATAATGTTTTTATTTTTAAAATCATTTTGAAATCAGACATCAAAATGATCTACGCACTAAAAATTTCATTCCAGTGTAATTTTTTGAAATTAGCAAGCGCTCCGCTGCCAAACAGTGCTTAGAGCGCAACTAAACATTAAAGTGATGGACATAGTGATTTTCTAAACTCGTGTTAATTGGGCTCGATGCAAAACTAAGAATACGATCATTAAATTTGATAGCTCGTTAAATTCATGTTAATCGGGCTTGATAAATTCATGTTCACTTAGGCTTGGCACAATACAAACTTAAAGATATAGAATTCAACAATTTGTCAAATTAATGTTTATCCGGAATCAACACATAGCCAAGTCTAATATCATTATTATGATAGTTGTGAGACCCTCGTCCTCTTAAGCTTAACACGCAGCCACGTCGAAGAGTGTAGATTTCCAGATAATCTATGCCGTTCAAAGCGATGAATCGTGCGGTCAGGAATCCCTTTTCCAAGCTGTGATGGATCTTGCCCTGCAATCGGTCATGCATGCAGTACTCATAAAATAGTCTTGTTTAAATTGAATTACAATTAAAGATAAAGCACTTTAATTAATTATTTATTTATTTTATGAATTATTAAGTCTATTCCCAGAGAGATTCTTTTCTTTTCCGGTGGCAAATTATTTTTTCCACAAAGGTGCTGGTAATGGAAAACATGGTTGTAGATACCAAAGCTGACTCGTTGAATTTTAGGGTTGCCTGTGACCCTTTAGACCCCACCACCTTATATTATCATGCAAACTAAATGTATAAATTATTTATAAATTCTATCTTGTAAGAATCATGAACCCTATAAACAAACAAAAACTCCTGTCATGGCCTGGTCAAGTGGGAAAACAAAAAACAAAAGGCCAGATCATTTCCCACAAACCAACCTTGGTTTCAGCACCAGGAAAGAATTATTCAGATTTTCATTTTTAGATCTTCCAATTTGGACTTTAATGAATTTATGATTTTATTTAATATTAGATTAGTACAAATTACCATCTTATAGATAGATACAACGTATCCTCCTCCACCGCTAAATTCAACTTATATATAGCAAGCCTTGGTCTTATGTTGACGTGATTTGTTTATTTTTTCGGTACCGGAGTTCAAGACCTATCATGAAGTCACCCCGCGGTACTTTAATATGCTCACTGTATTTATAGGATATTCAGTGAATCCGGAAATTAATTATAGTGCGTGTAATCTGACGCGGACACTTCAATTATAAATAAAAATTATATATATAGACAAACATAGACAAACACACATTTCGGCTAATGAAATAGAGGAGTGCCAAAACAAGAAAAAGAATCGATGTGGTACATTGACCAGCAAAGAAAAAATAATAATTAAAATTAGAAGAAAAGGAATCTACGGGGGTATTTGATAAACAAATAACAGAAAATGTAGAGGAATAAGCTATATACTTGAAATAAAATGTTAAATTACATAATTATATTGTTTGGAATATCTATAGAATTGAATTGAATTTACAATCTTCATTATTTTACCTTTACTTTAGAAATTATTTTTGTTACATAAATCATATCTTTCTGTTACAAGTAGCCTTTTAATTATTTAAAATGACATAAAACATAAGTATTCTAATATATAAATAAATTATTTATTAAGTTTTTTTTAAAAAAAAACTTTTCGATTAAAATTTCTACTGGGATGTTGAGAAAAAAATCTATAAATATTCCAATAAAATTCCTTGGTGTTTCTCATATCAAACTTAATAAAATAAATATTAACCTAACACGCAAATAACATTACTAAACGGTATCCAAAAAATATATATTATAATAAAAGTAGGATAGTCTACAAGTCATTCAACCATTCTTTTTTAAAATAAATCCTCTAATCACAATTTATTCATTGCTCTGGCCTACTTTCTAAACTCGATGAAAGAAAGAAAGAAAAAATATGCACTGCTCTTTGCCGAGATAGTGGTAGTAGATGGAGGTTGTTGTGACTAATAAAGATCAAGTGAAGACAAGATTATAAAATTTAAAAGATTGGTTCAAGGGATGGTGTTGTTAATTACTAGATTATTATCAATGTATTTATTTTATGTTTTAAAAATATCATTAAAAAATTATTATGTTGTTAAAAATAATAATAAAATATTTTTTTAATTTAAATTTTATAGGCCTGACATTACGTTTCAAAAATATTTTGGAAAAATATAATTTTATTTTATTTTTTATTATAAATTAAAAAATAATTTTTTATATACTTTTAAATCATTTTCATGTAATATTAAAAATAATAAAAAAAAAATATTATTTTTATACATTTGAAAAAAACTACATCCATGAATCTTAAACAAATACAAGTATAGGTTCCCTAGGTTTCTTGTCATTGACAATAAAGTACCCGAAACTGCAAAGTTGGTATAAATATTGGAGTATGTGGCCTAATTTATTATTCTATTTCAAAAGTATTTTTAAAGTATTATTTTTATTTTTTATGTCAAAAATAATTCTTTATATATATATATATATATAAATATTATTTTAATATATTTTTAAATAAAAAACACTTAAGCAACCACAACAATATTCTCAATCATCCAGTCACCTATTATTTATGTATGTGCCCGCAAAAGTGGAGAAATAAAGCTTGGGTTTGTGATATAAGGTTTTTTTTTTTATATAAAAGAAAGACATGCATTTTTTTAGATTTACTTTTTTAATTTAAATATTATTTGAAATTAAAATCAACATTATAAAATAAAAAAAAAATGATTTAATTTTTAGAACTGAATTCAATTATAAGAGTTGCTTGTAAGAAAATAAAAATGTTCATCGTGGGTTTTTTTTGTTGGAGAAAAAGGACTGACATTAATAATTGAAAACCACATCATTTGTATTTGAAAAATTAACAACATGTTTTTTTCCTAGTCATACAACGTTGTTTATGTTATAACTTTTCTTTTTTGAAAAACAAACCCCAAATTAATTGTGGTGTTTGATTTGATTTGAATTAATAAATAAATTGGACTTGCATGTTTCGAAGAGATAAGATTAAATTCATATTGTTTTCTAATTAATCTCGTTATTTTTATTTTATTTCTTCAAATATCCTTAAAAAGAAAGGGTTAGTAAATAAGTATTTTGAAATAAATATTTTTAATATTAAATATTTAATAATTTTTGTCGCACGTCCCATGCGGTGTCCAGGAAGGATCTGGCTCTCACAATGTGGAGTTTTGATGAGAGTCGCCACGCTTGCTGTTGAGGTCGCTAGGAACACCCAATTGTACTTGATCTGCTTCAGAGATTCAAAGGTAAGGGACTGGTTGCGTAAAGGGAAGGTATTAGCACCCCTAATACGCCTTACCTGAGATAAGCTGCATTGCCTATTTAGATGTGATTTAAAATGTTTCAATAAGTCAGTATTTATTCATAAAAATTGTTACAACTAAAAAAATATTAAAAATCCAATAAATTTTATTGATTATTGTTATTCCTGCTGAATATTTTAGATAATAACCTTTTGGAATTTATTTATCCAAACACCGAAAAGTAAATAATATCATATTATTCCCGCCGAATATTTTGGATTTATTTATCCAAACACCGAAAAGCGAATAACAGCATACTATTTCCCCGAATATTTTGGGTATAAACCTTTAAGATTTATTTATCCGAATATTAATAGTGAATAATAATTTTCCAAAGAAATAAGATTTTTATATTTTTAAAATATTAACCAATACCCTTTTAATTTTTACAAAGAAAACACATTTTTTATTTTATTTTTTATTCCTTTTTTTTTCCTTAAGGAAACAACATAACATAAATGAACAAATAAAACACAACAACACACACACACATTCTCTTTTTTTCATTTCTTTTTCATCACCTTTTTATAACTAAAAAAATACAACTCACACACATTATCTTTTTCATTTCCTTTTCATTACATTTCACAAATAACAATTAAAATACAATAAATTCAAATAAAACACATAAACATAAAGAAAAATACAAAAAGGCCTCGGGAACAGTGCCACCGTCACTGGCGGCGCGTGAGGCCACGCGCCACCGGAGAAGATGCGAAACAGGGGGTGGCAGACCAGCCTCTTCCCTTCCTCTCTCTCTCGCCGGAGATGGTCTTCCGGTGACCTGCGAAACAACAACGAACGGCAACAAAACACACAGAAATAAAAAAAAATCTCTTCAGACCCCAGTTCTGCCCTTCTTCCTCTTTCCTTCTTCTTTTTCTGCTTTCTCGCCAGCGAGGGTCCTCCAAGGTGACCTGCAAAAAACAAACAACAAGACCCAAAGGTACCTGGGCCATTCTCCTCTAGATTTCGGACATGTTCTTCCCCGATCTGGTCTTTTCTTATCTTCCTTGCTGGCGAGGATTTCTTTTAGCAACCTGCACACACACACCAAACACACAAACGCAGCACAAAGGCACAAAAATATCAATGCTTCGGTTCTGTTCAAATCTGGGGTCTCTTCAACATCTCGGGTCTGTTCAAAATCTCGGGTTTGTTCTCCTTCTTCAAGGGGTGGTCGAACTGTCCTTGGTGGCCGATCGGGGTGTGATGGCTGGAGTGAGGCCATGGGTGCTGCGTATGCAGACAAGGCTGCCGCGGTGGTTGGGAGGAAAACCCAGCTGGTGGGTTGCTGCAGTGGTGATCGCCAGTCGAAGGGGACACAATAATGGAGGCTGGCCGGAGAAGGAGTGAGACGGCGAGGTGCTGGGGGCAACGGTGGTCGGCTGAGAAGATGAAGGTGAAGGCTGTCGGTGAGAAATAAAAGGGGTGGTGGCTGGTTGGCTGCGAGACTGTGATATGAAGAATGGACCGAGCAATGGAGGGGGCAGCTGTTCGGAGAAGAGAGTGAGAGTGAAAGGAAAATGGTGGGGAGCTAAAAATGAGAGGGTGGCTGTAAAATGGAGAGGAAAAACGGGTTGTATTGTCGTGGAGAGGGGGCTGAAATGCTTGGGTTTTTTCTTTAAGAGGCTGCAACTTATAGAGAGATGACGAATGGACATTGAAGAGAGTGGGGCTGGTGGCTGGTTGCCGGAGCCGGGGCTGAAGATGGGGGGAATTATGAAAAAATGAATGGAGGGGCTGCAGCAGTAAAGATGGGGCTGGCGGCTGCAGCCCCTCAAGAAAATTTTAGGGTTTTTTCTCTAAGTTTAGGGTTGTTGGATTTGTAATTTTTTTTTGGTTCCCTTTCTTCTGGGTAAACAACTCTATTTATAGAGGTTTAAAAATGCAAAAATTCAAAGTCAGCCTTTAACTTGTGTGCTTCTTTCAATTTGGTCCTTCATTTCTAATCGACGCGATTTTGACCTGCATTGACTGTTAAATTCTCAATTTATTCAATTTTGCCCCTGTAACAAGATTTTTTAGGATTTTTGTCTTTATTGATGTTTTTTTTTATTTTTTTATTTTTTTCCGAAACATAAAAATAAATGGGGTCAAAAATTGGGTAGCAACAATTTTAATATTAAATGTTTTTTCTTGTAGTATTTTTTGGAGTAAAATTCCATTTGAAATTCAATTCTTAATATACATTTGTATTTCAAACATAGAATTTCATTAAAACTTGTTAATTAAATTCAATTAAGAGAGTTTTAAATATGTTATAGTTAATAACCTTCCAGACCTTGATATGCATTTAAAAATCAATTCCTTCCTAAAACTTTCTTTCATATTTTAAGTTATTAAATTTGAGATAGACTTAGAAAACTCATGAATTGAAGTTGAATCAAGTAAGGTTTAAAATCAAATCAAGAAAACAAATATTTACCTAATAAAAATTAATTTATGTCAATCCAACTAAATCTCAAATGGAAAATTTTACAAAATAAAAAAAAAAATACATTCATAAAGTGTCATAACTTTACTTTAATGATAAGATAGGAGATGTTTTCAAGTAGCGTGGTATAATGACAAAAAATTATGATTTGTATAGCAGATTTCTAATTCGAGTTAAGATATTCATCTCATATAAAGATTTGAGATAATTAAAATTTTATTTATAAATTTAAATTTACAAAGTATATTTTTTTTAAAATAAAGTTTCATTATATAAAAAATAACATAGGAGATATATTTATTAACTAGTAATTATCAATCTATAATTTATGGTTAATGAAATAATATATATTATTAGATACATCCTTTTCTTGGTAGCTGGGGGAGATCACATCAAGGGTCTGTAGGTCTACAGTATCCCAACTAGACTTAAGATCCTACCTCCACATCATCTCAACTCCCTCCACATAACTCTTATCATTTCATATACAAGCAGACAATTACAAAATAACCCTCTAGTTAAAACCAAATATTGAATCCTTACACTCTTATTTATTTTTAAAATAGTCCTCCTGTTAATTCTTCGTAGTAATTTACCCCCCAAATAAAAATAAATAATAAATAATATTCCAATCTCATTTACTACACGAAAAAGAAATCCAACTAATCCGAATACCTTCAAAAGAATTAAGAATTTGATTTGATCAAAATATGAATTTAAATTTAGAACCCGTTTATTTTTGTGTTTTAAAAATTATTATTTTTTAAAATTATTTTTATACTTCTGTTTTGCTTGATGTTTTAAATTATTTTGATATAATTAAATGAAAAAAATATATTTTTAAGAAAAATAATTATTTTTCTGCATTCTTCAATCAAAAATACTTTAAGAAATAATAGTTATTACACTCCCAAACAGCTTTATAAGTATTCAAATTATAATTTAGTCCCTGCTTTTTTTATTATTAACAATCACTATTTTTTAAAATAGAAGGATTAGCTCATAATAAAAAAATAATAATAATAAGGCACTAAATTACACCCACTCCATAATCGAACATCATGATAGCTACAAAAAAACACTTGATCTCAATATCCCAACAAAAACACACAACAAATCCATTTTTGTCCTTGATCCCAGGACCACCCTTCTTCTAGTTCCCTTTCACTCACTCTCTCCACCACCAGGCCGGTCATGAAATTCCCATTTCTTAACCAAACCAATCCTCCCCCAAATCATTCCTTCATTTGCAATTCCTATTTCACTTTCTTGTAACATCAAGCTTCTTTATGCTAATACTAGAGAATTGTTTAAGCTAACATAAAATGTGTCTATGTCTACAAACTCACACAAGACTTCAATTATATTACTTGATCTTCACATTTTGTTGATGCCCAGATTGATCTGATGCAAATACTTGGTGGGTTTTTATAGGAGGAGCCGGAAACCGGGTCTGCTGACTTCATTGTGCCAATGAAAAGGTCAGTGCGTCCGCTTTTTAGCATTCTACTGCTCGTTGTATTTGCTCTGACTCTCAGCTGCAGGATCCTACTCCGCCGTGGTGACGGGGTTGGCTTCATTAAGTTTGAGAAACCCGAATTGATTTTACAGAAAAAAGCTCCAGTTTTTAATTCCACGTTGCTGAAATATTCAGCGATTGATATAGGAGAAGAAAAGGCGAAGCATGAAATTGAAGAGTTATTAGAAGGGAACTTTGATAGTCGAGGAAGGTATAGGTCTTTTGGTACTTGGAGGAGGTTTAATCATCATGATGTTAGAGCAAGGTCATCTAGGGGTATCCCATTAATGCTCAGGTCTCCTCAGTTTTATAGGTATTGGTTAGATTTTAGGAGGGCTTTGCATGAATGGGCGCGAAAGAAGAGGTATCAGCCTGCAATAATGGATGAATTGGTAGGGCTTCTGAAGGGTCGTATTGATAGGCATAATGGATTGGTGGGTTCGGAAAGGCGGTATGGCTCTTGTGCTGTAGTTGGGAATAGTGGGATTTTGATGCATAAAGAGTATGGAGAACTGATTGATCGTCATGAGGTTGTAATCCGATTGAACAATGCGAGGACGGAGAAATATGAGAGAAATGTGGGGGCGAAAACTAATATTTCTTTTGTAAATAGCAATATTTTGCATCTTTGTGGAAGGAGGGAAGGTTGTTTTTGTCACCCATATGGGGCTAATGTCCCTATGGTTATGTATATCTGTCAACCAGCACATTTCTTGGACTATATTGTTTGTAATTCATCTCACAATGCGCCATTGATTGTCACTGATCCGCGCTTTGACTTGTTGTGTGCGAGGATTGTGAAGTATTATTCCTTGAAACGGTTTGTGGAGGAGACAGGGAAGTCATTAGATGAATGGGGCTCTGCTCATGATGGTTCAATGTTTCATTATTCATCTGGGATGCAAGCTGTGATGCTTGCAGTGGGGATTTGTGATAAAGTTAGTATTTTTGGGTTTGGAAAATCAGCTTCAGCCAGGCATCACTATCATACTAATCAAAAGGCTGAGCTTAAGTTACATGATTATGAGGCGGAGTATGATCTTTATCATGATTTGGTGAACAATCCACAGGCAGTACCTTTCATTCAGGACACGTTCAAGTTTCCTGCTGCTGCAATTTATCAATGATTTTTCGGCAGTTGAATCCTTTTGTTTTGTTGGATTAATTGATTGGTTGTCAAGCTCAAATTTCTTTATTGTTGTAATTTTTTTGGCACCACAAGATGGTTATGGAAAGCATTTGAAGATTCCTTTTTCATATGCTGACCCTGTACTAAGATAGTCCAGGGCAATACTAATTTAAAGCTGGAACCCAAGCAAATGGTTTCAAGAATCTTAAGTTTATCATTTACTTTTACAATATTGAAAATGCCCTGTTGTTTTCTTCAAGTTTTTCTGCATAAAGGGCTCTCTTTTTAGTAATAATATCTGCAACTGTTTTTCACTGATTTGATATGCTTTCATCTCCCCCTGGGTATACTAGCGTCTTGAGGAAAATCTAGACGGAGGTTTTCAATATGAATTATCTCGTCTCTTTCAATTTTGAAGTCACTTGCAGGTTAAGAATCTTAAGGTCTTGTGTCAATTTTGCACTTCCTTTATTAAGCTAAACTCGTAAAGTTGATTGGAACCTTCAGAACTGATATGACAAATTAGGTATCACTGCTTAAATGCTCCTATTCATATGGACAGGGACAGGGTTCGGGTTCTCTGTTACTGTACACCTTGATGAAGTTCGATAACTCCTGCGGATTATATTCTGTCAGGCATGCTCATTTGGAGATGTTAATCATGTTAATTTGACCCATTTCTGTGACCTGGATAATTTGACTAACACATAGCAGTAAATTTCACTAATCCATGATTTCTCACTTCAGTATTTGAGCATAATCTGCCGCATTGAAACTCCTGCCTCATTCTTGTGAACACGGCAATGGGTTTTTTGTTTCTCATAGATGTTTCATGATGGAACCAATTATTTTCATAGAAGAGAATGGCTTCCCGACAGGTGTGAGAGGGTTGTGGCAAAATATATTTCACCTCCATGCTTTTGCTTTTCTTTTCTCGAGACAAAAAACAAACGTTAAGTGTCAGTTCCTTGTGCCAGCACAGGAAAAGCTACAGAAGATGAAACACAAGTTATGATAATTATTTATATGTATATACAACACAAAATTTTCAGATTCATCTGTTGTCTTTCTCCCTCACCCCCTCACATCGAAGTTCCTGCCTCGTTAAGAAGAAATAGATTTTTTAGGTTTCAGGAAAGTCGAAACAACTTTGCCATTCAAGCACAGAGATAACTTTAACACAGTGGACTTCTGCCATCCCGAACTGTGAGCCAGACAGAGACTTTCAGGGACAGGATCAGAATATTGACGCACTGAAATTATAAACTATCAATATTACCATACAATCAGGGACTGGAAGAGAACATACAGACTGCAGAAACCCTTTTCGCAAATGCCTTTTATCATTTTTGATCTTCAATTGCCTAAGAGAAAAGGAGTAAACAAACCCAGTAACAATCTAAGCGAGAACAAGAAATCACTGTCAATTAATTAGGACTGAAGTCTTACCGCACCATAGCAGGACTTCGTTAAAATTGTTTAAGAGTTTTCATCACAATTGATGTCATCAAGCAATGGTAAGATGTGTAATCTCACAATGTCTCCAACTCTAACTCTAACGCAGTGAAAAACACAAAAGAATACGATGGATATCAATATTCTGTATAATATTTTAGGATCTCCAGAAAACGAGAAAAACTGAACAAAATTCGAATTTTTACTGAATAATTTAGTGTCTCGGCTAGAAGGTTTATAATCATATTTAAAATGAAAACCCTAGCCCCTAATCCTTGTTGGACAAGAAAACATGACTAATTATTAAAATTACCAAAAATAGCAAAATTGAGATAATACTGAGCAAGCTAAAATTGATGGAAGCTGATTCCAACCTAGAAATCAAGAGTTATGGCTGAAAAAAACTTTTTTAAAATGACAAAAACAATGATTTCAAGATCTAAATGATGGAATTCAACCAAAAAAAATATGCATCAAAGCTAATGACTAATCCCGGACTTGCCAAAACATATTAATTGGGTGAGTTTTGCATCATTTCGAATTCAACACCCACACTACTAGAAAATTCAATTACTCTTGAATTTTGGATATTCCATCTTTAACATGTAATTGTTCATCAAACTCTAACGGGCTCATAGTCTCTTTAGTTGATTTCACTGCTTCTACAAACTGAAGCAGGACCTCCTCGCCTGATGTGATTATTTTGTTATTCACAAGTAGAGGACGAAGCAAACGGACAATCCTTGCATCTTTCCATGTGAAAATTTGAAATCATCCCCATTGGCGAATCAGAGGATTCAAAACCCATCTCCATCATGGCATACCTGTCAAACAGTAACAAGCTTCTCTGGACAAAAACAATCATGGAGAAAGTCATTAATCTTCTGTCTTAGCAATCTGACCGACACTTTCAGGGTAAATAAAAGTGCTGGTTAGTCATCGTTGTTAGCTATAAAAGTTTTTTTTTAATCTTAATAGTTCACTAATGAATTATTCCTTTGATTATTTTTTTAAGATATAGCAATCTTTCTTTTACCTTCTTTCTTCCTTTTGTTGTAAAAAAATACTGGTCTATTTATAAAATATATTTGATATACGATCCCTTAAAGATAACATATTTTAATTTAGCTACTTTCTAGATCCAAAAGTATACGAAGACTGAATCTAGCAAATCTGCTGATTCACAAGCATACTTGATACACAAACATGTATGTTTAACACTTACTGAACCATGAAACAATTAATCATAATCCTTACATGATCAACCTTTCAATAAAAAAGTATCAAATAAACAACATTAAATACCAATCTACCATCAAATTCTAAATCACCACCGCATAATGGGCAGTTGTCCGTCAAAATTCCCATGCTCTTAAGCAGCTGGGCCAGGATTGACTTGCCATTTGATGGTGACAACACAATCAGAGCCAGAGGAATCTTGGTCATTCATGTCCAGGATTTCTTTCATTTGTTCAATGGAGGTGCTCTCCAATAGCTTTACTGAACTTTTCATACTCTTCATAGCAATATTATCCTCAGATTTCCCATTTGTGCTGTCATTTTCCTTTCCATTCTTTGCCTTCTTATTTGGTGATTGTTCTCCTTCATGCGCCTTGATTTGACCTGCCTTCTGGTTCCTTGTCATTATCCTACTTTCATCAGATGGTGCATGAACCTGAGATCTTGTTTCATGGACCTTACACTCAGCCAGGCAGTGCTGATAAAATATAGAGCCCCATCTCGCATCTTGTATATATATTTTTTGTATAATTGTAAAGGGGTTAACAACTTCACCTTGAAACAACAGATTAGCGAAGTGCTTCAGGAATAATTTATGCAGCCATTTAAAGAAAACATGCATGCAAACCAAGGAATTGGTTCCAGTTAATTTGAGGTAAACTAAGCTGAGAAACTATGGAAGAAATTAAAACTAACCTTCATCTTCTTTTTGGATTCTTTCTATACACAACTCAAAACAACTTCCAAGTTTCAACACCAGACCTTTATCACACACCATTGCTAACATTCATGTTTCTGTAATGGCACTATGCCTCCTAACCAGAAACGTACAATGATAACACAAACCTCATTGATCCTCATTTTCTGTCCTACTAAGAATGTAGCATGTTTATCAAGGGGTGTAATAACATGCCGCTTGTCCAATTGGGTCTTCTTCAACAGGTAGAGCCGTTGACAGGTGCTGATAAAAAACTGTCACGCTAATGCTATTGAGTTTCATCTGGTTTCTCAATGCCTTAGCCCATTGGGGTATGGTGCCATTCTCTCTAGCAATGTGGCAGCTTCTTAGCGGCAGGGTTATATTCAAGAAAAGAATTAAAAAAATAGTGGTCAAAAACCCCACATTTGGGCCACGGACCAGGGGCATCCTGATGCTGGTTCGAGTGATCTGTTCTTGTTGTGATACTACTACTTCAGGGCCACAAACAGGAGCATTTTTATACCCAGCCAACGAAAATCTTCCTCAAGAAGAAGCCAGGCCCATTGATAAGGGTCCTCCAGCTGTTCAGCTTTCTATTTCCAAAGGGTTTTATTTTATTTTCTTAGAAGAAAATGAACAGTTTGCTGTTGTTCTTGATGTATTATAGTGTAATTGGACAGGTTTTCTTATTTCTGGGCCATGGGAACAAGGTTGAGACATCCATGGCTGGAGATGATAAGATTGATCACAGGCTCTAATCAATATAGTTATAATTTTACAAGAAAATAAATGTTTTCATAGACTAGAAATGTAAACTCCATCTTTATTTATGCGCATCATCTAGACGATGGTTTACAAATTTACTTGATGAACTACAAACAAGGTCTAAATAATTATGACCATAGATTAATGATTAGGTCCTCATGCCTCAATGTTAGTTAGAGCTGGGACTCTTGAAGGAGTTCTTTCTTGCTGTAGCGAGAACAGTCTTGTCAGCAACTATAAAATATGCTGCTCCAGCACCTGCAGGGAAATGTATTGTTTCATTAAATCAAGAAGAAAACAACAATTATAATGCGGATAATGTTTGTTTAATCATCAGGGCAGTGATTAATCAATTACCAGTTGAGATTATGAGAGCTTGAGCTGCGGGATTCATCCTTGCCCATGGCAGCATCCTTGCACTAGCCATCTACATGTTAAGCACGATACAGTTCAGAATGAATCAAGGAATTCTCTTTTATTTTTTATTTTTTATAAACATTTTTTTGTGATTAACGATAGCAATAAAGGGTGCATGCATGAAAGTTACAGAAAGACAGTCTTACAGTTGGAATGGCAGTGGCAATGGTAGCAAGTGCGGCTGCCTTAGCTCCTGCAACCACTCCTTCTGTTGATCCACCATAAACAAATTAGTCTTGCAAATTTGGAGACGAAAATAAGAACTGATATACAATTAGAAGCCAGTGAAAAGTAAATAAAAGAAAAAAGTACCATGAGAGCAGCGCTTTGCCATGGCCAGCTTTTGGTCAAGTGAAGCTAAGCTATTTCTCTGAAGAGGAGACTCGGCAACAACTTTCTTAGACATTTTAAGAGGCAAGTTAACAAGACCAATGCTGGCTAATTAATGAAAGAAGTTAATTAATCACTCCTGGAGGAAATATTGGGAGGTATGTTTTGCTTGGAGATATCAGCAAGATGTGGTTGCGTATATATATGGATCATGGAGTTGTTGGATAGAGAGAGAGAGAGCCCCTGGTGTGTAGGGTTTGATGGTTTCATTTGAATTCTAGCAACATAGTCACTTGTTTTTACTTCGGTTTCTGTTTATGGTCGGTTGCTGCTCATCCCAATGTGCATTGATTTATGAAGAGAAGAAAGGTGGAGGAGAAATTTGTTTCCAAACTTGTCTTTCAATCTTCAATTGAGTCTTCAAACATAGACATTTTTCAATTAGACCCCTCATCTATTGGACAATGTCACCCCAATAATCTCCACCTTAAATGCTTTCCCTTTTAAAATCATAAAAAGGAGGACCTTGCTTGCCCATAAACTTGAATGAAGGACTGATTGTGTAACGGTGATGGATGGGATAAAATAAGTTCATTTCCTTACAAATAAAATATACTTGCAATGGGATCTGCAGTCTCTGTCTCTGGTTACAAGATTAGCCTCCTCCATCCAGCTCGGGAGAAGAGAGAGAGAGAGGAGAGAGGGGGAAACCACATGATTCTCTCTCTATCTTTTCAACATGGCAGGTACAGAAAGCCAGTGGTTTGATACAAAAAGCATCTAAAAACCATGGGTTCGGCCTTTAATGTGCTTTGGATGCGCACGTACGTGTCCCAGCTCCCAAGTGCTGTGCCTCTGGGAGAGTGGCATCACTACTCGACATGTTACTTTCTCACTGTGCTTGGCTTTGATGGGTTTCTCTTTTAGTTCATGGTTTTTGATCGACTGGTTGGTGGTGGTGGCGACGGGTGGGCGTTCACTGGTGCCTTTTCACTGGTTTGCTTGCTTGGGTCCTTTCAAATGCTAGACAAACCAATAATTCATGGCCAAGATTGTAAATTTGATGCTTACTGAGGCTCTACGCCAATGACTTGAACGTGTTTGAGCTTCAGTTTCCCGAAGGTACCTGCTGAAATGGTAAAAGGCTTAAAATTTATATAATATGACTTGATGTCCTGCCGTAAATGTGAGTTTCAATTTCTATTATTGTATGGAATTAGCTATTTAGGAGCATTTTCATTCCTTACGATCCATCGATGCAAACGTGATTAGTTTGACTAACATCCGAGACATCGTGATTTATACCAAAAAATATAATATAACTTGAGTATGAGTCGTTACTTATATGTTTTGTAATAACATGAAATAATTAGGATTTTATTTATTTATTTGAATAATTCAAGTAACAACATCCATTTCATATAAGAATATGAAACAATCAAGATTTTAGTTATTAATCCGAGTCTATAAAATACAAAATTTCTCAAATAAAAAAATACACTTAATTTCAGATAAATCTTGAAGACACACGTAATTAGATTATAATAAGTTATAATAAGATTCATAAATCGGATTTTATCCGTATGAGATAGTCAAGGACTGAAAATAATTTTATTTATAAATCTTCGAGATTTTTTTAATAATTAAGATTTCAGTTTTTCTTTTTATGGAAGATTGGATATACTACAAGAGTGATAGCGTCCATGAATCTAAGGTGAGGCAACAGTAACATTGATGTGAGCCTTAGACAAGAGAGAGAGAGTTTTATAACATGTCAATGTTTCTAGAATGATTGTTTTATATTTTACATGTTTAACAATAATTGTGTTTAAGAATTTATTTTGATTATTTTTTATAAGATAATCATGGTCTCATGACCTTGATTTTAGATTCAATAAATTAATTTGGTTGGACTCGGATCAATTTTTTATTTATTTTTTATGAGATTATTATATTCTTATAACTTGAATCATGAGTTTGCTAAGGTCAAATTGTTTTGTTACTTTTTAATTATTCTTTAAAATATTCTTTTTCAGCATTGAATTGATTGGAAATCGAGTTTTATTATTTATTTTAATTTGTTATATATAGGGTTATTTTAATCTCATAATTTAGATTGTGAATTTAATAGGTTAACTTATAAATTGATTAAATATCTTATCATTTTAGTATTATTTTTTCAAAAAGTAATATATTATTTGGAATTTATGCTAATCAAACTATATTTTTATCAGCTATTTAGGTTGCTTTTAAATCATTTAAGGAGATCAGATTACATGGGGGAAGTTTCACACAATTTAAAATTTCTAGTTTAATCCAAGAGTATTCTTAAAAATACTAAAAGGGATTAATTTATGTAATTTATTCAGTGGCATTAACATATGACCGTGGACATCACAACTCATTAGATTACAAAAAATAACGGTGGAAAGAAAGCTTTCTTTCTCATTTTACATTGTTTAGAAGGTTCATCAGGTTTGCTTTATTTATTTATTTTCCTTTTTTTGGACTAATATGTTGTTATTCTTTAAAATTTGATTCTTTTGAGTTACCTCAAAAAATTATTTTTATTTCACCATTATTATTTTTAAATTTATCAATAATCTATGAAATTATTAATGTTTTTCCACTTTGATCCCTATTTTTTTTTAATCTTTCAAATTTGATTCTCATTTTTTAATTGCAGTTTATTTTATTTGGGATCATTTTTATTCCTTTTTTAATTTTTATCCTCCTCAAGATTGTTTTTCCGTTAAATTATACCTCCATTCTTTTTTTGTTTTTTCTTTTAAAAGTATTTATTTCCTAAGAGTTCATCCTTTAAAATTGTTTTTTTTATTAGAGTTAAGTGTATTGACTGAACTTCAGTCCAATAATTGACAAGTTGTTGGTTTTAAAGATTAGAAAAGCTTTAAGAAATGTTTATTTTTTCTTTTTTAAGCAATTTTTTATTTATTTTCAATTTCTTTTTTTCATTACCCCTCCTAATTTTTGGGTTTGATTCTATTGGGTTTTGTCTCTATATTGTTTTTTATATAAAAAAATCTCACATAAATATCTTTTAAACCATATATAATCTATCATATTATAAATTCTGTTTAGTTTCATCCCCATTGACTTTTTAATCTTTCAAATCTAGTACTCATTGTCTTTATTTCTATTTATTTTGTTTGAGATTATTTTATTTGTTTTTCAAGTATCATCCTTCTTATATGTTTTTATTTGAAATCTTATCCTCATTTTTTTTTGTTTTTCTTTTTTGCATCAATCAAACTGGGTTAATATTTAATTACATTAACCTAAGGAACTCTAATGATATAAACACCAAGTATTTTATTTAAAAAAACATTTTTTTAATAAAAAATAATAACCCCAGTTTTTTCCAAGTAAAATCCCAAAACAAACTCTTATCCAAAACAAGAAAACTCAAAAAATAAAATAAAAAATTAAAATATAGAAAGGAACGGAACCCTCTGCATCACTCATTGCCAAATTGAAGAGAGAGGCCATTGTTTGGGCCTTTTCAAACTTGGGCCTCCCTGGCTTCGTAGAAGCTATCAAATAGGAGGCAGTCCTCATCATGACATTTTTTCTTAGCAATAGCAGTCATCAGCTCTTTCGAAGACCTTTTAGTTGCTCCAATCTAGGCTTTTCCAGCTTTGTGAAGTGGGCCTCATGATTGTAATTTTTTTTTACCAATAAATAATTAATAAATAATGATTTTTAGTTTATTTTCGATGCTGTTATTTTTTCTTAGTGTGAATTTGTTGAATGAAAAGTTTATGTATGATTGGACAACATTATCTAAAAATATAAAATGCATGTTTTTTTTATTAGTTGTTTAAAAATTTAAGTTTTTTTTTATATTTGGTCCTCGATTTCCCCCAATAATTTCATCTTAATTGAATACCAATTAATTTTGATTTCTTTAAAATTAGTGAAATTGAAAGAAAAAGAACGGAGAAAAAAAACATTAAACATGAGTGACATGTCATAAATTTAAAAACAAATATATTTTGCTACCCAAACTTTACAAATTATACAATTCTGTAACCTCAATATTTTTTAAATTCACTTTTGGTACATAAATTTATTTTATTATTTCTTGATTTCTGGTTGAGAGAGGAGAGGGAAGGGTCCCCGTATTCTAGTGGTAGAGAGATAAATATATTGTTGGTATCCATTTAGATCACCGAAACAAATGAAAATTTTGTTTAATTTGTTTCAAATTGTTCTATTTGATTAGAAGAATTCATATCAAGTAATTTTTTACCTTTAATATTCCAAAAAAAAAGATACGAGCTTGGGATAATTTTAAGTTTCAGGTTTATCAAGGTTTATAAAATATTTTGGGTAACAAAATAGGTTGAAAATGAATTCTACACAAAAAAGTCTTAAATCTAAGCAAGATCAAACCATGCATCGTTTGATTTTTTTTTGCTCAAAAAAATGCAATGAAAAAAAAGAGACTCAATCACGTGGCCTTGCTTGTCAGGGTTGCACTTGGGCGTAATCTATATGGGCCAAACTTGATAGTGTCTAACCTTTTTTTCAATTAATATATATATATATATATTTATAATTTTTTATATAAAACATTAAAACTCATTCATTCTCTCATTTATTTTACACAGAAGCCTCTTTTGAATGGTTATGACGTTTTGGTTATGCATTTGATTTTCAAAGAAACGCTTATAAATTATCTGTAATTTCTTTTATTTTAATCTTTTGAGTAGATAAACTATTTTTCTCTCTTTCTAATAGGTGTCGTCATGCATCATATTGTTTGATTGAGTAAAAATAATAATAATAAAAGCATAACAAATTGACTACAATATAAACAGCGTGACTCTTTTACTATAATTTCTCTTATTGTTCATCCCCTAACAATTAATTGTGGATGATAAAAGTATTTTTTGATAAATTTTTATTTTGATCCCCAATTTTTTCTTTGCATAATCAAGCCCTTAAAAACCAAATTTTCTTGGAGGGAGGGTTGAATTGAAATATAAAAGAACGAAGTGAAAAACTTGGGTAACGTAGATGGTTCTTTAAAATTTATTTGAAAAATATATTTTATACTTAAAGTTAAAAGATAAGAAGATAACACTGTTTTTCCGCACCCATTAACATTATGAGTTATAATAGTAATTCATATTTGTTTTTTCTCTCTCTCTTTCATTTTGACCATTTTTTCCTTGCTCATTGCTTTCTCATTTTCTATTTAATTTGGTCCTTCTATAATGTGTTTACTAGTATTTAAAGTTGATAATTTAATTTTATTTGCCTTTTATATTGGTTGAGAAATAAATTGAATGATTTTTCTTCAATCTTCGTTTTAATTTATTTAGTTGTACCTTTTAATTTGTCTTTTATATGATTTTTTTAATACTTGATGACCTATTTTTGTTATCCGTACAATTAAATAAACAATATTTTATAAGAAAAATAAATTATAAATCCCCATAGAGTTCATTATCCAATTTATATGTTTATCTGATTTATGGGCGTGACGGGTTCACTCGTGCATTTTTGATATTAATAATCAAGCTTATTTAAAATAATTAATTATCATCATACAACTTTCAGTAGGAAAAAAAGAGAGGCAAAAAGCCATCTACATCGACTTATAGATATATAGAAACAGCAATACCATCAACATGCATTGAAAATACATTTTCTTTCTTTCTTTGTTAAAGCTCAAGCATGAAGCAACAAAATGAAAAGGTAAGTTTTGTTCTTTCAATAAAAAATTCATACAAATAATTAAAAACGATGAGATTTCATATTCGAATTTCATTTTAGCAAACACATCTAAAGCTGTAGGCTCAACAAACACAAGCTTCTCTAGCAATAAAAAAATAACTCAATTAACTATTTAATAGGTGGTCGTAGAATTAATCGAGATGAATGAAAATTAACCCGAACAACTACATTGATAAAAAGAAAGAAAAAAGGACCGACTCAACTATCTACGATGTTGTTGATGCAGTCATGACCAGCTGCTTCATGATAATGGTCTACAATGGCTCTATCTGTGCAGGTGGGTTCAAGAGGATGAGGAGCTCTCAAGATCAAACAATGAGCTCAGAGAGCGGTTTTTTCTTTCCCGACAAGGCGTGGTGCGTGGGAGGTCATTGTCTTCAAAAATAAAAATCAAATCGCCTCTCACATTTTCCCCCTCAGCTTTTCAGTTTGTCAAGCCCAGCTGCCTCGAAAGGAACCCTGTGTGCATCATAGTCCTGTGTCTTCTCTGTAAGAAGTCATGGAGCAAATCTTATGTTCACACCTATATATTATGAGCAAACCCTTTTTATTTTTCTTTTTTATTTATTTTTGGGATCAGGTATATATGTGTAATAAAGTCAGCCCTCGTCGTGAAGACTACAGAATTCACCTTTCAAGCTTAATTAATGCCTAATCATTCTCTAGTTGATGTTATACTCGGTAGTTGAATGATTCGATGTGGCCTCCGACTTGGACTCTAGCAAATTTGCTTTGAAAATAGAGTCGCTGTATAATGAGGGTTTGATGGTATGATAATTGTTTTTTTAAAGTATTTTTTTTGTTTAGAAATAATATTTTAATTTTAACTTTAAACACCTCTAAGCCTGCCATGGATATTGACCACCACCATATAGTGGTTGTCAAAGATTAAAACGGGGATTTCCTCGAAAGAAATATCACGTCACATAAAAATATCGGGGTTCCTTGAATTTAATAAAATGCAGGAAGATCAAAGAATCCGGATATATAGGTTTTGTTGTCGGGTTTTTTTTACCAATAAATAATGATTTTTAGTTTATTTTTTATGTTGTTATTTTTTCTTAATAAGGTGTGAATTTGCTGAATGAAAAGTTTCTGTATGTTGGACAACATTATCTAAAAATCTAAAATGCATGGTTTTTTTTATTTTTTATTAATTGTATAAAAAATAGTTTTTTTATTATATATTTGGTCCTCGATTTCCCCCCAGGAATTTCATCTTAATTGAATATAAATTGATTTTGATTTCTTAAAAAAATAGTGAAATTGAAAGAAAAAGAACCAGAATGAAAAAAAAACATCAAACATGAGTGACATGCCATAAATTTTAAAACAAATATATTTTGCTACTCAAACTTTACAAATCACACAAATTATACAATTTTAGAACCTCAATATTTTTTAAATTAACTTTTGGTACATAAAAAGACAATAAAGGAAAAAAAAAGAGGGAAAATGAAAGAAAAAAGAAAAAAGAAGCCACTCCTTCACTGAGTGTAGGTGACTTTTCACCCAATTCTTTTAGAGATATGATGTAATAATACAATAGACAATTAGCTATTGATAAAATTGCTTTTGCAAAAGCTTGAGAAGAATCGCGTAGGTCATCGGGATGTTTTCGTTATCAAAACATAAATATATAAAAAGACAGACATAGCATACACATACCAATATTTAATTAAGGTTTTTGAAGTTTTCTTCATAATAAAAAGATGGTATTAATAATTAAATTCCATTTTGCATAAGATCCATATATATATCATTAGCGAATCTTACAAAATATATACTTTCTTGGCAAATGAGTTTTATAAAAAAAATAGCCTTAATTACTTAAAAATAGATAAAAGATGCACACCATGAGAATTGCCCATCATAACGTAGCAAGAACATGAAGAACAATATATAAAATCCTTGTATTATAGTTAATTAAGATTACAAATGGCAATGAAGTAGACAAATTTTCTCCATTAGAGTTATGCCAACAAATTTGTGTGATCCCTATGAGAAGAAAATTCATATACTTCACCCATTTCATGACGCAATCAAATTTATTCGTTTGCAAACTTCCTAAAGTTATTAGCACCGTACCGCTCCTCGCCCAGCAAGTGCTCCGTAGCAAACCGCTCCCATGCATGTTTCTTGAGAGTTTTTTGTTACTGAGCACAAGCTTAGAAAAGCCTACTAGCTAGCTAGGGCTAACTTCTTAAACACCAAATCAAGCAGAAAAAACTGATAAAATTAAACCTCCCGATCGACTATTTTTCATGCAAACTAACGAGCAAATTAGTCGTCTTCTGATCCAGTGATGCATTCCTTCTCGATATCTTCAAAACCTTCAAGAGATGGGTGAGGAGAATGGCCTTTGCCAAAAGACCTAATGTGATCCTTGAGTGACCTTTTGTGTTTGAAATCGGAACCACAAGTACAATACCATAGCTTTCCACAGTTCTTTTCATGGGTTCTCCAATCTCCTTTCACCGCAAATGTTTTGCTGCATTTTCTGCACATAAATGGCTTGGCGCCGTGCTTCCTTTTGTAATGGGTCTGAAGGGTCCTGAAGTCTTTCAGTGGCTTAGCTCGTGGATGGTTAATGTTGTTCTTACAGCCCTGTGCACAGCAATAACATGGAAGCCTCAGCATTGCCGCTGGTTGTGTTCCTTTGAGTGAGTCGGGTCCCTTTCTAAACTCGGACCCATGCCCCCACATATGCATCTGCACACAAGGATCGGCAAGTGTTAACCATGGTTAATTTACTGCCTAGCTAATCTTGTAGCCAAAATCTGTGAATCATTGATCTTTAGCTTATCAAAAGTTGATAATCATAATTAAAGGAAAAGGATCCAAAGTAGTAACCTTCATCTCCGAATTCTCTTTATATGAATATATCTTTAGACAATTTTAATTACAACCGCATGCTTGTATAGTTTATCTTACCCTCTAATCATTTTTCGACTTCTTGTCCCATCTTTTTAAAAAGGCTACCAGATTCCCACTTACCCCAAATAAATTTCTTTTATCCTTCCACCCAGAGAGGATGCAATGATAGAAGAAACCTTTCCTTAGTTGAAGGGAGTAAAAATCTACACTCCATTGCTCGATTATCCTTTATAATAATTTATTTATTTCATGAGTACTTGTCAACCAAACACTTAGAAAACAGCAGAGATCGATGATCAAATGCCATGTTATTGGACTCAAATATGTATATACGGGTGATCTAATAATATATATAGAAGCTCTCTTGTAAAAGAAAAAAAAAACATTGATCAATTTTACTATGTTTTTCTTGGTTTAGATGGCATCCTATGCTGCCTTAAGTGTTGTACCTTATCTTTAAGCTAATTTCTTGGTGCTTTAATGGATCATTTTGGTTTTATATTTTTCTTCCCCCCCCTGAAAATAGCTACCTTAACTTTTATCGTATTATATTTTCTCCCAATTAATATACATATGGAATATGGGGATATATATATAGGAGTGATGAGGTCTAGTACAACGAACAAAATTACAGGTGGAAAGAACATACATCTGGTAGGAGTATCATCATCGTATAACAAAGCATCGATCCCCTTGAGGTTGTCTGCAAATATGAAACTTCTTTCCTATGAAATCTATACAATTTGGCCGAAAATCTAAGCTCCTTCTATTTCAGCAGACCAAACAACTGTTTCGTCTTGGATCATCAACTTTGCGTATATTATTTATTCCTCGAAGAAAATCCTAAGCATTCTTAATAATTACTTGCACTGCGTTTTTTTTAGAGACTTTTATTTTTATTTTACCACGCCTTTCTTTATCATGACTGTATTTGTAATCGTTGATTGAAGCATTCACTTTTTCCTTGTTTTTTTCCACTGATAAATTGTTGTCTGTCCCTACAAAAGTATAATTTAGACTATATTCCCCAAATATTTTCTCCCTAGCTTGGCAAGAAAGTGGACGCATGATCAGCGGAATTCAACACAAGTTTTCAGTCGAGTTCAATACAAGTTTGGTATAAATGCAATAGGCATCAGCCCCTACATATAATGAGAAACCGGCGGAGAGGTATGAGAAAAGCACCAATGACTAATTAAAATCTGCCTTTCTAAAAAAAAATAGATAGCAGAAGAGATTTGCTAAGCTTATGATTCCCGATTATGTGCATAGCCCTGGAAAAAAGAAAAGAAAGAAAGAAAGAATGCATGATGCATATAATCCTCAAAGATCAACAAATATATGATCCATAGTTGAATTGATCTTCATGTGCCAAAGAAAAGATTAGAAAGAGAGATTAGTACTGAGAATTAAATTACTGACCTGCATGTTATTGTACCTATTGAAGGTCTTGCTGCATATAGAGCAAGCAAACTGCATGGGTCCAACAAGGATCTGGGCAGGAGTTGGGATCCAAAATCTACTCTCTGTGTTGAAAGAACATCTTTCAATGATTTTCTTCGTGGATATGTCTTCCTTCATGAGGTCAAAAACCTCGGTCACAGCTTCAGAATCTCCATTGTTAGGCAATCCAATGTGCAAAGCCACCGTAACCTTCTCTTCTTTAATTCCAACAGAAGTCTCTTTCACTCCCATGTCTTCTTCAATATCTTTCAATGTCCTCTTCTCTGTTAACCTGCTTAGAAGAGGCAAGCACTGAATCGTCTCTTTCATGGACTCTCTTCGCTGCTGCTGCTGCTGAGGGAACAAGGTTGGAGGTTTTAGTGCGCTCATGGGGTTTGTGAGCTGGACTTGTTGCGATACAGAAAAATTAGAAAGAGACGAGGAGGAAGGAGATGGAAATGGAGAAGGAAAGGAAGATGGCTTAAGCCATTCGATGAAGTTTGGAGCTTGAAAGCAGAGATTCTTGTCCTCGACATGGTAGTTCCACAAACCCATCTTGTGGGAATTCTTGATTTCTCTCCTGAGATGGCTTATATCCACACTTTATGTGGGAAAGCCTTGCACTTAAGAAGATTGTTTCATTTGTCTTTTTACAAGTCTTTATTTACCCTTTCTTTCTTGCCAACCTTTGGCCCAAGTTTGTTTGGTTTCAGAGAAAGAGACAGAGAGAGAGATTAGTGGTGGGGTTAGAGAAAATGACATGCAAAAATTGAGACACTGATGAAGAGAATCCTAGAATAGTTTTAAATTTCAGTTGAATTTCGCTCATGCCTAAAATAAATGTTTAAATAAAGTACATAATTAAACAATTAATAAATAAAACCCCATAGACATTATTCTATAAAAAAAATACATCACATTTCTTCCTTCTTTCTTTCTTTTTTTATATTTTTATCACAAGGCTGATCATAGAATTTGACCCACGCCCACGCATTTATTTCACAAAATACTTCGACACAGGCCGAGTGCCAAATCTCCATAGAAATATTGATCAGGAAAAAGGGGCAGAGAATATTTGGTCAATACCTAAAAGAAAAGGAAAACGATATAAAAATTGAATCAGGTGACTGCTAGGAATGCTAATAAATCCTTAATTTATGCTAAGTGCAGTCTAACTTCCTTATCATAATTACTATTTCATGCGACGAGTAGTCCTAAGTTAACGTTGTTAATGAGGAGTTAAGGTTAAATTCCAATATAAGCTCCTAAGAAGTCATCTTTCATAATTGCTTGACGAAAAAGTAGAACACCATTACATATGCTTTCATAAATTACTTGATTTATATCCTATGGTTATCCTAATATTTAAATTGTTTTAATTTAGGAGGAAAAAAAAGACTATGAAGAAAACGTAGAATTGCCCGTCCATCAACGAATTTTATTTTCTTTCACTACCATCATAACATAACATTTTTCTAAAACAATCTAGCTACATATACAGGATGCCGATATGTTTTTTTATTTCCTTTAGAAACTTATCAATACTGAAAATTAATATATATAAAAGACTGTTGGTGAACAAAGACATTGAATGAATGTAAATGTTCAACATTTGCATTATGAAGTTTCAAGTTAGATTCCAAGGGTAATAATTGATGCACCAGCTAGTCCACACGTTAAATTTCAATACAGGCTGCATATATATATATATATATACAGTGTATTTTGCTGCAGAGTATAGCTTAATATGCGAAGCAAAACCAACAATCATTTTAATGTGAATTGAAGTGCTCTTAAGAACAGTGATTTCCACCTGATTTGTTTGATTCTCTTGACCTTCAAGCCGCGTTGAAAGATAACCTTAAGATGGTACGGGAAGACTAAAAATAGCGAACAAATCTCGGCTAAACTTGCTGTAGGCACCATGTATATCTCATTCATTGAATCATTTATGAGTGCTGCTTGACCATGCGGGTATTTTCGAACCCGGCCCCTTTCTCTTTTTTCGTATCAAAACAGGATTTTTTTCAGATCGGGTTTTGAATTTTATACAGTTTTGTCAATCTTTAATCCTAAGATTTCGAGATATACGAGAAGGAAACTTATTTACCAGCCAAGCTGAAGCAAGCAGATACATGAGTGATCTCAATGTACGTGACGTGAAGTGACGTGTCACGTATATTAATTATATTCAGGATATATATTCTTTATAAAATTTTTGAAAAAAACTGAAATTTTATTCATTCATATAAATTTACAAAATATATTTTTCTGATATTTAAGTATCATCCAAAAAGAAAAGTCAGATACATGAGTGCTTCAGACATTCTTGCATGATTTAACGGACCCCAAATCCCAAATTATGCAAACAACAGCATGATGCATTTATTGAGAGGGTTAAGATTAACTTCATATATTTTTATTTTTTTTCTGGGATGACAAGAAGTTAGCCTGAATGTTGAAATGTAGCCGACAAGGAAGATATCATGAGCGGATTTTCAGGAGATAAAACAATGCCATAGCTTTCTTTTTTAGCCTTTTCTTCATGTGCATACGTGCACTGTCTACGATTCTCTCTCTCTAGCTCCATCTCCTCCGCAGTCCATTGTTTTCAAACAGGCGCATAGCCTTATGATTGCACCCTTTCCATGCATGGAGAAAAACATTTCCAGGTTAATCCATGGTGGTCGGAAAAGACACCCACCCACATATGTCAATCAAAGAAATGCATGAACTAATTAGATTAACTTTATCCTTTTGATTCAACAGGAGGTCTAATGCAACCTTTGAAACCTTTAAATTTTCTCCAACTGTCTTTTTGTAGAGTATGTTTGCCTGTTTTTTTAACCAACACAAAAATCCATATTTAAATGGATTTCAATCGGCAGCGTCTGTAGGCTTTACTTCCAATTATTTGTTGGATATATGTGTTGGAAACTGAAAATAATGTGTTTGAGATGTTTATTTGGTCCAAATAAATATAGAATACAATTAAGTTCTTTGAATCCTGAAAAAATAATAACAAAAGATAAAGAAAAGAAAATATTGTTTTTTTCCTAAGTGTAGTAACATGTTTATATGTGTTTGAAATATTATAACGGTTAAAAAAATAATTATATTTTTAATTGTATTAAATAATTATTATTCGATTCATCCCAACAGCCACAAATATAAAAAATTAATGTCACTGAAATATTAAGTGTCAAGTGCCATCTTTCGTTATATTCATCTATCATGTCTTTTATTTAATTTACTACACAATAAAAACCACACGAATAAACATTTAGAAGGGATTGTTTCTTTCCAATATGAGATATAAATCTTTTTTTTCTTTATTCATTTTAAAACAACACCAACAATCCTCCACTAGCTTGTAATAAATATTTTCTCGCTTACTTGTATATCTGGATAACTTCCATATAATAAAAGATAAATTTAATTTTGTACATTGCATAACATATAAAAAAAAACTTTCAATAACACTAACATATTCTAATTATGCTACCGTTTTATCATAATTATCATTTAACTTCATACTAGAGTCAAATAGAGTATATGCCTCCTTTATATTAAGATTATTAGATTTATCAAGAATCTTCTCAATATATATATTTTTTTTAATTTTGATATCTAAAATTGTATCCACTTCACCGAGATCTTTCATTTTAAAAATAAAAATGAGACACCTTTTGATTTTAGTTATTCTAATCATATTAATGCTAGAGATTAACATGTCATCTACGTACAGATAAATAATCACATTAAAATATTTTGTCAATTAAAACTAGTTTCAGTAATCAAATTCACTTTAAAATTTATAGCTTGTAATTCATGCATACAATATTAAACCATGATTTACAAGTGTGTCTGAGAGACCACTCAAAGCTATAATTGTTTGTAAAATGCAACATTTTCTTCCTATATTCATTTCAGGATAGAGAAAGTTTAGATAAAACATCCCCCACTTAAAATGAATCCGAGAATTTAATATCCAAATCACTAATTTTTTATATCAAGATTTGAATTTCATGGAGCTGATTTATGATTGACTTGTCAAATATCTCACACTAAAAAAATATTTTAAAGCAAGAAAACAATTACAACTTGATTTTTCCTAATTGTGCCAAGGCTGCCTAATTTTTCGAGAAGATGTCATAAAATCAACTAGTAAGAGTACTCAAAATATGACCTCATCAAATCACTTCATCTTCCTCATGTTTTAAATTTTTAGTCTTAACAACAACAAATTTATCTTCTTGTGGTTCAGGTAGTGCAAACAAATTCAGATAAAGAATATAATAAATCTTTAGTGAAAGAAGTTGGAACACCATCTCGTCTATCCACCTTGTGCACGTAATTCATGCCATCAAAACGATCTGGTTGAATTTTGAAATCCTTAGCAACCCTAGCTCTTGAATTCAAATTTGTCTCCATTGGATATATCAAGAATTAATGAAATGATTGCATTTTGAATCAAAATAGATCTATTATGATTTTTCACAGGATAAAAATTCAAGCTTACAAACACCCACAAAAGGATATTTCTTTTTAATATAGGATAAAAATACTTTTCTTCTTAATTCACTTACAAACAACACCAACAAATCTATGTTTAGATAGAAGGTATGATTAAGAGGAGCTTGGTGATTACTTAACCTATATACCTCTTATCAACGAGCAAGTTGCAAGACCACTTTCCCGTGAAGATATTAGGTAGTCTCTAGGCGACAACTTTTAAGGGACGTGACTTCATTATAGTAAACATTTTGTCCTGGACCTCATATTGTACCGATGCTGCTATAAAGAGGAAGCATGCGATGATTTTTTCTCTTAAATTAAAGAGAATCTGGAGCAACCCCACTTAAGATGTCTGTTGAAGGTTACCAAATTCATGAATATGAGAAGAAAAAAAAAATAGTATTTTTATGCCACTCTTTCTTTCTCATGAAGCAAACCATGCACTATACAAACCTGGTGTACATTTTGTTTCTAATGTTACACAAGGTTATAATGTTTAACTTATTTTTTTTGGTTGAGGAAAACCAATACCCTGAAAAATATATTTTATGGGTTCAGGTGAGGTAATAAAATCTTGATTATTCTATGTTCTTATAAAAAATATACCTGTTATGAAAATCACAATTTTTTTTATCATTACGTCACTCACGGACGACGGACGTTAGAAAGTTAACAATCACAGCAAACACAAAGAAAGTATATTGATCGATTACAATTCCAAAAGGAGACCCTTTTTTTTCTATTACTTTTTTGGTTTAAAATAATTATGTTCTTAATACGTCAGATCAATATGGAAAACTAGTTTGGAAGGGCGATTTTCTTTCAATTAATATGTAAATTAGTCCAAAAATATCACTTTGCATCCCATTAAAAAAGAAAGAGAAGGATTTAGTTAATTACGGACGTGGCCAAGAGTAAAGTCAGTACGTGCTCTTTTTGGAGGTAAGTAGACCACCCGACATCATACAAGGTCTGTCTTAATGGCCGCACAGAAGATATTATCCAAGGTAGAGGTGAGGACATGGTCACGGAAACTTAAGAACTATTGTTTTTACCTTTATATATATATATATATATATATATATATATATAATTTTCTTCACGTCACTCTAATTTCCAAAGACAGGCGGAAACTTTCCAAATCTAATCTCCCTTCTGAGATGTAGAGTTTACCTGTTAGGGTTCTTGCATTTGTCAGCTTTCAATTTTATCATTTTACATTTGGATTTATTCGAGTGGGCGTGACCGATGATATACAAGATCAGTGTTTTGGCCGAAATCGTGGAACATGAAACTTGACTTGTAATAGCTGTTTACTCTGTGATCTGACTTGACTGATTTTTTAAAATGTAAATTCAACTCGGATATCATTGCTCTTGATTTTTTTGGAATTTATGATGGCAAGCATCGATCGTTCTACCTAGTCTTTCTTCTGGGAGGAGAAATTATACGTCGAATGTTCATTCCACAGATTGATAAAATATATTTAATTGAATTTATAGTTTTTTTTGTAAATAAAGAAAATATTTTTATTTACTTATTCTAAGACAGTGATTAAATCATGTCAGGAGGTAATAAAAACCCTTAGGCATCTCTATTTCCAGATCACTTCTTGGATCTAAGAAATTTATGTGTTGAGAGAAGCTGCCGGAGAATAGTTTATACGCTCACCCTTCATGTTTCCCATTGATGAAGTTATTTTTACATGATATTTTATATTTTTAATCTATATTTTATTAAACTCAGAATTCTCATATGATTTGAAGGAGAATGGGATCTGATCCTCTTATATATTTTTGTGTACATAATTTGTTAAATTATAGCTTCTTTAATTCATTTGAAAGAGCTGACGAATAAGTGTGTGTGTGTTTATATTATCATCCCTGATGATTTTCTAAGAATAATTTTTAATTGAATATATGTTAAAATATTATTATTATTATTATTATTATTTAATAGTAACACATCAAAATAATATAATAATTATTATATTACAATCATGCATGTGCAATTTCCATCCCGTAAATGAAGGGATAAGAAGAATTTATCCTTTAGAATATAGAAGGAAATAAATAAATAAAAGTTGATGGGAAAGGGAGGAGGCCAATACAATCAATTACATAAAGAGCGGGGAGTTTCGGTTCATCATCATTTCTCATGTTTAATCAAAATTGGACACAGATTTTCATGGCTGCCAAGTCCTCCGTCAACCAATCTACCTTGGTGTTCTTAAGAATTAGGTCATAAACATTGTTTCCTGAAAATTTATTTATTTATTTTTAAATTATAAATTTTTAACAATCATGTGACGTGTCTTATGCAGCAGATAAACGTAACTTGTGTAGTCAGTAGTCACATTTGTAATAGTCAAATTCTATGTAAAAATGATTTCGAGGTTGGAGGGTCACAAACGTTGTAGGGAGGCGTCCGTCATCATTTTTATGAACACGTGTCCACCATGTGGACTTGAGGTACATGACTTGAATTGTTGGGCTACTTGAACAAGACCCATTTCCAACCCCTTCTTGGATTTTCATTTAGAGCCCTTGAACGTTATTCTACTAAAAATATTTTTTTTTTGTCATTACATTAAACATTTTAAATTTAATATTTTTGATTTATATGAATATTTATTTTTTAAATATATTAATTAATTATAAAAAAATAGATAATAAATTCATACGCACACATCAAAATAAGTTTTTTTTTTTTTATACTTGGTATTTTTATTGTTTTACATTTTACTTGTTTATCACTATTTCTTCTTCTTTATTTTTTATAATGTTTTTTTTAGTCTTTCCTTTTTATTTTCTATACATTGTTTCTGGAAAAAAAATTTCTTACACTTTGAATATTTATCACTCTACACAACTTACTTATATCATTTTTTTATCTTTATTCTGTTGTAATTTTTTTTTCTTCACACTTTCTTTTTGAGAAATTATTATAGAAAGACCAAGTAAATAATGTTTCATTATATCAATCGTAACATTGTTGTATTCTTTTACTACATTAAAAATTAGTTTGAGATCTTATATATTTTTATTTTATTATATGTAAGCTTTGTATTTTTTATTCACGGTTATATTTTGTACTCGATATAAAAATACACATTAATAACACTTTCATTTTTTTTCTTTAGAAAAAATAATTTATTAAACCTCCAACGAGACGAGTTGAAAAGACACATTAGCACTTTATTTTTTACATGTATTACCATAAATGATTCTCAATGTATAACACACATTTGATAAACTTGCATATATTTTTGTTTTCCAAAAATATTATCCAACCCATAGCAAAGTGCGGGTCAAATAAAAGATATTATTTAAACATTTAATAGAGTAGGTATATGCTATTTAAAAAAGAAAAAAAAGGTGGGAAATCATTTTTTTTGGGGGGTGTCATAAATAAAACATTGTGATTCAAGTATAGGTAATATTGACGTCATCACAAGGGGGTTAGATTCTGAATATTGGTGAGCCTACTAACCATGCCAAGTTTGTTTGGTCTGGCTAGCTACTAGATGTTGAAGAATACACCCAACCACAATCTTGGCTGCCCGGTGGACTTGACCTCAGCGTCTTCTCGTCTCTCTTTCTGAATCAATGCCACTTTTGAAGGGGTCATCACGACCTCGAGTTTCCAAGTGGGAGTGTACCCATCTCGGAGGGTAGGTCAACCTGGAGAATTTAATAAATATATTAATGTCTAGCTACTTTGTTTAGTATCTTACGAACTGTTTTAAAAATATTAATATCTTTTATTTTTAAATTATTTATTTGAGTTATTTTTAAATTATAATAATAAAAATACAAAATTAATATATACTTTAGTAAAGAAATACTTTAAAAAATAATTTCGACCGGACAATAGTTCATGGCTTTAAACTATTGATTCTTTGAAACCTAACACTTGATGGATGACCGAGTGTTTTCGACGCGTCATTAAGTTGTTCTAAATCTCCATCATTACCTCTCTGATTAAATCTGTAACTACCAGCTGGAAAAACCTCGTTTCTAGCTTATAAAACATGGCAACGGGTAAACATTGACTTGACCAAGCTGCCACTCTCCACTAGCAATTGTTGAACAAAAAAAACAACACTGTAATTAGATAATTAAATACCCGTTTGTTATTGTGTTTTCTCTCAGCATTTCCGATAAAAAAAATAGTGTTTTATTTTTTATGATTTTGATGTTCTAATAGTAAAATAAAATAATTATTTTGATGTATTTCAAAATAAAATAAGACTATACACTATAATATTAAAAAATACACTTAAAAGAATAATCATAATAGATGAACTTGAGATTGATGTGGTGATGCAAACATTATGTCATTGGAAAATGTTTCCGTTACCTTTAATTCAATAATCATGGGCCTCGGTTTACATTCTTTGTTTTAGGCCCATGATCCTACATGCAGAGTTGAATCTAGTTTGGATATAGGCTCACATTAATTACAGGCCCCAAAGCTTATTATAGTGCAGACTGCCTAAACTGAGTTTTTTAAGGAATCCGATTGGTATTTTTTTAGCTTTAAATTAATATTTGTTTGGTATTTTTAATTTTTTTTTTGATGTTTTCATATCAAAAATAAATTATAAATAATCAATCAACTTTCACTGTTCTCAAATGGGAGGCTGACTCAATGAATTTGAACTTTGGCAAACATAAAACTTTTTTTCATCGATCGAGATGGAATGTAGACTTGGTTCTAGTGTTGTTGTCTTAGCAAGAACTTGGAAAAATACATGGACCAATGATCTAGCCTAGAAGTCGAACTCCTCGAACATTTCACCAGCTACCTTGCAGTGTCTTTTATCCAAGATTCCTCAGGTTGTCACTGCCTGAAGCCAGTGGTTTATCCTATATTCTTTGTTCCGATTATTTTCTTACATTAATGGGGCAGTTTGTGCCCATATAGATATGTGCTCATTCTTTGTGACTTCTCCAGTATCGTCATTTCTTTGTGTTGGTTATTGCACCTGCTAAAAATGTGGACAATTGTATTGTGTGTTGTTGTTGTGCTTGCTGCATTCTATACTCAAAGGATTAACAGATATACTAAACCATTATATATATATATATATATATAACAAAATACTAAACCATTACCCACAGAATTTACATCTGTTAATGTTGGATGAAATATTTAGGACTTCGATTCGTATGTAGTTTCTAAGAACTTGATGCCTTTCGGTGGTGGAGGAGACAATGTGCCGGATCAGAATTCACTAAATTGTTCATGGCAATCTTCCTTCACAAAATGGTCACCGAATATAGGCAAGTTTTACTCTCTTAATCTTTGTTCATGTAAATAAATTGTCGCTGACAGCTTTCTGGATTTTGATTTCTTATAGGTGGAATATAATCAAGCAAGGAAACATCGGCAGAAATCCTATATTGGGATTCGGAGATGGCATCCACATAAGTGATGTGATTAAGTATATTTATATCTTCCATGTAACCAATGAGTATCTCATGTCTCATCTTTTGAGATTGTTTTCAACCTTATTTATTTTTGTATGCAAGCAAAATTAATGTTTTGTAAGTTCAATATATATATATATATATGCAAGCGCTATATTGATATATTTCAATAATATGTATCTTTTAGTTCCTTTCTTTTAATACTTCCATTATACTTGCTAGAACTCAAATATTAGTCAAGACACTAAACAACATCACTATAAATAATTTATCTTTGATTGAATTTGAGAAAAGAATGGAGTTTTGGATTGATAATATAGTTGTTATAAAACTCTAGTTTTGGATTGATCTAGTTGTGTGGATTGGAGGGTCAAGTTTTTTTTTTTTTTTTATACCAAAATCTCAAAAAAAAATAGCTATATCATTTTGATATATATATATATATAAAAAACCTAAAAACAACAATGTTATGACATTTGAAATAAAACTCGATCCATACTAGAGTTATTTGTATGATTGGGCGAATTTGATGATTCGTTATCTTATGCCCTTGGAGCTGGTTCCCTGTTTGATATTTAAGAGGATTCTGGTTTCTCTGATTTTTCTCACCTCGTGGCGTTGTCTGAGAAAGTCTTGTTATATTGAGGTATTACCATCTCTAATTCAGCCATTTCCCCCCCTAAAATACTATCCAGCTATCGACTGGAATTTGTTCCAAGCTGAATTGGCAAACCGGAAATAAAATGGATAAATCTGAAACAAGAAATGAACGGATCCAGTTATTTCTCCTACCCTCTACACTGTAACAGGTTCATGATTTTTTCTTTGTTTCACTCAGAGTGCTTGATCATTAACAAATCTATGGAGCCTGATTATTTTTCAAGATTCAACATCATTGTGGCCGACCATCTATGAATTAAGGGTAGGAGATACGAACCAGCTTCAAAGTCGACAAATTGCTACACAGTTAGGTTCTTTAATCAGCAGGGTTAAACCAGTGGACTTCAGAGTTCAGACTACTAAAGATGTAAGAATATGTTATTCTACCATTTCCCATAAAAGTCCAATAATTCTTCTTTTGTGAAGACTTTCAGATATAAAAACCAAGCAACTAGATAATTACAGCCTGAATATGAGCTTTAACCAACCTGAACAGTCTATAAATCCTTGTGCATGAACCACCATGGACCAGATTTTGAAAGTAATCTGAAAAGGAAAATAAAAACACAGTAAGGAGGAGCGAGCATTTATATAAAAAATAGCACCAAAATGAAAATGTCAAGTCTGCAGAGTGCAGAGGCATATGAGTGGAATTGTTAGCTAGCCATTTATTCGAACAGAGCTACAACCTTAACTAGAAATAGATTAACGACTAGCCACACTAAATTTTTTTTTTATTAAAAAAAGTGCACCATTTTCCTTGACCAAGAACTCTTGCTGCAAACTCAATCTTTGCTCATGAAAACAAAAATTTACACCAGATGTTGTTCAACTAACCTCACATATCCTGCTGCTGTACGCAAACCCATGAAGAGAGTCAAACCAGACCAAACCCCAGGGAGCCCCATATTTGGAGCATAAAGCAGAAAGGCAGATGATATTAATCCAACCAACATCTGTAGATCATTTACCAGACATAAGATTAACCCAAAATGTGGACATTTGGGAAAAGAAAAGGACATTTCCGAGTTGTAGCTTACCATAGATTTCGCTGCATATGGAAAGTCGGAAACACCATAATGAAGACCATCAAAAATAAAAGCTAGGGCATTGATAGGTTGACTGGCACTAACAAACTGGAATTTTTTTTAAATCAAATCACTACAAATAGATAAATAAAACCATATAAATCTGAAAGATACACCAATATAGATTAGCATACATACCAATATCCCTGTTCTTACAATTCGTAATACATCAGCATCCTTGGTGAACAAGGTGGCTATGGAACCAAAAGATACACCGAGAATTGCAGCCAATGAAACACCAACAACTAGTCCGATCTAGGAAAACATGCACATCAAGTTGTGAATAACTTGAGAAAATAAGTTATCCCATGGTATAAATTCAGAAAAATAGAAGGGCCAAGAAAGCCAACCTTTAAAACAAAGTCTGTGACTTCTTTCACATTTTTGTGGTCACCTTTTGATGAGTAACTTGCAATTAGAGCCTGCAAAATAGATAGGTTGGGCAACAAGAGCACAATAAATAATGTGTAAAACCACTAGCTAAGTACTTGATGTGGAAGGGAACTAAGAATCACAGACAAGTCAAATGGGAGTTCATATCAACTTGTTGGAAATGCATAACTTCCATATGCACAATAAGGAATTAGTTCAGATGCAATTCATTTGGGTATGTATATTCCTTTTAGTACTAACCTATCAGCTATTCTTCTATTCTTAAATGGATGACATGCTTCAAAAATGAATATACATTCAGATGAGAGAAATTCAAATGTATATACAGTGATTAAAAATACAGAACTAAAATGGATACTAGAGTATAAACAAGTAGATATAAGTTGTGATGATTCGTTGACAAGATGAATTTAATGAAGACAATGTTGTAACTGACCAGATGCAGCTAGTGCATCTGTTTGAAGAGACAAGAATATACATTCAGATGAGAGAGATTCAAATGAATCTATAGTGATTAAAAATAAGGAGCTAAAATAGAGACTGGAGTATAAAGAAGTCAATATAAGTTGTCATGATATGTTAATGGGATGACTTTAATGAAGAGAATGTTGTACCTGACCAGATGCAGCAAGTGCATCTGTGAGAAGAGAAACAGCCAACCATATCTGCATACATATCTGATGTGCAGCCATTGCTACCGCACCTTGACGAGCCACCATTGAAGTGGCCAATGTCATGGTAGTTAAAACAGCAAGAGTTCTACCAATGAGAAAGCCACCTATAAGAGAGAGGAACCTCAGGAAAACAAAACAAAAATACAGTAGTAATATATAGGCATGAAGTAGAGATCAGTAAACATCATAACAGAATAGCAGTTGAGTCTCATGTAGTTAGATTCCAATTTAAGGAAAAAAAACTCACCAGAGTTCATGTAGACACCAAATTGGAGCTCCCCAACCTTTGGAGGTAATAATATAACCCTCTTATTTAGTTGCCAAACCATCAAGAAGGTGACAAGGTATCTAGAACATGATTTTTTTGAAGAAAGTATTGTTAGACAGTTGTCAGAAAAACATATTTGAAGAACAGTATTACTTCTCAGAGAGCATAGAGAAACATACTGTGACACTACAGTGGAAATAGCTGCTCCAGTCACACCCAATTTAAGATAATACATAAGTATTGGAAATAAAAATATAGCTGATAAATTACCCAAGCCTGCATATGGAAGAACTACATTAATATTTGGGAGAGACATAACAAGAGTTTTTTCTTTCTTCAAAATTGAAAAGAAAAGATGAGAGCGGGCCATTCTAGATTAATTATTAAGAGAGAGAGCAGCAAGATAGAAATGGAACGAGCAATACAGCAACATCTTTCCAAGTATTGATCATATTAATTTTATTTTTCCCTCCAAACAGTTAAAGTGCCACATGTTTACATCAAGATTTAGTGAGAAAATCAAATGTGAACTAAACACTTACCAAGACAAAATACAGGAGTTTTAGTATCCTTGAAGCCACGAAAAATGCCTTGAAGAGCCAAGGAGACCACAACAGCTGGAGCACCGAGGGCTCTAAGTGAAAGAAATCGTTCTGCAGGGATGCGCATTTGTGAATCCTGTCCAGAATATGATAAAGCTTGATAATTCTCTCAGAAAATGATAGATCTCAAAAGGTACAAACACTGTTTACATGAACAACTACTTAGTTTTTTGAATGAGTCTACACAGGAAGCTATAGATGGCCGCAGATAAAGATGCATGTCACGTGAATTCGGAATATGTAAGACTTACCCCTGTTATGCCCATCAAGTTGAGAAATGATCCACATCCCAGAGACAAGGCTACAGCCTCGAAGATTCCTATCCCAATAGCTAATAGTAAAGCAGTGGACACAGAGGACAGTTGCTTTCTTTCAACCATCCCAGTAGGTTTACCATTAACACTGTCTTCTTCGATGCCATTTTCTGTATAACCCATCCATATAAATATAATCATCTAAAATCGGTGCAACATAATTTCAGTACTTCCTGTACTGTGATGATGCCCACGTTCAAAATGGTAATCAAATCATCAAGAACGGGTATAAACTTCTACCTGAAATAGAATCTTTGGTTGCATTCTTTGCAATGTCTTCAGCCACAAAAGATGTCGCCACACTTAGAAGAGGAATATTGAATAGCTTTGATACATTGTTAAATATCATAATAGAAACACCAGCAGAGCCCAACTCTACTGGACCTAAGAAAGCAAGGCCAGGGAAAAGGTTAAACAGATCAGTAGTCAGAGACAAAGAAACAGTAAGAATAATCACACAAAGAAAGCTATAACGCAGGGGCAGATCCAAACCTAATCTGCCAATATATGCTGTTTCCATCAGCTGGGAAAAAGGATCGATAGCCTGTCCAGCAATTGCAGGCAAAGAAAGCATTATAAGCTCGCGTCTTACATCTGAAGAACTTGGTTGATTGATCGGAACCCCAATTGACTCGCTGCAAACAAAATTAAGAAAACAAGTACCATCACATATGTTAGATTTCCGAAGAAACATGATCAATCATAGAAGGAAGAAAGCATGCTATGTGGAAAAAGACTCTATTGCTTCTTCAATTTGATGAAATTTGTAACCAATGGAGCATAATTAATACTAATTTATCTTCTCGGTTGAGAAAAACAGTTTCAATACTAGCACAGAAAAGGGGGGGTGCTATCCTTCAAAAACTTTCAGAATCTTACAAAGATGAAATTCTAAACCCAACAATTTGCATACTTTTTATCGTTTCTTGCTACACGAAGGAATCTCTCATTAAACCACATGAACAACAACTACATGAAAGCGTCTTTTTTATATCCAGAACAAAAAAACAATGAAACGTGACTAAATGAAGCAGTTTCATCCTTACCTTTCTTCATTTCTCGAACCATTGATAATGCTGCGCTTGTTTTCTTCTAAAACCACTCTTTCCTGCATTTCAGTGGATTCCACACCATACCCAGAACTTGACTGACAACAAACCACCCCAAACCGTGCCTTCCGATGTCTAATCACCAGAGGTGACAAAGAAGTCTTCTGCTCGGCACACAAATGACACTTTCTGGACACAATATCTCCACCATCCAATCCTATAGAAACTTTACTTCGATTCAACAAACAAAATTTCCTTTTTCCTTTTGTTAACCGACTCTGTTCACCACTACTTCTACTCAATCCTCTGTAGAGTGATTTGCCACTGAATTGTCCAGTACTAGCCATTTATAGCAAACTAATTCTCTCTGTGAACTTAATATCAGATAATCAACCTGTAAGGCAAAAATAACTGTCGAATTTCAAAAAAATAAATACATAGCAGTTATTTTCTATTACAAAGTGTACTATATATATAATAACAAAAAAAAAACATTAAGAAAGACAAAATTTTATCGGGTTTGTGAAACGAAAAGGAGTATAGAAACAAAATGATCAAAGAAGCGAACTTGTTCCATACAGTCACATGAAGAATGGGAATTTCAGTCGAAGAAGTGATATTTTGAAGGAACAACAGTTTGGTTTTGGCAAAAAAAAAAAAAAGATCAAAACAGACAGAATATCAAGGAAAGGAACATACAAGAGAGAGAAGGTTTTACCTTTTCTTGTTGGTGAAGATGATAATGAGAGAGTTTTTGTTAGGGTTTTGAGGGTTTCTTCTTTTGGAAAGTTAAGAGATTAAAGCAAGAGAAGACATCGTTAACTTTGCCACTTTTATCACCATCGCCACGACCGAAGTGTCTGTCTGTCTGTCTATATTGAATGTCGCTATCAACTCAACTGAAAGTCTGAAACTCACGAAAACATCGGTGTTTACATGGTGGACCCACTTCTTAAGCGGTTGTTCTATTATGGGCTTTAGTTAGAAACATTCAGCCCAATTTGGGCTTTAGCTAGAAACATTCAGCCCACTTATGGGCTTTTCTTCGGGATGGCATTTTAGCCAGCCTTTGAAGAAAATCGGATTTCACCCTATCCGCTTGGATGGGCTTCTGACTCAGATCCGCTCCTTACCGGATATATCCAGGAGTAAATAATATTACTTTTTTAGTCAGATGGTATTATTCGATTATATTTATAAAAAAAAGTTATTATATTGCGCTGTCTATAAAGTATTACAAATCTTTAGGGTCCAAGTATAACATAACACATTCATTATAAAATATTACAAATCTTAGGGCCTATATACAAGGATTTATATAATATATATATATATATATATACTGTACCATTTAGAATCATTAAAAAGAAATAATTTTAATTGACAAAAATTACTTAGAGAATTCTCTTTTTGATGCTGAATCAAAGAACAAATAAAATAAACATTACAAAGAATAGAAACTTATCCCGATCCGATGCTATTTCGTGGTGGGCTATATTGAAGCCCATTTCAAATCCAGTATTAAGTCGAGCATTAATGCTTCGTCGTCTAAAAGGAAGCATTTTCAGAGAACATTTTTTGGTACTTTGATCATTGGCAATGTTAAGGTTTGATGCGTACAAAGACATTCGAACCTTAAACTTCTTCCAATCTGTCTACCATCTAGCTAGGATTTGGCTCCTGCTGTAGAACAAAATGAAACACAAGTCTTCAAATCTTTCAAAACTAAATTACACCTTGAGCTAAGATTCAACTCTGTAAACTGGAGAATCTTAAGCTAGCAATTCCTCCCGGCTTCCTTTATTTGCTGAATATATAGTCACTCATATGCCCCCACATCAAGAAATAGAAATGCTCTAGATTACCAGTGTGTTCTTACATAAACCCGAAAAGAGCACCATTTCTTACTCATTAAAGAAGATACACAAGAAGAAGAATCAGGTGAAGAGAGATGATCAGGTAGTCCCAACTCAAACCAATCCTTGAAGCATAATTTCCAGGAGCTGTTTTGTTCACAATCAAAAAACACAGAATAGTAAGTTCCAAATCGTCGCGTCAATCCATACCTCAGAGAATAATACTAGATGCAGCAGTTTGGTAACATGTTTAGCAGTGTTATTGTCAGTAGTTACCTTCAGTAACTGGACAAGTGGACCGTGTGGCGAGAGTTGTGAAGATGGTTTGGGTCTTGTTAAAGCCGGCATAGGCACAGGTTGTGATGTTGCAACCAGAAGTTGTTGAGTTGCCGATGGATAACAAGGTAGTACTTTCACATTGCATTGCGGGGCAAGTTGACCAGTTTGATGGTTTAATCCCAGATGCTTCACATTGTAATCTGGAAAGTGGTAGAAAAGAATTACCCAAATCATCAATTCTCATGATACGCACTTTAGTGAATTTTTCAACACAACAAAGCCATTTGTGCATCAAACTTACGTCCAGTTGTTAGCAGCATTACACGTGCATTTAACACAGTTGTTCGCAGTGAAGAAATAGGTGTTGTTAGCAACAAGCAGTGGATAATCTACCGAGTCACTTCTCACCGACGAGTTGCAAGCTGTAAATTGACATGATTAGACTAGTATGAATTCAGATAAGTTCATTAAAGAGAATCAAGATCAAGAAAGCACAGTGCACTGTCAAAGAATTTCACATACTCCATAATTTAAAACCTGTTTGGCTCTTCGTTTCAACTTGTATTTTGCAGAAATTTGAAAAAAAAATCATTTTAAATGAATATATTTTGGTGTTTTTAGATCATTTTGATGTATTATGTCAAAAATAATTTTGAAAAAATAAAAAAACAATCATTTTGATGTATTTCAAAACAAAAAACATTTTAAAAAACTACTGAACTCATGATATACAAACAGTAATTGGTCCAGGACAGCATTGATTCCCAACAGGAATGTGAACGCATACTGCACGAGACGTATCCCTTAAGATATGGAGCCTCTTTGCGTGGCACAAGGAGCCAAGAAGACCAACATGTTATCGGAAATAAAGGGCCCGCGGATCATTCTTTACGTTTGCAAAACTGTGCAAACCTTAATCGGTGGGCAGGAAAGGTTGAAGACAGGTAAGGTAGGGAACCATATAGATTCAATAAATTGACAAGACTGGCTGTACCGCACTGCCATTTATTTTATCATACCAATCCACACGGTTTGACATGGTGCCTTTTCTATCGAATAATATTAATTATTTGCCATTTTCAAACATTTTAATCCCTATGACTCCTAGCTAAAAAATCAAGAGCAAAATCAAGTGATATCCATCCACTTGGAAGCAAATCCAAGTTTAATATATGCCCACTTCTTCAACCACTTTCTTTTGAGAAAATTAAGCATCTAATTGACATCAATTGACAAGCCATTTATGATGGTCTACAGCAAATATTTCCAAGTAAAATTATTTTGTTTTTGCCTCAGCTAGATAGATGTGTGTCTAAGAGTTGACTGGGAAATATCACTTTAAATCTAAAAATAAGATAAAAAATTGATGCTTCCAAGTTTGAATTTAAATAAGCTTACCTTGGAGAGGAACATCAAGAAGTTGACCGGCTAAAAGGGAACTGTCATTAACCCCGTTAAGCTTCAACAGTGTATCTTTACTGGTTCCATATTCTTGAGCAATCAACTCCAAGGAACTGCCAGCTTTCACCACGTGTCCGTAATGGACAACCTTGACCCCATCAACATCGTCACAATTACAAGGTAAAGGAATCTTCAACTTCTGCCCAACCTTGATCAGATTAACGTCCTTTATATCATTAGCAGCAGCAATTTCTGGGAAAGTTACCAATCCTGAGAAAACTTCTGCTGCTATATGATAAAGCCCGTCATCTTTTTGAACGGTGTAGATTGGTGTGTTGTTTGACTGACCAGTGTTGTTGATGCACAAGCAGGGAAATGAGATTTTGATGGTCTGGTTTGCAGGTATGGTAGTGTTTGGTAACGTGGAGAGAGGGAGGTTGTTAGCAGCTAAGATGGAGCGTATGTTCTTGATGGAGAAGAGGGTTTTGATGTGGGAGAAAGTTGTAGTGTTTGGAGAGATGTAGTCAATGAGGGAATGACACGTGGAGGGTGTGCTGCATTTGAAGGTTTCGGAAGAAGATTTTGAGTAAAGCGTGGAGAATAAGAGAAGGGTGAGAAGCAGAGAGATGAAATGGAAACCCATCTCCGCTATGCTGTGATTTCTTGAGAGTTGAAAAGGGGAAGCTGGAGAGGGAGGAGGAAGGGAGAAGAGGGGAGATGGGTGTGGTGGGAGGACAAAGTTGGAATGTAATTTAATTGTGGGTTATGAGCTAAGACATCAAAATACTTTATATATATAAAAGTATTTTTGTATCAATAATATATTAGAAATATATTCTAAAAAAATATATATCTATATATAAATACAAATAAATATTTTATATAAAATTATTATTTGAAAACACAAAAAACAAACAGCTTCTAAATTCAAATTCAAAACCTAATCCCATCATAATCCCAGTAAACTGTAATCTAGAGAAAATATTTTTATTTTTTTATAATTATTTTAATGTAAAAATATTTTTTAAAAATATAATATTTTAATAACTTTTTTTAAAAAATGGATACACTGTAGCATAGGCTATACCGCTATATAGAAAGGAAACATGAAAGAGACAGGCAATGGATAAAAAAAATGATTGGAGTTAAGGTAGGGTTCTCTTGGGTATTGCAGTGTCGGTCAAATTAATTTTATGTGTTAATGTTTTTAATTTATCCTTTGTCGCTTTATTATTAACTATTATTACACAGCCATCAAAGAATGTGACGTTAGGAGTCCAAATTAACAAATAACTAAAACAAAATGGTTAAATGAATAGTGAACTTTACTGTGCACACACTCACATATTACTGTGGACGCGAGCTTTTTCATCCGTGTGTCGCGCGAGTTCGTCCACCCTATTTTTTTTTTGTTTTTTCCGTCTATGAACAGTGAATTACCGATTAAAGCCCCGCAAAAGACAACATAGTGCACAGTTGCAGGGGCTCTACAGCTCATCGTTTTGCTACACCCACCAAGAAAGGGCAGAGTGGGACCCAGTAAGAAAGAGCAGGTTGTCTTTTCTTTTCCCAGCCCATGCCCTTCTTTTCCCACTTTATATTAAATTCTTCTTTTAACTGGGCTCCTCTCCTATCCCACCACGACGACACGTCCCCATGATTCCTCCTCACGTTGTCTCTTTGTTCATTTGTTTGAATGAGTTTTTATGATTTAACTATTTACACAATAATAATTTTAGTTATTGGTTTTTTTTACTTTCTTTTCTAATTTTTTGTTCAAGTACAATTGAGTTTGTTTTTTAAAGTGTTTTTGGTCAGAAAACTATTATAATATTTTTATTCTTTTTTTTTAAAAAAAATTATTCTTTTTTTAAAAAATTATTTTTTATATTAACAAATCAAAATAATCTAAAAACGTCATTTTTTTAATTTAAAATATAAAATAAAAATCAAAAATTTAAATTTTTTATTTTATTATTGTGGGTATTTTCACAATTTAAATTTTATTGTTGTTTTATTTAAATTGAATTAATCTTAATACAGTAAACTGTATAATTCAGATATCCGAGTTTTTTTGCTTTTTTAATGGTGATGATAAATTTATATCGATTTTAAATTCATATATTTTATAGAAAACTTGCACTTAACATGAATTCTGCACAGATTTATTATTTTAACTAAATTTATATTACAATAAAAAATACACATAATTAGTATTTTTTACATTGAAAAAAAATTAATTCAGTAATAACAATAATAACAATAACAATAACAATAACAATAATAATAATAACAATAATAATAATAATAATAATAATAATAATAATAATAATAATAATAATAATAATAACAATAATAATAATAATAATAACAACAACAACAATAATAATAATAACAATTATTTTTATTAGTAACTCTTTTGTTAATATTTTTTTTGCTCTTCATAATTTAATAATTTCTATTGTTTTGACAGTAATGGTGTTAATTTGTTATATATATATATTTAGTCTTTCTCCTAAGAATATATATAGGGAAAAGACAACATGACCTGGGATTTTTTGAATATAAAAAATTAATATAAGTATTCTGATATACATTTAATATAGTTATATAATAGCAGATGATCGGCCACACAATTGCAAATAACCGATTAAAACACATTCACAAATTTAATTTTTTTTCTTTGTAGAATAATGTCTACTTTTGTCCATGTATATATAAGTGTACTTAACACAATAATAAGAACAACAACAACAACAACAACAACAACAACAACAATAATAGCAATAATAATAATACCAATAATAATAATAATAATAGTAATAATAATAATAATATATGAATAATAATAACAATTATTTTTGTTAGTAACTCTTTTATTAATATTTTTTTTGCTCTTCATAATTTAATAATTTCTATTGTTTTGACAGTAATGGTGTTAATTTGTTTTATATATATTTTTAGTCTTTCGCCTAAGAATATATATAGGGAAAAGAAAACATGACCTGGTAACAACAACAATAATAATAAAATTATTATTATTATTATTATTGTTAGTAACTCTTTTGTTAATATTTTTTTTCTTCATAATTTAATAATTTCTATTGTTTTGACAGTAATGGTGTTAATTTGTTTTATATATATTTTTAGTCTTTCGCCTAAGAATATATATAGGGAAAAGAAAACATGACCTGGGATTTTTTGAATATAAAAAATTAATATAAGTATTCTGATATACATTTAATATAGTTATATAATAGTAGATGATCGGCCACACAATTACAAATAACCGATTAAAACACATTCACAAATTTAATTTTTTTTCTTTGTAGAATAATGTCTACTTTTGTCCATGTATATATAAGTGTACTTAACACAACAACAACAACAACAACAATAATAATAATAATAATAACAATAATAACAATTATTTTTGTTAGTAACTCTTTTGTTAATATTTTTTTTGCTCTTCATAATTTAATAATTTCTATTGTTTTGACAGTAATGGTGTTAATTTTTTATATATATATTTTTAGTCTTTCGCCTAAGAATATATAGAGAGAAAAGAAAACATGACCTAGGATTTTTTTAATATAAAAAATTAATATAAGTATTCTGAGATACATTTAATATAGTTATATAAGAGTAGATGATCGGCCACACAATTACAAATAACCGATTGAAACACATTCATAAATTTGATTTTTTTTATTTGGAGAATAATGTCTACTTTTGTCCATGTATATATAAGTGTACTTAACACAACAATAATAATAATAATAAGAAGAAGAAGAAGAAGAAGAAGAACAACAACAACAACAACAACAATAACAATAATAACAATAACAATAACAATAATATAATAATAATAATAACAACAATTATTTCAATAATAATAATAACAACAATAATAATAATAATAACAATGATAACAATAATAACAACAACAATAATAACAACAACAACAACAACAACAACAACAATAATAATAACAATTATTTTTGTTAGTTACTCTTTTGTTAATATTTTTTTTGCTCTTCATAATTTAATAATTTCTATTGTTTTGACAATAATGGTGTTAATTGTTTTATATATATTTTTAGTCTTTCGCCTAAGAATATATATAGGGAAAAGAAAACATGACCTAGATTTTTTTTTAATATAAAAAATTAATATAAGTACTCTGAGATACATTTAATATAGTTATATAATAGTAAATGATCGGCCACACAATTACAAATAACCGATTAAAACACATTCACAAATTGATCAATAAACTACAACAAAAAAATATCACACCAACACAATCAAATAATTCACCATACAAATAGATACAAAAAATATTTCCATAACCAGTAAACACAACTGAATAAAAAAAAATTAGATGATTGACCACACAATTACAACAAAACCAACCACCAACAAATTCCCAATTGACTACAGCAAACAAAAATCTCTAATCAATATAATCTATTACATTTTTTCGACCAACTGATTATATAATTATCAATCCAATTAAAACACACCAGATAATCAAAACATTGCAATTTTGCAATCTATGAGTTAATTAAATCAACACACAATTCAAATCCAAACTGTGACTAAATTATTCTCCAAGCCAGTAAAATAATGTCAACAACCAACCAGATCAATGCAAACAAAAAATATTCTATCTTTAATAGATTTCAGCGATTACAATATTGCTATCAACCAGTTAACTGTTTAGTAACTATTAAAAAATATTTAACCATTAACACATTCAGTTCAAGACAACAAAAAATCATCTTTCATTCATTTTATTGATTACAGATTTACACCAACCAATTAAATAACCATCAAAACAATTAATACATACTAAACAATTAATCAATTATGGTCTTGCAATACTCAAATTACAATTCGCTAATCTTTCATAAATTTTATCGCTAATAATTTTTAAATTTCGAAATTGAATTATTATCTGAGTATTTAAGCTTATAACAATAATCAACTAATTCAATACATAAAAAAAATTATAGCATAATTTAAAATTTACAATTATCTATTTATCAACTAAAAAATTCTTTGCTTACCACATAAAATAATCAGTTTGCTATATATAAAAGCCCGCATAACGCTGAGCTAACCAACTCGTAATCTACTATTACGTGATGGGTTTGAAAGCAAGTCGGACAAGTATTTTTAAAAAAATTAATATCAAAACGAACATATTAAATCAATCTGACTAGCAAGTATAACCAGTCAAATCCCCAAATTTGGATTATACAAAATTAATAATCTCCTAAAAAATTAAAACAAATTATTTAATATATTTTTAATTAATTTAATGTTGAAGAATATAATCATGATAATCTCTTAAAAACAAATTAGAATAAATTATAAAAAAGAATTCTCAATCAACCTATTGAAAAAAAATTGAAAAAAAAATCATTAAAAAAACCTAGATTAACATATTAAACTCACTTGGGTTATAAGATCGAGATAAATTTTATTAAACATCCTCGCACAGTGTTCAAGAGGTGTAATTAGCCATGAACAATGACCCAGTTGTATCACCGTGAATCTTCTTTCTCTCTCCCCTTCATGAGAGCAAATATTTAAGGTTGATAAACCAGGGATATGGGTTGGAATTGTTTAAAGTTTATATAAATTGTCCCCATCTTTTCAAATCAAATAGCTGAAATTTAAATAAAAATAAAAACGATGTTGTTTTAATATTGGAATTGAACCAAATAAATTTCTTATTAGGAATTTTACAAAAAATATGTCAAAGTAAAATACAAAAATCAGCCAGCATTCACTGTTTGAAGCTAGAAAGAACGTATGTACCTCTCTGCAAACTCAATGGGGTTTCTCCAGGTCTCATATTTTTGGGCTCCAAGTACCACACATCACAAACAACAGCCCAAAATGTCATCAGCGGCGACAGATGCTTTGTGAAAGACTGTCTATGAATGAGACATTTAAGCATGTTTCTTGACCATAAAAATACCCCAACCTCCTCCCATTTTTGAAAAATGCGTACTCTCTAGGAAATGTTGGGATATATATATAAAATACAGTCATCGGAAGAAAAGCTATGTTGGGATATGTATAAATATAGTTGTGTATTAGACGGAAATATTTTGTACCAATTAAAAAATAAGATTAAATAACATTGTTTTGATCTTTGTTTAAATTTTGATCCATTTTGGATTTTTAGTCAAATACTTGGACAAAATATTTTGGTTTCTTTTGCCTGTTCCATTTCGGCCATAGAGTATTTTTAAAATAACAAATAATTTTATAATATCAACTATATCTCTTAATCTATTAGATTGAGATAAAATTTTATGGGAACTATTTTGATATATTTATATATGTTATGTTAAAATTTCAAAGCAATATGTAATGACATTGCGATATTGATGATGATATTCTCGTAATATTATACATGTTTATAATTTTGTTCAGAAAAATCGTTTTATTATGTTTTTTTTTACATAAAATCACACAATTCTAAATAATTTTATTTTTGGATTTGAACTAGTTTTTTGAATATATATATATATATATATATATATATATATATAGTACAACTTCAAAATGGCACATCAAAATACTCCAAAACTAAAACATTATGTTTTAATTATATATAAAAAAAATAAACCAAATCAGTAAAACCTTTGCATAAAAGACAGTCATTAGAAGAAAAACTTCTTACTTTCGGCTGTTCCAAAAGGCATCTACAAAATTTTGTTGTACTTGATTGCAATAGGACAAACAGTAGAGTCAAGTTCAAACGCACCCTGCACATCATCAAACAATAGAAGATACAGAAAACATGCAATGCAAGCTTAAAGAAGCAATGATTTTTATGTTGAATATTCATGCCTTCTTAAACATCAGTGTAATGGTTATTTATACAAGTTCCTTCTGGGATTTGAAGCAAAACAACTTGTATAAGAGCTGGGATTTGACTATTTATTCCTTCAAAATTGTACTTGTGGGAAATTATCAGTTACACATAATTCAGGGATCCTTTGAAATTTGGTGACAGACATCTAACTTAGGATGTAACTGTTAATTGGATAAAGTATCTGAAATACATATGAAGCCATTACTCACTTACCAACCCAACCAGGGTGTTTCTGCATAATCACAGCAAATGCAGTCTCTGTTCCAAGATGATGAAATCGATCATGGAAGTATGATCCCTCACAAAAACCTGTTCAGCAGCCAAGTTTATGCTAATAGGTGAGTATGGAAAAATTATTGGATATGATCAGATCAAAAAGAAAAAGATTGACAAGTGAAGAAATTAAAATCTATTAGATATAATAACATAAAACAAATGCTGGAATGAGCCTGTTTAGGCCTGATGCTAGGTTGCGGTCCATGGTACTTGACGACTCTAGTCCATGACGCAACGTGCATATTAACTCCACCAAACACCTCTGGGAATTAATTGCAAATTATGGAATACATTCAGCACGGTTTGTAATAACATTTCTAGAGAATTTTAGAACATTCAAATATAGAAAAACCAGATTGTCACAATTGTCTCCTCTCCCTCTCCCTCTCCCTCTCGTTATATATATAGCTCTGAGAAAGAGTAAGCACTTCAACAAATTAATGATTAACACCTTTATTTTTATTCTCAGTTTGTCGTGCCCTTTCAGCAGAAAATGCACTGGAGTGTAGGATGAAAGAAAAATAATCCACCCAATTGTCAGCACCAGAACCCTGCAGATTTCATTGAAATACATCAACCAGCTAGATTGCACAAGAGTTCACTGTAGCAACTTATTCGAAGATAAACCATCATATCAGTCAGACTTTCGTAGGGGAAACAAAAAGTTGAAAAAGGATAAGGAGCAACAAATGAAGAACATCAGTTCAAATTATCTAAATTGGAGACCGAGCTTCACTTTAATGACCTTTCTGAGCATAAAACAAAGTCACCCTTTGTAGTCAGCAGATGACTGACCTGACAGGGAACAAAATCCCATACCGAATCGCCACACCGCAGCACCAAAGGGGAAACAAATAAACATTCCAGTTCCATGGTTCAGGAGGATTTGACTTGAAACATCGTGTGAATGAATCCTGGTTCATTCATTGTTAAATTTGAGTTTAATACCATTAGGGTTAAGTTTCCTTATTGAGTCGATTATTTTGAATCAAGAAAATCAGGTTATTCTCGATGAGCAAAACCTAGCTAGTTATACTGTTGCATGTTTATATTGCTTCTTTGGTCTCAAGTTAATCAGAAAATTACGTAAGAGAAAAGACCAAAACTGAAAATAAATAATAGCCCATAATTACTGTTCCATTGAGGTTTAATTTAATATATATTTTATCATGATTAAGACTCTTTCATCTAAGACCTTGTTTGTTTCAAGGAAACTGAATTCCAGGAATTCAGTTTCCTTGCTTTCCAGTGTTTGGTAACACTTTGGAAAACAAGTCAAAGGAATTCACTTTCCCGGTCAACCTAATTTATGCTTTCCCACGCGGAAAACACTTTCCGCTCGGTCATAAAATAATCTCCTCGTCTCTTTCCCTCACTCTCACACTCACTGTCACCGGTCACCACTACCAGCCCTCCGACCCTCATCTCGCCTCCCTCTCCAGGTCGGTCCCTCGTCTCCTTTCTCTCTGTGCTGCGACCGTTAGCTCCTATTCCTCTCTTCTCCTCGCGTGTCTCTCGCGTCCCTCATCTGTACCAAAAAACCCTAATCACCCTCTTGTCTCTCGCGTCCCTCTCGATCCCTCACCTCTGCTCTCGACAACCCAACAGCCTCTTCCCCAAACCAAGCACATCACCCTCTCGTCTCTCGCCTCCTCTCGCCTCCCTCTCAGTCCCTGACACACTCTCGCCTCTAGCCTCTCTCAGCCCCGAAGTCCCTTTGTTGCTCCGTATCTCGCCACCCTCTGCAAATCACAGTAAGAGAAACCAGGTACTCCCTCTGCATCCCAATCTTTGAAATTGCCGAGAAATTTGAGTTTTTGATGATATGAGAAATGGGGTTTGTGGGATTTGGGTTACAATTGATATTGCCGAGTATGGTAATGGGTTTGATTGCAAATAACCCATGTTTTGATTTTGATTTCGTTTGTTCTTGTTTGTGTTGATTTCTTGATTTTAACTGTTCAATTATTTCATTTCTGCCGAGTATGGTAATGGGTATTCCAAATCAATTGAATCCCTTGATTTGGAATCAGAACACTTAGAAAATCAAATGGAAACCAGGGAATTATCCATTAGCAGGGAATTTTTCTTGTTTGTGTTGATTTCGGTATTTTTCAATTAGCGAGGTATTTTTCAATTAATCACTTGTATTGGAATTTTTCAATTTTTCTGATCGTGCTTATTGGAAGAGACTACTGCAAGAATTTTTGATCGATCGTACATAGACTTGTTGCATAGCCCAACAAATAATAATTCCAATTGTATTTATTATTTATTTAAGATATAGATACTCGATCATTTTTTCTATTAGATTTTCAGTTGATCGTTTATAGAAACCTCTCGTTATCAATTCCTTCTCCCGCCATTCAATGGAGTCATGATTTATAGAATAATCATACTGATTTCTTCACTCATATATGTTTTGAGGGTTTTGACGATCCCGACAACGAACCATGTTTATTGTATTCTGTCTCTGTCTTTGCCTCTAGATTAGCACTAATCATATTATAATTCTTAGGTTTCTTGAAAGAAATGTAATGTTTAGATTTATTGATACCATCACCGGGAAGAGATTTACTCTGCTTTTCTTCTTTAAGTTCAAAAGTTGTGTTGCAAAAATTCTTGCAACTCTTCACACGCCAATAATGTGACTTGACAAGGAGGGTGGAGTCTACTTTCAAATTTTGTAGTTATCAATAAGATATAGTAGTTAATCAACCAAAGCAACACCATCAATATCACAAGCATGCTAAAAGCTGAAAAATATAAATGAGATGGCAACTAAATGAAAAGACATGCTAACATATTAAGAGTACATTATTTACCCCATCATAAGAGAATTTAGTCATGCAATAAAACATCAAACTCTAAAATATAAGATAAATTAGAAGAGGCATTCACCAACGACTTTTCTTCTGTTGTCCTCTCCTTTTCTTTTGTTGTTCATTTCTTCCGTTGTCCTCTCCTTTTCTTTTGTTGTTCATTTCTTCTGCTGTCCTCTCCTTTTCTTTTGTCTGTTCATATCTAAATTTGTTTAAAGAGAAGTAAAACAAGGATTATGACACTTTTCAACTGAAAAAACTCTTCATTATATAATAGTAAGAAAACAGCAAATATAGCAATTTAAGACAATATTGAAACGGAAATATAGCAAGAAGGTTGTTGAACTTAAGACAATTATTGATACTGAAAAGAGTCGAGATCAGTATTGAAAGCAATTTTGCATGCCAAGGAATCTAATGAAATAATGGGAATACATGGACGAATGAGAGATTTAGGTGCCATTGATGGTGAGTGTCTTGCATTATATTAACATATCTTGTCCAACATAGCTGAATTTCTGAGACTATTATGCCATTTTGCAATAATGGGAAGCCTTTATTAACGGCTTGTTATGGAAAATCTAATTTTTAACTAGATGGATGTCAAAATTCAATTCACAATTGGATGTCAAAACTAAATTGTATGTTGTCAGCTGCTTTGATCATAATTCATTGTATTGATTGTGAAAATATTTGATATGTTTTTCTTATAATATTGATTTTCCTATATGTTTAGGTGTTGTTATCGAAAACCGAAATGTTAGTCCAAAATGAAATGTCGGCAAAAGCATTTACGGTAAAAAGGCGATTTGAGGAAATTTTGGGTTCAAAACTTTGTCACTACACACTACAACAGGCCTGCTCCCTAAGATGGTTTGGAAATGTTCAAAGTTTGGTTTCAGACTATGTTTTTATCAGTCAAGTATGTTTACTTGTTTCATTCGGAGAATTCTATATTTAAGTTTGTAATTTGAACTAATATGTATGTCAATGACATCGAAACTTTATATTTATGCAAAACTATTTATTTCTTGATGTTAGGTATAAATATTTATTTCTTCATGTTTATTTTATAGATATTAAAGGGATAATTTCCTTTACCCAATTTTTTTTATCTAAAATACCCATCAAAATATTGTTGTATCTATTTATCTTTTCAAAAATACTCCAAACCAAAAACAAAAACCCAAACATATAACTCACAACATAAACTAATTTGGCTTTCTTAATATTAAAAAACAAATTATTTTAAGCTTTTCAAATTGAATAATTTTTACTAACAAAATATTTAACAAGTTTATTTCTCTATAATAACATATGACATATATTGTAATATTTTATAAAATAAAAAAATTCATCATTATACTTATTTGATTTCATTTTTTTATTTAAAGTGATTAAATATTTTATATTAAATATTTAATATACATGGGATAAAATTTTAAAAATTAATAAATTATTTTCCAGTTCATTTTCCATAACACAAACAAACACTGGAAAGTGTTTTCCATAACACTACCAAACATCGGAATTCACTTTCCAGAAATATACAACTTTCCAAGCAAACAAACGGGCCTAAAACTACGCCCAAACTCCCTGTTTGCATTCATTGAACAAGTTCCTTATCATGTAAATGAGTCCTATTCATTCCTTCTCAAATTTGAGTTTAATCCAAGCATTAGCAAAATTAATATATAAACTCTAATAGAAGAAACTAAAAATTTCTTCTAAGCCGAGACATCAATTGATCAACCCAACCAAACGTTCTGAGATTTCTAATTAAACATTGTACGTACATAAACCACCACTTCCTTCTACATGGCGCAAATATTGTGCAAATTAACCAAGATGCATCTCTGAATGAGCAAGCTTTTCCATAAAATTCTCAATATGATCATAGTTCATCATACCGAAATATAAATCCACATAAAATCTTATTTCTATGAGACGCAGCACATCGACAGGGGTGATCAATAAAATTACCCCATGTCAATAGTCAAACTTTCAATAACCAGACACAACGACAGTATCAAGCTCACCATGTCATCACTCAGGCTTGCATGCACAAGAGCAAGAGGATCAAGAAATGGAAATGAAAAACCATAAAAAAACAATAAAATCATGATACAAGTTGAATCAAAATGGTACCAACCTTAATAGACTCCAGGGGTAATCAATAAAATGATGCACTTAATAGAGAAGTGGTACGACTGTGCTGTCAGCAATCCATGGATGATGGTAGCGTTGAGAAAGAGGAAAGTGAGTCATCAGAGAGAAGGGGGTGAGAGAGAATTGTTTGTTGTCAAATAATTCTACAATTCGTTCTCTTGTGTTTTTCCTCCTGATATATACAAGCAGCTTCATTCTAGAAGAACTACGTTTTTCCCCCTTTTATTACATAAAAACGACACGTGGTCATGTTTTAAACTGAATGCTGCATGAGCTGAAATAGCAAAACGGTGCGTATTCTGTTAAGCCTGAAACGATGCGTTTTTGTCAAGTTTAAATTCCCACACTGTTTTCTAACGGTCATTTATTCTTCTTCTCCGGAGTTGATTCTTTCTTTCAAGGATGAGCCTGTGACGGTGCTTCTTCCTTCTAGTGATTCGAGAACCTTGATGTCAGTTTCGATTACCTCTCAAGTGGCTTTTGCTGGAGGCTTTCCATCGAATCAACACCTGATTAATTGCATGATTATTCTTTTTTACAAGGTTGTGATTGGTTGGAGAGTGGGTTTCTTGGGAATATCAGGTAGACTGCATGGAAAACTGGATTAATGGTCTCGAGTATTAAGCCACTGCACCAATTCTCTTCTCACCCTGATAGGGTCTCGAGTATTTAAATGTCAGCTTCTGTCTTCTGTCTGGATGGCTGTAATTTATTGTAAACTAAGTCTCCAATTGTTTCACTTCTCTTCATATTGGCCAATTGAGTAGTGGATTAAATGAAAACTGTGGAGGATGGGCTCTGGCTCCCTAAGGCATCTCCAACTGGGCTGCTAAAAGGGAAGCCTATTATTAATAAATATTATTTTAGTTTTTTTTTTTATGTTTAACACCTACAATGGTGTTGTTATATTAACATTTAAAATAGCATTTATATAGCTGAAATGCTAAACTTACCACTTTATTGGAAAAGCTATAGGATTGTTTGTTAAACAATACCTCACATAAAAATTTAAGTTGTTAGAGAGTGCTATTTTAGAGAGACAAATCTTTAAAATGGCACTTTGAATAGTATAAAAATGATATTTTTATTGATGTGTGTTTCAGTAGTAAAAATCATTTTGAAGAGCCATTTATTATTATATTATTTTAAATATAATATAATTATTTTATATGTAGTTTAATCATGCAATTAATTATACAATTAATAAGAGTAAATTATATAATTAAATAATTTTTTTTAAAAAAACCATCCAACACTATAATTATTAATTTTTACTCTCTTAAGGTATTTGTAAATAAAAATAAATATTTTTAAAATAATTATATTATTTTTTAATATATATTACATTTTTTAAATATATTTATATATTATAATATATATAAAAAGTGACCCAAGGTGGGGCCATATAGCTCTATGTCCCGAGCTGCTAGAAATAGCAGCTCGGACTGAGATGCCATTTTTACATGTGTAAATGGCATCCCGCTGAGCTTCAAAAGAAACAAAACAGGCAAACAAATATTATTTTATTTTTGCCTCTCAATTTAGGTTGCCTAGCTGGAGATGCTCTTAGGTGAGTTCTCAGAATATGATTTATATTTTCTTTAACACCCCTCTTTAAGTGAGAGTTTTTTGGACTTGAAATTTACACAAATCTACATTACTTTGTGCTTGATTTTTATCAAATAGAATGGAGGTTGTGAGATTCGAACTCGTGACCATTGGGTTAACAAGACTCTGATATCATGTTAAGAAATTATCTAACCTAAAAGTTTAATATTGTTCACCTTTAAAAACTGATATAAAAAATAATAAAATAATCACCTTACCTTGAGCAATAGCTAAAATAGCATTTATGATTGGAGTGCACACTTATAAAAAAACAGCTTTAGTTTTACTATTAAAAATGTTATAGAAATCCTTTATCTTTTCGATTTAATATTTACTGTTGGAGATGCTCTAATGATCGATAGTTATATTTATAATATCAATAACTTGAAACTAAATATGATAGTGGGATTTTTTAAATGTTTATAATTATTGAGATAAAACTGAATAGAAACTACTTGGTTTAAATCAAAATATAATTATTGTATTAATAATAATATAAATTTCATTAATAATTACAATTTTTCAAGCTTATATAAACATATCAGTAAACAGAGAAAAATAATATATGCAAAATGAAAATATTTTGTTTTTATTCGTCTTTACTTTTTTATTTTTTCGGAGGTTTAAAGAACTAATTAGTTATATGTTGAAATCTCAGAAAAATAAAAGCTTTAAAAACAAACATTGTTCTTACGCCTCTAAACCACCTCTTCTATTTATTTGTTTCCATTTTATACAGTTTCCAATTACAGGTGAGGTTGACGCAATGGGGGTTTTGTAATGGATTTGGTGGTAGTTTTTTTTGGAATGACGAGTGGCTTGAGCTCCTACTGGAAATTGAGGACTAGGGTTTGGACCACGTACAATCTGTTTGTTCTAGAAATTAACTTAGGTTTTCAAACATCTTTACCATATTTTGATCTCCACTTCCAATCATCCCACGAAGAAAACTAAGGGCCTGTTCTTCGCTTCTATCAGCTCTGATATTCCACAAGATGTCAAAATCTTGGATTATCTTGGATGCAGGTCTGTAAACTCCTCACCAGCTATGCACATCCACGCCATCAAAACTAATGAAATTCACGTTCAGGTTTGTGTATCTTGTAGTAGTAGTGTTCCTCATCGTGATTTTGTGAGATTCTTGATGGTTTTAAGTAGTACTAGTCTCAACAGTAGCCTGCTGAAGTGTTTGAAGAATAGAACTCTGTTGATAAGCTAGTCCACCGATCAATCTTTCAGTTCTCCCAGTTTAGATTCATGAGGGATTTGGTAACCTCCAGATTTTTACTATACTCCTCTAGTGTTTTCATTACTTGTTCATATTTTAGAGTTTGTTTTCATTTAGCAAACTCAAGAATGCCCTCTAACGCTTTAAGTTCTTGGGATCTTTCCTGCTCGGTAAAAGTTGAATCAAGATGGGCAACCTTATTAGAAAAATGTTAGCTTGCTGTTAGCGATCCATGGAAAAGAAGAAGAAGTGTAAGCAAGGAAGAAGTCATCAAAACGAAGGAGAGAGAGTTGTTTGCTGTAACAAAATTCAAGAATTACAGGAAGCTTCATTCTAGAAGAATTAACATTTTTTTCCTTCCACTTACAGAAAAATGACACGTGGTCATGTTCTCAAACTAAACGCTGCATAAGCTGAAATTACAAAACGGTGCGTGTTTTTTTAAGCCTAAAACGGCGTGTTTTTGTTTGGTTTAAATTCTGAGATTGTTCTTTAACGGTCATTGCTTCTTGTTGTTGTTCTCTAAAGAGATGATCCTTGCTTCCAAGGTTGAGCCTTTGACAAATTAACCTTAGATAGCAAAACTTCCTTGAGTGATTGATTCTTGAAAAACAATAAGGCAATTCAATGGTTTTGTCACTTCAAGCATACGAACTCCACGCTAACAACGAGTCTAACTAAATCTTTCAAGTTAAAAGATGGTTGGTGAACCACCTGCAAGATCGAGCTAAACATGTACAAATTTTGGGGGCCATACATGCTTGTGATTTTAGAGATCGAGTTGCGATCGAAATCGTGATAAATGAGGAAAGTTCGAGGAGTCCATGTACGGGTACCTCCACCTGTTTGATAAAATGCTTGTTCGAACAGCGCCATCCACCGACAAAAACAAATGAAAGAATGAGGATAATGATTATGTCGGGTAACGTGATGATCCGGTCTTCCCTTGGATTTTTTCGTTTTCGACCCATCAAGATTAAAGAGAGGTTTTTAGAGAATCTGGAAATTGATTGTGTGCAGCAAGCCATTCTTAGCAAACAGAAGAAAGTTTCATTGTTGACAGGCCTTTGATTTTGGCCCGGAATATCGTCATCGGCTTGAACTCAAGGGTATGTCAAACAAATCAACCTTTTTTTTCTTCAGCCGTCAAGGCTAATCTCAAACTTTTCTCCACGTTAATTATTAATTAAAACACTAAATTTCTATTACATAATAACTTACAGATAAATTTATGTAGAGAAAAGAGAGTCCAGCGTAAGAAAAGAGAGGTGATTTTGTGTTTTAAATCTGCATGGGAAGATAGAGTCCAGCGTATGAAAAGAAGAACTGCAACTAGACGTTGCGGCCAGAAACCACTACCATGGCGGTGCCCAAGACACAGGATGAAGAGCAAGCTGAATTCAAATGCCGAAGCTGGGATGAGTATTTTTTACGAGGAGGGGTCAATTAAATAACGCCATGTGAATACCTTACTGCCAGGTTAACAATAACATCCTAACCAACAAAATTTAGAATCATTAATGTGAGATTTTAAATCTAAAATTATATATATAGAAATAATTGTAAGCCTCAATTCTTAATATTTATAATATTGGAGGATAAATTATTGCAATTATTATTATCATTGTTATTATTATGATTGTTAAATTGTCATTATCATTATAGCTTTCACTATTATTACAATTATCAATAACCTGATTATGATTATTAATACTACTACTATTATTAATATTATTAAAATGATCATTAGTATTATAATTATTATTAATATCATAATTATAATGAATTGTTATTGTTAATTTTATTATCATTATCATTATCATTAGTAATGTTACTGTTATTATATGATCACAACTGCTACAATTATTTTTATTATTGCCTAAACAATTAAAATTATAAAATTATTCTGAAGAATAAAATATAAAATATAAAAACTTTAACAAAAGAGAAAGCAAAAAAAGAAAAAAAGAAAATGATAAAATTAAAATAAATATTATTAGTATTAAAAAATTCATTTGAACAAAAAAAAACCAAAAAATAAGAACAAAGGGGAAAAATAAGAAAAGAAAAGAAGAAGTGCCAATTTTAATAAGATCATTTACACATATTTAATTAAAGGGAAAAATTGAAAATAAATAAAACTTTAATAATACAAAAAATTAAAAACCAAACCAAGAGGATGGACGCATAAATATGAGCACAAAATAAGGACTGAAACTATAAAAGGAGCTAAAATAAAAGTAAAAAAGTCAGGACTGAAATAAGAAACAAAACATATAACCAATTTTAATTGAAGGACAAAAATAAAACAAATCAAAATTTCTACACAAAAAATCAGGACAAAATAAGAGATTAAAAGACAAAGACTGAATTGTATAAAGCATAAACAAAGATAACATGTATGGATGTTAGGTTCTAGGAGAGATGGAAGAAAGAAAGAAAAAACAATCGACCACTAACAACTTTATAATTATTATACATTGACAGACACTACACCATGTAGAAAAGAACATGGTAGTGCATCCAGTAAGATGATGGTTAACTATTTTTAGCTACCACGCTACACCATGTAGAAAAGAACATGGTAGTGCATCCAGTAAGATGATGGTTAACTATTTTTAGCTACCACGTGGAGTGTCACGTGCCTTTTGTATGGCACGGGCTTGTTAGCTTGTCTGACAAACATGCTACTAGTTTTTCTAATAAAAAATATAAAAATACCCCTAGAAACTCTTACTAATAACAAAAAAAAAACGAATATACAAATACTAAATGTCCCTATGTCAACTTTTTGTTTTTGTGTTTTTTCCAAAGGTAAATCGATGCTTTTATTGCTCATAACATGGAAAATTCAACGAATACCCTTCCCGACAATTCTTATGTCTTGTCTCCTTCAAGGATAAAAATAATAATTTTACTGTTCATAAGAATCAAAATACTTTAAATACCCTTATTCAGCAAATGATTATTCCCTCCAGATTTCAGGGGGTCATAATTTCACGGTAACAAAAAATTAGAAAAGAGATACTTCCCAAACAATTATTTAATGATAAAACACGGAAAAATAACTAAATTACCCTCAAATCAAATAATTATTTTTTATCAACGGCATGATAATAACTATATTATAGCAATCCACAGCAAATAATATTTATAGCTGCGATGAATTATCTACATGATTTAATTTTTTTAATATAAACTGGCATGGGAATATAGTAGTGGCCTAGCGGGAATATAATAATAAAACCTAATTATCAGTGTAGCAATCCTTATTATCTTTTATTTTCTTATCGGGGGATAGATGTCATAGAAGGCGTACGATCACATCCATGTGATAAAAACTATGGAAATTTAATGGTTTAGTCAAATTAAGTGAATCATTAATTAATTCACCAAGTCAACCAAATTAAAACAAAACCAAACATATTTTTTTCCTATTCTGCTTGATCATTGGTGGCCATGCTAGCCATGACGGCCGGCCACCAACACATCAATATCAATGGCGACGTGCTAGCGTCGATTGGAAGGGAACCATGAAACATGCGTTGATCTTCTGTAACGAAAACATCTGTTAAATCGATTTTTAAATGATTTAGTACCTGTTTATATACGTGGTTTTTTAAAGTATTTTTTATTTAAAAATATATTAAAACAATATATTTTTTTTAAAAAAAATAATTTTTATATTAGCATCTAAAAATATCTACAAATATAAAAAAAATTAAAATAATTTTTTTTTAAATTGTTTAAAAAAAACTTCTAAAATACAGTAAAAAGACTTTAATGATGATTCTTCATGAAATTCAGACAACAACACACCCCGTGCCCGTAACATGAGCTGCCTTGACAGAGACTGAAACTCCAGATTAAATCAAAGCACCCTTTAATCAAGAGACAAAATCTTTATAAAAAAGAAGAAGATGAGGGAATCTGATTTCCCTTCCTCATCACACAACCTTGTACATCAAGCAAGATCGAAGGTCCAGAAATTGATTTCCTCGTTAAAGCCAGCCTTAGTTGCCTTCTGTCCCAGATAAAGCAAAATTCTGCCATCAAGAAGCAGCAAGCTTCATTTCCTGAGGTCAATAATTTATCATTGTTTTGACAATTTCTGCACCTCTCAACCACTTCCAATCGACCTTTTAACTTCTTGTTAGGTGGGATATTTTGCAAGTACCCTTTTAATTTTGCTGCCCATTTCAACTAACCACCCAAATCATCACCCAATTAACTCTGATTTTATAACTAACCACGAAACACCATCTCCTGCCTCTTCTGGCTGGCAGCTGACGTGCCTCCACGCTATAAGTCTTGACCAAAATCAAATGGCTCACGACTGTATCGTTATAAGCTTAAATTTCCTTTGAAACGACATAAACACAATTGTATGGACCGGTCTCGTGACCACCAAATTTAGAATATTAATTCGGGATAGGTTGGATTGTATCACTCAAACTCAATAAAATAGAAATTGTGACGAAGTCAGATATACCTTTAATTAATGAGATCATTGCAGGTCAAGTTTTTTTTTATTATTATTAATGTGAATGTTAGGATAACTTTCGTACACATTTACGAATTTTATATATTTTAACATTAATGATAATAAAAATAATCAAGTGTTTGGATCAACTTTCCCGTATCACAATTATTTATTGGATTAATTAAATATCTGCCAGTACAATAAATATGTAAAAAAAAAAACGGCAGACAACAAGCATGTAAGGAAGGTAAGGTGGTCTTTGATCCGTCGCGTGGTTACCAACCACAAATTAACTATACAAGACCGCAGGGGGCAAGCTAAGAAAAACAAAAGCAGAGACTTAAAATTACATCGAAAAGCGATATTAATGTGGCCAAAACGACAATGTTTAGTAGGCCGTACACTTTATCCCACTCGCTTGAATAGCATGTGAGAAGAAGTCTCCGGCATTTTGGGGGTCATGCAAGACACGCCCTCCAGGTGTGTGTGGGATTATAGTTTCTCGTTGGTTGCAAAATATGTTAGCACGTGTGTATCACGTGAAAAGATAGAGAGCATACAAACTACAAAGATCTTGCCGGGAAGCATTGAAATGGTTGGAAAAGTTCCTGTGCGAATCGCTCACACCTTGCTTTGCATGTTATTACTTGATTAAATTTAAAAATCGCCTAGACAAGCAGCTTGTGTGTGAGTGTATAAAAGGCTTCTAAGTAGATAGAAAGAAGGTAGAATGTCCAGTGCAGAAATTATTATTATTAAAAAAATTTATGATCGGAGTATTCGAGTCGACTTACACGCACTACAATTAATTTCTGGTTCACTGAACATCTTGCAAGCCCAGTGAGCATGTAAAGCATTGCGAGGGTGACAGACGTGCATGGTGGGACTTGAACCCTGGTGCTGAGGAAAGAAACAAGTCCTTTCAACCGCTAGGCCAAGACTCCACTTGCGAGAAATTATTGTTTTGATGAGTGATAAGTAAAGTTCCAATGTGATTGCATGGACACTAATAAAATAATATAGTATTTAAATTTTCAAGATATTATGTTATAAAAAAAAAGAATTATTGTATATATAAACTTGATAGGATAGCATATAAAAAATTATAATAACTAATACCAATTTATATCTCCGGCTAATTCAACTATCATATCTTACAATATAGTTACATTTTTTCCTAAAATTCAAAATAAAAAAATCTAAAATTTCTACATGTAATTTTTTGATATACATGTTTTATTTATCGGTTTCAAGAATTTATTTATATGTATTTTCTTAAAGTTATTTTTCATTATTTAATACACACGCACACATAGCACTTTTATAGTTTTATCATCCATCATATCATTTAATATATATTACATGACACATCAATCATTTTATCATCCATCGTATAATTTAATACGTCATTTAATATATATTACATGACACATCAATCATTTTATCATCCCTCGTATAATTTTATATAGTATATAGTATATAATACACGACATATCTCTAATTTTATCATCCATCATATAATTTAAAATATAAATATTATACACAAACATACATAAATAGATAGATATAGATATATATGCGTCATATGTATATGAATGCAAAATGCATCGTGCTCTCTTAAAGTAGCATCCCTAATTACCATACACGTGCAAATCTCACTCCAACTTGCAGAACGTCCACCGCACCCAACCATCGCCAATAAAATATTCGGCGCGACTCCGCCTAGGTGGAAAGGGCTGGTCGCAGGCCAATTCCAGTGAGACTGTCGTTTTCTCAATCTGTTTATGCTCTTTCCTCCCATAAAAAACAGAAAGAAAAATACAATGTATTTTTCGTAGCTGCGACCGCTACAACAGAATATCACCTTCCTCTCCGCTCTGCTCATCGTTTTGACATTTCATCCAGAAAGCTAGCCTCCAACAACTTCTCTCTCTGTCTCTCTGTTCTTCTACCATGAAGAAAAAGAAGAGAGAAACTAAAAGGCATAACATACCTGCCGCCGTGCTCCACTGGATGCTCTTTACGCGTTACTACTTGCTTCAGTTTCCATTACTCTCTGCTTTCTTCGGCTTCCTCCTCCTCCTCTTCGCAGCCTTCGCTTTCCTCTCTCCTCTTCCTCCTATCATCAACCACCACAACCACTCCTTACAAGTATGCTCTCTCTCTCTCTCTCTCTCTCTTCCTTTCCCTCTCTGCTCCTCCGATTTCTGCGATCATGATTATGTCGTGTTTGCTTGCTTGTTTTGTTGTCATGTGAGGTGGACATTTCTGTTTTGATCGTTTTAATTAATTAATTAATTAGCAAGCTAACGATAACAATTTTCTGTTTCGTGTGATGAATCAGTTAAAAAATGGAGCTAAAGCGGAAGAGTCAACGTTAAGTAAAGAGACGTCGTCGTTTCATGTCCCTGTACGTAACTTATACGAGCATTTGTTTGTTCTTTAGCTCTTACGACTCTGTGTGTTTTGCTTTTGCTTGCCTGATTTTTGTATTTGTTTGTTTTCTGAAATGCTTAGAGAAGTGGATGGCGCTTAGGGCGTCATTTATGGAGCTCAAGGTCATCGAAGTTTTACTATGGCTGCAGTAACGCCAGCGAGAGCTTTGAAAGTAATTTTTACTGGTTTAATACCTGCTGTTAATTTCCTCTTTATTTGGAGATTTTTAGTGTTGTTGATAATCTAGTGGTTTGGTTATGAATAAATGGAGCGATGTGAGTAGCTGTAGTAGAAGAAGAAAAAGAAGAAGATGATTGGAGTATTAATCACTTAAATAAACTTTCTAGAAAAGACAGAGGAGTCCGTCGTAATTGGAAATCAGCCTGTTTAATTGCAGAATGGTAACAGATTTCATGCCTATTTGTTAAGTTATGCATTTTTTTTGCGCACTTGGTTTCCATTGTCGGGAGAGAGAGAAATCGCATTGCGGTGATTAAGGGTTTCTTTTTTTGATTTATTATTTACTTTGAGTGTTAATGTAACAGATGAGTTTAGACATTAATTTGACGGAGGTGTGTTGTTAGATGTAGCTGCTGATAGGAGAAAGAATAGTGGTCGGTACTTGTTGATTGCTACCAGTGGAGGGTTAAATCAACAGAGAACAGGGGTGAGTTTCATAGATTTGACGTGTAAATTTGATACAATTTTTTCAATTGATAATTAACTGCCATTGGTCGGCTTGCCTTGAAATAGAGAGGGTGGTAAATTAGTTTGTGATTCTGAGATTCTTATGACAATTATGGCCGCAGATAACAGATGGTGTTGTTGCAGCTTATATCTTGAATGCTACTCTTGTTGTTCCTAAGCTGGATCAGAAGTCTTTCTGGAATGATAGTAGGTATGTTGTTTTCGCTGTTAACATTCTCAATTCTGTTTGCTCAAATATTAGCGCATTCATATTTTTCTGGTGTTTGATGCAGTGATTTTGCTCAGATTTTTGATGTTGACTGGTTCATTTCATTCCTATCAAAAGATGTTACTATCATCAAACAGCTCCATGGAAAGGGTGGGAAAGCGCTGAATCCATATAGGATGCGTGTTCCAAGGAAGTGTACTCCCACATGCTATCTGACAAAAGTTTTACCTGTTCTTAATAAGAAGCATGTAAGTGCTACACTAAAAGTTTAATACTTGTGTTTACAGAAAAGCTTGTAAGTTGCACTTCCTTAAATTCCTTTTTTTTGGTCTCACTTCAGGAATGTACACGCCTACATGGTGCAACCTAACTATGTAAAAAGCTTTAACAGGACATGAGTTTATCACTCTATCTTTCTAGTTTGTTTTTGCTAGAGTAGTGAATTTCAATGTTGCATCAGCAATACTGCTAGAGGAATTTGATCTGTAAAGCTAACTAAAACATACCTGTAATATTGAATTGCATTATGGTTAATGTAGTTACGATTTCAATTTATGATGTTTGAGTTAGAATTCATGAAGCGATGCACAAAATTGGAAGTAATACAGCTAAAGTTCCATCGACATTGCAGGATGAATTTATTATATAGGCAAACCTGGAAATTTTGGAAAGAAACCATCCTCGTCCAAAAGCTGATAAATACCTGTAATTTCCATGTAGAATTTTACATATATAGAATCAGGGACATATGGACAGAATCTGCGCAGTTTCAAAACTGAAAGCCAAGTAGGGAAAGCAGGGGCAAAATATCAGAAACTGTTCAACATTCTTTTCTGTTTCATAATTCTAGAATGTTCTTTAATTTCACTTTCTCTAGCATTAATGGAAAATTACTTCTGTTGCTTGAATTCTGCTTCAATTCCTGATTCATCTTTGTTTACTTTAACTGACATTTGCTGGCTATCCTTTGATATCATAGGCTGTTCAACTTGGAAAGTTTGATTACAGACTCTCGAATAGGTTGGACCCAGATTTACAGAAGCTAAGATGCAGGGTCAACTACCATGCTTTAAAATTCACGGACTCAATTCTTGAAATGGGAAAAAAACTGGTTCAGAGAATGAGAATGAAGAGTGAGCACTTCATTGCCCTGCACTTGAGGTAAGGTCCTTCTCAAAGCTTTGATTTATTATAGTTTTGTTCTAGAAACTTCCTTTTGTTATTTGAATCATTGCTGGCAAGATTTTTATTATTGAATTGCTGTGGAGATTTTCTTTTTCACCTATGCAAAGTGTAGAGTAGTCAATACTATAGAGGGTCAGATGAAATCAATGATGCAGATTTAACTTTGTCATGATATAGGTTTGAACCTGATATGCTTGCATTCTCGGGATGCTATTTTGGCGGCGGAGAGAAAGAAAGGATGGAACTTGGCAAGATCCGGAGGAGGTGGAAAAGTTTGCATGTGAGGCCCTCATAGTTTCTCAGAACACATTCTGTATCCCAAACAGCTTACAAAGCATGGTTGATATGTTTATTTTGATGTGAAATGCAGACAAGCAACCCTGACAAAGAACGAAGGCAAGGAAGATGCCCTCTCACACCAGAGGAAGTTGGTCTTATGCTGAGAGCTCTGGGTTTCGGAAGTGATGTTCACTTATACGTGGCTTCAGGTGAAGTATATGGAGGTGAAGAGACATTAGCACCACTCAAAGCTCTCTTTCCAAATTTCCATTCAAAAGAGACTTTAGCCAGCATGAGAGAGTTGGCGCCCTTTTCATCATTTTCTTCTCGAATGGCTGCACTGGACTTTATTGTATGTGATGAAAGTGACGTTTTTTCTACCAACAACAATGGAAATATGGCCAAGATATTAGCTGGTCGAAGGTATGTATGCAAATTTGTTTTTGGGGTTTTATGCACTGCAGTTTGTTCAGAAGCAATTTCAAGGACCTTTTAAACTGGTGAAGAATTGTTTCTCCTAGATATGTTTATGTGCTCTTCTATATTTTTGTTTATAATTCCAGAGGGCTTAACCATCTAGGTATTTCCTGCTGCAAACACAAATTACTTGCAATTCCTGTGACTGGCGAAATTATCATATCACATTTGCGTTTAGAACATTTCACATTTTAAAGACATAAAATGTTCTTCGTCCTTGTAGTTTCCTAGAGTCACGCTTTATGCTGATGGCTTTGGCAGCTCACCTATTCACACCTATCATTTTTCTTTCTTATTTTTGTGTTCAGGAGATATTTTGGGCACAAACCGACAATTCGTCCAAATGCTAAAAAACTGTACAAATTGTTCATGAGCCGGCATAACAAAACATGGGAAGAATTTGCCTCCAGGGTTCGAACTCATCAAATTGGTTTCATGGGAGAACCAAATGAGGTGAAGCCTGGCAGAGGTGAGTTCCATGAAAACCCTTCATCCTGCATATGCGAGGATTCTGCAGCCAAGGCTAGGGCAGGTCTGACCCTGACTCCTCAAAATCTACTGGATGAGAGCCATAAAAATGGTAAAGAGAACATCAACAAGAATGAGACTAGTGATGTGACTGACGAGCACTCAATAGGAGGGGATGATCAGGATTTGACTGACATGGATTATGTGGACCATGAAACAGCGACTAAAGGTAAAGGTTTGCCTGGTGAAATGCTTTTGGAAGAATTCTTTTCTGACTGAGGAAGGAGACTGCATTTTTCGCATAACAAGGTTAATGAGTTCTTTAACCTAACCCGATTCTTCAAATTCTTTCTATCTTCATCTCGGCTCTTCCCTACTTTTTCAACGCTGACAGTTTATCTTCTGCAACTGGCATTGTGTGAAAAGATGAACTTTGTATATATAGAGAGAGGCCTTGGCATATAGAAACTTTTTGTTCCATTCATGCGGCTCTGTTGTAGGCTGAAAGTCACATCAGAGCCTGAAAACTGCACAACCCATTTTTTCTCCCTTGTTTTCGGCCGGGAGGTGAGATGGGTATGAAACTGGAGGGGCATGAAGATCATTCCAGAAAGAGAACTCGACAGTGAAAGTAATATAGAGGGCTTTTTTATTTATGAGATTTTCTTTGTACTTCAATAGAAAAAGAAATAGAAGGGATGTAAAAATACATTAAATTGAAAATGATTAAATATACAGGTTTATTTATTTTTAGGGGGTGGTGTTAGCATTTTTGCTGTTATAACTTATAATAGTAATAGATTGGAATGAGTTGGGGCTCAATTGTGACCAGTATTGGTCCAAAAAGATTACAATAGGTTGTATTGATTGTACCTATATAATTGCAAATACACGATTAGACTCATTTTTCTTCTTCATTTTTCATGGAAACAGGTCTTGCAAAGGATCAAGATAAAGGCGAGATAACCCAGATTAAGTAAAATTTTCAAATAAAAAGTAATTTACTTTCATTGCATTCATTGTTTTTATTGGATAAAAACTCATGAAAAAACAGTACCGATCCTGAATTGTCATGTGCAAATCCAACGAAATATCATCAGTATATTATAGGATCAGTTATTATAGTAACAAACAACTCATGAAACTTATAAATGTGTTCCAAAACTTATAGAAGTGTTCCAACAAAATTTGAGCACATGTTGAACTAAGAAAGGACAGGTCAAAGCAATAAAATACTCATCCTTTATAATTTTTTCCATAATTACCATAATTCTAATATTGATAAATCCTTTATGAAATCCATGGTAATATCCTTTCAAGTACATTTTAGAGTTGATAAGGGACTTTTTTTTTTCAAATATAGCTTGTTCTCAAATATCACATTATTGAACTAACTTCTTTACCAATTTCTCCATAATTACTATAACAGATTGTTGCAAATTGTTTTTAACTCTCTCTTTTTAAATTGTTACGTTAATCTTTTGATATAATAAGTGTTTATGATCAATTTGAATTACAAATTGTTTTTTGTTTTGTTTTAAATAGTGCCTTTTATTTTTCTATGGCCATCAAAATAGCTATGTTCCTTAATCTTATTATTTTTGGTATATTTTTATTGGTATTTCCTATTTCATCATCTATAAACTCTTCACCCTCATCCTTATTACATGCAATCATTTAGCATTACACTAATGCATGCTATAAATTTATCTTCCCATTTAAAGCATTCTCATTTATACCATTGTTAATACAAAGTTTATGAAATAGTTTTATATTTTTGTTAACCCTCATTCCTATATTAGTTAACATGTTTATTTAGGAAGTTACCTGTTGGTCTTATTATATGAACAAACTTATTTCTTCTTGCCAAAATAATGTTGGACTCCTTTTACCAATTGGCATGTTCAGAAATCATCATCAATGACTTTGATTTGAGTATCTTCGGTATAGACTTAATATTAATATTTTTCTTTAATCTAGTAGCAAACTATAGTATTTCTTAATTCCTCTTAAGTTGGCTCTCAATTTCTTTTTATGCTACTTGATTATCAAGAAATGATTGGAAGTGATTTGATAATGCTTCAATATGTAAGCTAATATGATCAACTTATTTTATTTTATTTTTGCTCCATGAACTATTCTTGCCATTTGATTTGTTTATCAACCAATGATTCTTGATATTCCTGATGAAGGTATTGCAATCTTTCAGCCAATATCCTGCAATGTTCTTAAATAATTTATATTTTATTTTTCTATCATTTTTTAGTCAAGGTGATAAGGTCTTTAATTTAATCCTAAGTTAGGTTGTGTATAAATTATTGATTGAATGGCTTACCAAGTAATGAAAAGAGAGAAATAGAGAGAAGAAGATAAAAAAAAAAGAAGTATTGATGTGTTATTATTATTTTTTGTTTGTATGTTGGACTTGCTATAATTAATTGAAAATAATATTTTATAAGAACTTATAACAAAATGAATAATATTTATTCTTTTTGAAATAAAATCTTATTTTTGAGTTATGATTATGTCATAATACAGATAACTATCAAAATCATAAGATGATTATTTAATTCACTGAGTGATAATATCAATTACCATGACATAACAAAATATTCGTTTATAGTTTATAATGTATTTAAATAACAATAAAAAGCTGTCTATATAACCAAGTATAAATTGTAGAACGACATCGTGTTGTTGCAAGAAAGAGGCGGCAAAGGGCCGGTCTTTCTCGTTAGTAGTTGGAGAGAAATACACGTGGCAAGGATCCTAATCCATTTGAGAGAACGACGTGGCAAAATTCACGTCCATATCTCTCAGCCCTTTCTATCGTTTCAATTTCTTCCTCTCACTCTCTCTGCCTCTGCTTCGCCCCCCCAGCAATGGCATTCAAACTCCCAGCTCAGCTAGCAACCCCGGTAAAACTCCATTACCACTGTCAATTCACCATCACATCGTCCTTTATTCCCCTCTCCTGGCGTAGGACTCTGTCACCAGAACCTCTCCTCTCTCTTTCCACCTCATTTCCTTCAGAGAAGTGTAATGGAAAACAACTGGTGACATGCAGTGCTATTGGGACTGCAGAGGCAACAGGGGTAGTGAATTTAGGGCCAGGGACTCCAGTTAGACCAACTACTATACTAGTTGTAGGATCCACTGGTACTTTAGGCAGGCAAATTGTGAGAAGAGCCCTTGATGAAGGTTACGATGTCAGGTGTCTTGTTAGGCCTAGACCTGCCCCTGCTGATTTCCTTCGTGATTGGGGTGCCACTGTTGTCAATGTAAGATATTTTTCGCTTTCCAAAATAGGGTTTTTTTATTTTCTCCAGATGGATTTGTTGGATTTTGAAATTGTTTTCTCAAATTTGATTTGATGAACAGGCTGATCTTAGTAAGCCTGAGACTATACCTGCAACAATGGTTGGGGTTCATACAGTTATTGACTGTGCAACTGGACGTCCGGAAGAACCCATTAAAACGGTAGGAAGATATCTGTTTAATTTCTTGTTTCTTAGCTGGCCAGCACTTGGTTCGAAGAAGATTGGATGAAAAAAGAGGAACTCATGACAAAGAAGGCGTATTATACTATCTCTGCATTATATTATGTAACTATATCTCCTCAGCGAATGATAGGCCCATAAACTCACTGTGATTGTAATTATATTCAAGAAAATGTTAAATTTGCTCTTGGTCTCATCTAATCTCTCTGTTCTGTTTAGGTAGATTGGGAAGGAAAAGTTGCTCTAATACAATGTGCAAAAGCAATGGGAATCCAGAAGTACGTGTTCTATTCTATCCACAACTGTGACAAGCATCCTGAAGTTCCACTAATGGAGATTAAATATTGCACTGAGAAGTTTCTTCAGGACTCTGGTCTAACCCACGTCATTATCCGTCTATGTGGTTTCATGCAGGTAAGTGTAGAGCAAACCGTGTTCTTGCTCTTATGCTTTCGTTGTTGTTGTTGGTGGTGGTGGTGGTGGGTCTGTTACCGGCTTAGTGTTTAATTCTGTTTATCTGTTAGCCTTATATATATCTCCTATTAGAGCTCTTCATCTCTGAACCCTCATGGAAATGTGCATTATTTCCTCGATGTATTTAAAAAGAAACTAATTTGAGATTGCTTTTTATGCTTATCAAACTAACAGGAACATGACTATCTGGAAAATGTAAGCTGTAATTTGTTCAATCCTGAATAGATGTTTCCTTCTACTTTTATGCAGTCTTGAATTTGCCTTGTTGTCTTTCCTTCCACTGCTATTCATTTGTTGAGTCTGAATGTTTGCTACTTATTTAATCAGGGCCTTATCGGGCAATATGCAGTGCCTATTCTAGAAGAGAAATCTGTCTGGGGAACAGATGCCCCCACAAGAATTGCATACATGGATACCCAGGTTAAAATTTCACAATTGCTCATGTAATTAATTTCTTGGAGTCAGCTATGTCAAATAATCATTTTACCTAAAAGCTTGAGTTATCAGGTAAGGTTCCAGAATATTATTTATATTATTTTCTAACACACATCTTCAAGTGAAAATCTTCAGGGCTTGAAACTTGTACACAAACCACACTACTTTGTGCTTGATTTTTATTAAATAGAATGAGGATGGTGAGATTGGAACTCGTAAGCTCTGGATCAACAAGGCTTTGATACTATATCAAATATTTATTTCACCTAAAATCTTAAGCTATTAGATGAGATCCCATAATGTTATTCTCTAACATGCAAACCTGATAATTTTTTTCTTCCTATTGCCATCTAAAAATTTCACATATCAATAGGATATAGCTCGACTGACACTTGTAGCATTACGGAATGAGAAATGTAATGGGAAGCTCCTCACCTTTGCTGGCCCTCGAGCTTGGACTACTCAAGAGGTAAGAGATTTTGCTGACTGGTGATCTCTGACTGATCATACGACGCTGTTGTTTAGTCGTTTTGTCAGTCCATGCCTTCAAGATTTCCTTTCCTCTTGTTATGATTTGAATATTTCAATGCATTGAGTTGGAATGATATCCTTTAACTCGGTTCAGGTCATAACTTTGTGCGAGAGGCTTGCGGGGCAGGATGCAAATGTTACTACTGTCCCAGTTTCTGTCTTGAGATTCACTCGCCAGTTGACTCGGTGTTTTGAGTGGACAAGTGATGTTGCTGACAGGCTAGCATTTTCGGAGGTAATAAATCCTTACATCTCCTTTCACCTTCCGGCCATGTTGCACGAAGCAAGTTGTTTATCTGCGACTGCTTTGTCTTCACTAAAGCGTCAACCATGTGAAAGATTGCTGTAGCTATGCAAAATCTGTCGGAAATGTGCAGATATTATTGAAATGGGTAATGGTTTTCACTCATAATCATCATTATATGTGATTATACACCATGAATTCACCTTTCAAGTGATGAATTGAACTGTCTGCCCTTGTCAACCTTTCCACATCACCTCCGATGAGGACGACCTTAAATAATCTTGTTTTTATCCATGTCTACCTTTCAATTGTCCCTAATGCCAGTTTTTTCTTCTGTACTTTATTTCCCATTTTACCGTATAATTTATGTACATAACTGAGCTCACTAGTCTCTCCGGCGAGGCTTGCAGGTCCTGACAAGTGATATCGTTTTTTCCGTTCCGATGACTGAGACATATAGTCTTCTGGGGGTGGAGCAGAAAGATATGGTTACACTGGAGAAGTATTTGCAGGATTACTTCACAAACATATTGAAGAAATTGAAAGGCCTCAAAGCACAATCAAAACAAAGCGACTTCTACATCTGAAGATACACATTATGTTACTGTAAATGAAGCTATACATGTATTCAAGCACAAGTTTTATGTTTGGCAAAATGTACGAGTAGGCAACCCAGTTCATATTCCTCAACTCGGTCCTCACTGCAAAATGTATGAGTAGGCAACCCAGTTCATATTCCTCAACTCGGTCCTCGCTCTTTTTTCTATTTCAATTTTCCCTTCTTCTCCTTTGGTTAAAAACTACTGTGCCTCCTTTGATGAGAGATATTTGGAGGGAAAATCTTGGGTGGTTACATTTTTTGTCATCTACTTGTGTAATGGACTTGGTGTGAAACTCCTACCACCATTTTCTTCCAGAGCCTTAGAAGGCCTTCAGCGCGCGTATTGACTAAATTCCTTATCATTCTCATTCATTCATTTAGAGTGATTGTTTTTAAAAATATTTTTTTTTTATTTTATAAAAATTATTTTTTACATCACATGAAAATGATCTAATAATATCAAAAATATTTAATTTAAAATAAAAAATTTATAAAAAAAATTTGAGACACAATGTCAAACAATTACTAATATGCCACGAGGTTTTAGTTCGGTGCACAAGGAGTCCCAGTGCCCCCAAAAGCTTGCAATTTCAGGTTCTAGCCATACCTATCAGTCTTGTTTTGTTTCAGCGGAAATGTTTAGTACCAATAAAAAAATGAGTCCAAACAGCATTGTTTTTATCTTTGTTTAAATTCCAGTCCATTCCATATTTTTCGTTCAAATATCGACTGAAATGTTCTGGTTTTGTTCCGTCCATTCCATTTTGGCCTAAAGTGTTTGTTTTGAATAATAAACAATTTTACAATATCAATCATATCTCTTAATCTGACCGGTAGATTGAGATGAATTTTTATGAGGAGTCTCTTGACATATTTATATATATTATGTTAAAATTTCAGAGCAATCAAAAAAACTATTTTATTGTGCTTTTTTAAGATCAAATTATATAATTCTAAATAAATTTTTTTTTGAATTTGAACTAAATTTTTTTGAATCAATATATTTAATTATACACATATAATCAATTTAATCCTGAAACAACGAGTCTAAACGCTTTAAAAATAAAATATTATATTTCGATTAAAAAAATAACACACCAACCGAAACAAAATTTACAAACTCAGCTCTAGCCGAGGCCATCTCATTGTTAAGAGTAAAATTCAGGGGTGATATCAAGCTGGGGATTGCTGGATTAAGAAGGTAAGAAAGCTCGAGGAGCGAGCTACAAGGAGCACCGCCTGGAGCTGTCACCCTCTGGTTCAAGGATGAAGATAAGAAACAGGCAGCAGGCGTGTCCTTTCTGATCCAGGTTCCTGATGCCACCGCCATAGGCCTGTTGTGTTGACTTTAGGGCTAGCCCAAAACAAGAGACTTCACTGCAAAGTGGACAGTGAAAAAATAATTTCTATTGAAGCATATAAACAATGATCACTCATTTACTGTATATGCTGGAGAAGAGAAGAAAGGAAGTCGATATAGCTGTTATTTTTTAAAATATTATTATTTATATTATCACATCAAAATAAATTTAAATTAATAATACTAAAGATTTAATTTGGAGTAAATTATTTATTAAAATATACTTTTAAAACATTAAAAAAAAACATTTTATAACCATTAACCCCAGTGGTCGCACAGCCAAGTGCGTGACCGCCAGGGTTGCGGTTGCGTCCAGCTGTTGACGTTCGCGCCATTTGTTGCTGTGCGTATTGTACAGGCCTGAGTGTCGTTTCAATGTCATGGTCGGAATTATTCTTTAAAAGACTACTGGTCGGGGGATAATGATTTTCTTATTTTTTAAAATTGTTTTCTAATATTAATATCTAAAAACAAATTACAGCTAAAAATGAGTCACCTTAGAAAGCTACAGATGGATGACTTTGCTTGTCATTTGTGCAGCCAATTTACAGGCAAACGATACATGGAGCTCCGAGCAATTAATAAGGTATTAAAAATATCGAGCATGTTTGTCAGTTTATTAAAAATATTTTATTTTATTTTTTATTTTAAATTAAAAATTTTGGATGTTTTTAAATCATTTTTATATGTTGATATAAAATTTATTTTTGAAAAAAATAATTAAGATATTTTTGAAAGAAAATTACTTCAACAAGCAATCTCAATCATAATTCAAGCAATCCATAAATGGGAGGTCGAAGTTGTATGCATGATTAGCTGTTGGAAATTCCAGTTAAATGACTGCTCCTTTTTGTCCCTATGAAAGATCGGAAGATGGCGAGAGCCAACAAATTGTATACATCATCACCACGGAGGAGGAGGCGGAGGCGGAGGCTCGTGTGGAATGAATCACTGTCATATAATTGGGAAGTCAGTGTACAGATTTGATTGGAAGCCAGCTACAAAATTTTAGCTATTCCAATTATTGTGGCCCAGCGGTGTAGGGTATACTCCTTTTTTTCTAAAATCGGTTCGAGTTCCAGCAGGAAAAGAGTGAGGCTGGAAGTTTTCTTCTCTCATGTTTTTTTTGGGTCATTTCTTGTGTAGTATGTTTGTTACTCCGCGATGTCTTATCTGCTCATTTGAACTTGCAGGGTGTTCAAGTGAACCCGAGAAATAATCGAGATTGGTACGGATATCTTGTTATAAAAAAATAAAATGAAGGAGCACTTGTTAGTGATGTGGTTGGAACCTCCCTCTCAATACCTACTCATGATTTCACTTCTTGGATCCTTCCAAAACTACTGTCGCTTTAGCTGAAAAGGAATAGAAAGTGATGAACTGAGAAAAAACTTACAAATAAACACCCTAGTAGCCAAGACAGTGTAGTGTTTTAAGGAGTATACTTTAAAATACAAGAGTAGCATCTTATAATAAACTATTGTTGTAGTCTATAATATCGAAATAAATAACAATGAGTTACCAATAAAGATAGGAAAAAAAAGTCTAATCAAAGGAATTGAGGTTGAGTTGTGCTTTGAAACATGGTTGAAACTGTTTTTAAATTTATTTTTATAAATATATCAAAATCATTTTTTTATATTTTTAAAAAATATATTTTTAACATCAGTACATAAAAATAATATAAAAATACTAAAAATAATAATTTAAACTATAAAATAAAAAATATTTTAAAAAAAAATATTTTTAAAATATTATATCAAATAAAGACTAAAATAGACTCAATTAGATTCGGTTCCACTGAAGTTAAATCAAACTCAAACAAAGTTTGATTGAGTTTCATTTGATATGATTGAAATAACTCCAAAAATCAAGAATTAAATTCAAAAACAAGTTTGCTTTGCTGGTCAAATCAAACTAACATTTTAAACCAAGTCTAAAAATGATCAAACTAGCTCATCATCTTTAATTGTATGTTTATGTAGGATTGAGGTTTAGATTGTTTTTTAAATTATTTTTTTTGTTTGAAAATACATTAAAATAATATTTAAAAAATATATATTATTTCAGCACATAAAAACATATAAAAATAAATTCAATTAAATAAATGTACCATCTCGGACCTTTCTGCCGAAATTGTACCCGATCGAATCATTTTGCTACATTTGAAAGTCTTCTTTGAAATACAATTAAATTAAAAATATGTCAAAATAATGTTGGTTTTTTAATATATCTGGATAAAAATATTGTAAAGATATATTAAATGATGATTTTTAGGAGCACGAAGGTTGAAAGAGTGTCGAATTTTGAGAAGTCCAAGACAATGGGGGGCCTACAAGGCCTGCCGGCATCATGGCTTTGGTCAAAGGAGAAAATTGTGAGTTTTTGTACCTCACAGCAATCACATGCATATTGTACAAAATTTACGACAAAACATATCTTGAAATACGCATTCAAACCGCCATTGCTCCCCGGCCCATGCACTGCTCTGTACTCTTTTCTTTTTATTAGTCTTTCTTTGTCCTTCTACTGCTCTAATAATTAAGCTTTATTTCTACATGCAATGTCGTGGCCCGGCGGTGTAGGTGCCACCACCATCTTTCGAATTTTAGTTTGATTTTTAGTGGGAGTGGGGTTGTAGGGTTTACTTTCTCATGTGTCTATGTGTACTTACTTGTGTGGTATATTTGTCATTTCTGTGCTGTGTTGTATTATCTATTTATTTAAGCTTGCATGGTGCTTGAGTGAAGTCAGAAAAATAGTCGAGATATGTGTAGTTCGACTCAGACACTTCGGTCATAAGAAAATAAATTAAGCTTTATTTCTCATTTTATTTCAAAAATATTATTATTTTAAATTTTAAAAAAAATATTGTTTTTAAATTATTTTTATATAGTGATTTCAAAATATTATTTTTTATCTAGCTATTGGATTAAACTAATTTTTTTGCAAGAATTCCTAGAGGCTATTATTTTATTTTTTAAAATTCATTAATGCGCGAGAATGTTATTTTGCTTCTGTACAATTGGTTGATTGTTTTAATTTTATGTCGTAATTAACTAATTCTTACAATCTTTCATCTCCATGCTCAGCTTTCTCCTGCTCCCATAAGTCTACTATGATTAAAACTCTAACGATGATTAATGTTGGCTGAGATTGATTTTAAAAATATTTTTTGTTTATAATTGTATTAAAATAATTATTTTAATTTTTAAAAATTATTTTTATTAATCAAATAAAAATAATTTAAAAATATTGATTTTTTAATATAAAATAATAATAAACAGGTATTATTGTAATTGATAAGATGTATGATGTATCTATCTGTCCCGATGATTCTGCACAAAGTCCTCGATCCTTTAAGCTTTTTAAAGATTGGCTGGGCAGCCACAGTACGGATATTCTCACCTTTACCCCTTTATTGACCTTGATTATGTTTTCTTTTGACTTGATTACACTAATCTTGATCAACATCATCATCACAGTGATCTTCATAATCATGACATGTTCTATACAATAATATATACTAGACTACTAAATAGTAAATACTTATTTTCTCTAGCTACCTTTTTACATATAGATTTATTTATTTATTTATTTCGAGAATGGGAGCTCAGTTTGTCAAATTTAAAGAGCCAGCTAGTAGGGGCATGCCCATAGCTCAAACCCCACGCAATATATGCTCATTTCTCACCTCATGGTATCTTCAATTTGTATTGATTTTTTAGGAATACTTTTATTTTTTTACTGTTATTAATATTGTTAATGAAAAAAAAAGGGCTACGAGGAAAAACCCACGTTCTATTATTTATTTTTTCTTCTTTTTAAAGCACATGGACAGGTCTTTTAGGTTTATATTTTCTTTTGTAGTCTATTTAATGGTACCTTTAGACGGGCAAGAGCAAAACTGGTAGAAAGATTAATGTAAATTAAGTTAAAGATTAGCGGAAGAAGACAGGGCATCAAATTAATCAAATATGAAAATGAAAATGAAAATGAAGCTTCCAATAGTGGAGAAAACCGGAAATCACCTCATGAACGTGAGGTTTTCCCTGCAGATATGTCAAGTGAAAGTGATTGTCAAGAGTCAAGAGTCCTCCCATATCTCTGACGCTCAGTACTCTTCACTATTCAACAGCTTTTACTTGAAAGAAGAAGAAAAATTACTTCTCTCTCTGTCGCAGGACCCTCCTCTGCCCCTGTTCGATGACAGGTTGCCCATCCTGCTTCCCATTCCTGATCAATGCAGAGAGAGAGAGAGAGAGAGAGAGAGAGAGGAGGGAGGGAGGGAGCTCCATTAATGACGTTATTCGAGGGTCATCACTGATCAGAGCAAATTTGTAAATTCTGTTTTTTTGTGCTTCGTGTTTTTAATTGCAGTGAAATGTTTTGATTCTAGAGTATTTCGGAGTTATGTTTTAAGGTTATTGTTTATCTGTATATATATAATGAAATATATTAATTAAAAAAATTATTTAGAATAATGTAATTTAATCTAAAAAAGATATAATAAAATGATTTTTTTTAATAGACTTATAAAATATATAATTGCTCTGAAATTTTAACATGATATTTATAAATATGTCAAGAGGATCCTTCTAAAATTTTATCTTAATTTAACAGTTGGATTAAGAGATATAATTAATTTTATAAAATTATTCATTATTTATAAAAATACTATTTGGTCGAAACGGAACGGGCATAACAAAATATGAATATTACGTTCAAAATTTAAATAAAATTTTCAAAACAAATCAAAATTTAAAATGATATAAAAACTATGTGGTATTATTTTATTTATTTAACATCACTGATCAGAAGGGTTAGCCGTGGCGTGGCTTCGAACTCTCAACATTCCATTCAGCAGGATTGCTTTTACATATAACACCGCAATCAGATGAAATGAAATAATACCGGATCGTACTCACAGCTAGAGGCGAGCTCTTTGCAGGAATTTCAATTTACAGTGATGATGGTTAGAGAATTGGGAAATAATTTTGAAATCGAGGCTCTTTTCGAATATTGAAGAGCTCGATGCTAGATCCGGAGAGGGAGGGAGAGAGACGGTATGTGGCACGTGATACAGGCATGATTTGTTGAAATCAGGTTCCATACATACACTGGAGACTGGAGAGTATATCGACAGATTTGTCTTGTTCTGAGCAGATCTTCAACGGAGTAATTTGATGATTGTGGCTGTGAAATGTGTGCTGACACGGTGGACCCCCCTCTGGCTGTGGCTATTCTTTTAGCTGATCGATGATCAGGACGTCCGGTGGGCCCCGGCGCAGATGAGTGCTGCTGGCCCATTGGATTCTTTTTATGCGACGGTTCACTTTTCGGAGAGTGAATGGGGCACTGGTTTTGGTGGGATGGGGTGGGATGTTACTATGACGAGTAATTCATAATTTAATTCACTGTGTCGACAAGGATGAACAGGAGGGGAAATGTGAGCGTAGCAGATTAGGACTGGACCTACAAGCATTCTTATATATTATCCTATATACTAAAAGAGATCATGTGGATTGGAATAGTATTTTATACTATATATACATTGTTTCCGCAACAAAACCAAAAAACAATTCTAGCCCACTGGTAAGACTTACCAGTTGGGGGGGGGCGCCGGCAGGGGTTCGACCCTTGCCAGCGCCTCTTTATGTTTTATTTTTTTTTGACTTTTTTACTTATATTTTAATTATTATTATTATTTATTTTTATTTTTTTTTCACTTTGCTTTTTTTTTTCTTTTTTCACTTTGCTTTTTTTTTGATTTTTTTATTTCGTTTTTGTTTTTTTTAAAACAATTTATTCTTTCATTTTTGTTATTATTAGAATAATAATTATTATTATTTAATGTTTTTCTCTTACTTAGTTTTATGTTAATGTTTTTTAGGTTTTTTTTTCTCTAGAGATAATTTGATAATTTTTATTCTTTTAATAATTATACAAACTTTTTACTCGGCCCACAAAGTAGTGTAATATTTTTTTATATTATTATCCTATATACTAAAAGAGGTCAGCCGGTTACTGTGTATTGTGAGTGAAATCACTGTGGATTTCAACAGTGTTTTATTTTTTCGCAATTGAACAGTAACTATACTATTTATATATTTTGTCACACAAAGAAACAAACTTTTTGTTTCTTTTCATTTTTCTCTTTTTTTTTTCATTTTCCTATTTTTTTAATTTTTTTTATTTTGATTGTTTTTTTATTATTATTTTTGGATTTTCACTTTCTTTTGTTTTTTACTTATGTTTTATTATTATTATTTTGATTGTTTTTTAATTTTTTTTATTGATTTTGATTTTTTTAATTCATGATTTTTTACTTTCTTTTGTAGTTTTTTTTCTTTGAAGAACCATTTTCTTTAAAAAAAAAACAAATGGTTTTTTTTTAAAAATAACTGGTTGTTGTTTTTTTAGAAAAAAAAACATTAATAACTAAGGTGTCCGGGCCAACTTACGCGCACCACGACCAATCTCCGGATCCATTTTTTTATATTTTTTCCCTTTTTTTTTTGCCACTTATACTTTTTTTCTTAACCAAGGTGTCCGGGTCAATTTACGCGCACCACGACTAATCTCCGGATCTATTTTTTTTATATTTTTTCCCTATTTTGTTTTGCCACTTATATTTTTTTTCTTAACCGAGGTGTCCGGGTCAATTTACGCGCACCACGATTTTTTCTTCCCATGTATATTTTTTTTTCAATCAATAATTTTTATTGTATTTATCATTTATTTTATTTTTTATTTGCTTTTTTGTTGATGTTTTTAGGCTTCTTTTCATCCTTTCATTTAATTTCGTTTTTTTCATGTTATTAAAACAATAATGATATTAATAATAATAAGAAGAAGAAGAATAATTTTAGTTTTTGTTCTTACATGTTTTTTTATTAATTTTTTTTCTCATGTTTGTTTAATAATGTTTATTGTTTTGACAGTAATAGTGACGATAATTTTAGAAGTTAAGACTCCAATGTTACTGTTGTTATGATACAGTATGTTGATCTTTTTCATTATATCAAATTTTACATATTTAAATATTATATTTTAATTTCAATAATGATAAAAATTATTTTTTCCGTCCGCACTATGCCCGCAACGTAGTGCGGGCATTTGACTAGTATATTAACTAAATACAATTTGCGTCCCCGTTTATACTGTAGTGTTTTATTCTGCTGTGTTTTCGCTATCTACATAGACATAGATTATAACATTAAATTTATTATTTTATCTCAGAGTTGAAAATTTTGACTTTAGGATCGGGGAGTATTTTTGATATTTTCAGGAAATAATTATATTGTTTCTGAATTCTTTGCACAACAAAACAATTATTTTACCCCTAAATATTGACAAAAGAACGTGAAACAACAGGTTTTTTGGTTTTTTTCACAAATTTGTCCACATTAAAACTACGAAAATAACCCCTGAAAAGATTGTAAAAAAAGTATTGGAGTCAAGGGTATTGTGGTATTTTCATCATCAATTTTTCATGGTTATCACATGGTTCAGGGTGTATAAATAATTTAATTTTTTTAGAGACATTGCAGTTGCATCGGATGGAAATGCCAACAATGTTTCACGCGCACGCGCCATTCAAGCAGCGTGTGCTGCGTTGTTTATCTAAATTTAAAATTCATATATTTTATAGTAAACTTGAACTTCATAATAATTATGTCCAAATATATTATTTTGCTCAAAATTATATTATAATAAAAAAAATCTCATATATTTTATATTTTTATTATTTAAAAAAATATAGTTCCAGACCCAACGAGAGTGGGATAAATAGCTACTGTGTGGGTATATATATAACATCCTAGCATAATGAGACAAGGACAGGGTTATCTGGAATTGATTGAGCCTGAAATTTAGCTTAGCTTTTCTCGAAGATTTGGAGATAACTTGGCCTCGTCGATTCATCATGTCCTTATCATGGACATCTAGTGCATGATCTGCTTGCAGATTCACGAGGAATCACTCATGGGCTTTTTTTCCTTCATGATTTTGCTCTAAAGAAGTCGTTCTGTAGATTGATTTCCATAAACATCATAGGAAGAGAAAATACATAGGCAAGAGCCCGTTTGGATTGAGATCATACCGGTTTTTTATTGAAATTTAAATTTTTTTATTTTAAATAAATATATTTTTGTGCGTTTTAAATCATTTTAATATGTTAATTTCAAAAATAATTTTTATAAAATAAATAAAATATTATTTTGATATATTTTAACAAGACAAACACTTTAAAAACTACCGCAACCACACTCCCCTCTCCTCGACATCCGAGAAAAAGTATTCACACTTCAGTGCCTGGCAGGATAATTGCCGTTTGACAATGACACGTCGTCTAATTCTAATCATGAAAAAAGGGAAACAAATCACGATACCCTATTGTTATATTGGACTCACTGTTGTGTGATTAGATGGTGGCACTGAAATTATTTTTTAAAAATAATTTATTTTAAAATATTAATATTATAAATAATTAAAAAATATAAAATCATTGTTTTGATATACTGTTACTACTCGCATTTGAATCCATTTTTTAGGTTTACTTTTTCTTTGTTTTCCCTATCTTAGCTTGGCATATAATGTATTTTTTTTTTCTGGTATTCGAAACTCTACTTCAGAAAATATTTTGATTTGTTTTAAAAATACAGTGTACCACAACACTATATATACATAAAATAGTAAATATATTCTTATATAATATTCAGCATATTATTTTAAAATACAAATGGGCTCTTGTGACTGTTACCTGTATTACCTTTTAAATTCTTTTTTCATTGGTGCTATTTTTGTTTTTTATATATAAAAAAAACAATCATATTAGATTATAAAAACCATCGTTGTCAATACCGTTCCGGTCATCGTTCCGGTTTTTCGATTGAAACGGAACGTTCCGACATGCCGTTTCGGTATTATACTGTTCATATAAAATTAATTATATATATGAAAAAAATAAAATATTATTTAATAAGCATAATTAAAATTTGAATTCTTTTTCATTTAAAATATTTTATTGTTTTTAAATTATTTTGATGTATAGATGTCAAAAATAATTTTTAAAAATAAAAAAATAGATTTTGAACCCGGAACAGCACGTCCGGAACTAGACCGAAGCATTCCAAACAAAATTTGGCCGGAATTTCCAGAACATACCAGAATTAAAACTGGGATAAAAATAACGTTGTTTTGTCCCGATTTTATAAACGGAATTTATAACACTGATAAAAACATCTTATATTATAAGAAAACATATCCCTAAAAGGAAAAAAAATAACGCAAAAGGAGAATAAAAGGTTAAAAGGACACTACCCTACTGTTCTATTATGGAATTAAATTCTTGTCTTGTTACTCTTTGCAACCACACCAATCGACCCAAGTTGTTTAAAAGCAGTGGGGACCGGAGAATTTAATGGTCCAAGATTCGCAGCAAGTAAAAGCTACGCTACCCACCCTCATCATCTCTTCTACTACCCGCGTATAGCTATCACATGGAAGCTTTTGGTAGGAATGTTCAAACATGAAGCATCGTTTATGCGAGTAAAACAAAAAAAAAATAATTGAGAAAATTGAACCATTAAAAATTGGTTCGGTTTGGTTTTGGATTTTTAAGGTTAAAATCGGTAAATTGAATCGAACGAGTTCTAATTAAAATATATATTATATTTTTTTTATTTTTCTGGTTCGGTTCAGATTTTGTAGTCTTATTTTATTTTGGTAAAATAAAAAGAGAGAAGGATTTAGTTAAAAAAAAAAAAAAACTTAAAAAACTGAAAACTATTTTTCGGTTTTTCAACTGAAAAACCAAACTGAACCAATTTTGGTTCGAATTTTTTATTTTTTGATTTGATTGTTTTTATAGATAAAACTAAAACAAAAATGATCACATCTAATGGAAACAAAGAAAAAAATACAAAAGTGTATTTTTTTAAAAAAATATATATTTTTAAAACAAAAAAACAAATATCTTTATTCAACACTGCGATTATTAACATCACTGTGGATGATGATGATAATTTCAGCATATTTAAAGAGAGTGGGCTACCAAAATTAACTTGTGGGATCCCGATGAGATACTATAATCCCTTTGTTTGATATTAATTGTGGCCAGTTGAGGAGATTAGCGTTGGAAACATGGTTGTCAGGAAAGAGATCGAGGTATTGACTTCTCTAATCAACTTGCAAGCCACTGAATTAATTATTTTGATATTTATAATGATATTATTATTTTCTTTAAAAAAATCCAAGGTTAACCTCATCATAACAATCGGGTTTTCTTCTAAATCCAACTTATAATAAATTTTAAATAACATGTTTTTTTTTTTGTTAACTTTAAAACAAGATCAAGATACTGTGATTGACATATTTAGCATTTCGTTTTAAAAATATTCTAAAAATAAATTGATTTTTTTATTTTAAATTATTTTTTTGTATTTATAATTATTTTCACGTGATATATTAAAAATATTATTTTAATATATTAATAAACAAAAAAATATTTTCAAAAACAAAATTATACAAATCAACCTGAAAAAGCTTGTGAAGCAAGACTTTTGACGTGACACTTATTCCATGCAAGAAAGAACAGAAATCTTCTTGTCCCGATCTGGGACTTGACAAAAAAGTCATCACATGCTACGGATTGCTAGAAAACAATCCTTGGTCCGATGTAATATGATGAAAAACAATTAATGAAAGGTGGGAAATTAGTTGGAGCATTAGTGCTAATTGAGTAGATCACACAACTACATTGCGAACGGATTCTAGCCTTTCAGGTGGGTGGGGGGTCGTTGACTAGTAAATCTGCTGATGTATGGTTGGGAGAAGTTGCCATATATATATATATATATATATATATATATATATATATGTATGTATGTAGAGGGGAAATGAGTGGAGAAACCTCAGGAATTGGTCCTTAGAGTGTTGGGTGATTGCTATTAGAGTCCTCAAAACTAGTATCAATCGAGTAAGGTCTCTTGTTTAGGAACCCGGTTGAGAAAAAACAATAGTTTATGGACTGAGTCGAGGATTGGTGGGTAGTCAGGGGACTAATCTTAAGTTTGGCAGAAATGAATTTCTTGAAAAAACAACTTGGTGGGTGTGGACGATTCAGTGGTGTAGATGTGCAAGTAGTCCTTTCTTTGTATGATAAGAAAAAAGAAAAAAATTGCTCTTGAAAACAACATAAACCATTTATTTCTACCCTTCTCGAAGCAATGAAATCATATAGCTACCACACAAGGAATCAAAAGGAAAAAAGCCTTCACAAAGTCCCAGCTACCAAATTATGCTAATTTGGCTAAGTATTTTGAAAAATAGAGCAAAGATTATTAATCATACAAGGAACGAAGAAGAACCATAGTAGATAAACAACCGCAGGAATCGGCATTCATATCCCTCTCTTGACACAAACAAATTGCTCGATTGGATCATAAATCACTTTGTGTTGAACAACTCCTGAGACAGTCCTTTCCTCCTCTCATTTTCTTGTTTGTGATTATGCACGAGACTTTAAGGATTTAATAAAGTTAATTGAATTATTATTATTTTTTAATTCATACCCATTTTCTCGTATATAACATGCTAGACTAAACCGGAGTTTAATCACTGTTATCGTGAGAAAAATGGGAAGTTAATTCTGTATCCAACGTACAAATCAATCCCCCTCTTTCACCATTATTATTTTTTAATTTAAATTAAGTTTTTTTTTAGTATTTTTAGATATTTTGATATTAAAAATAAATTATGCATTATGCATGGAAGACTAGGCCAATCTCATTTCCCTTATACTTTTCTCCCTCGGACAGCACCTCCCCCACGTGCATGCCCTTGTGGGGGTGGAATTTGAACATTCCAGTTCAAACTTCAAAGAGCTTTGAACAGGAAAAAAAAGAAGATAAAGTACTACTATCTGCAATTGGTTAAGTTAGAGGAGAGGCGTGGTTGTTTAAATAATTATTTTTAAAGTGTTTTTCATTTAAAATTATATTAAAATAATTTGTTTATATCAATACATCAAAATGATCTAATAATATCCAAAATATTTAATTTAAAATAAAAAAAATCATTTTTTTTTGAAAACGCTTTCTAAAAGTACTGTCAAATACCGTCTAATGTGGCTGGAATTGCTTTTAATATTTTTTTATAAATACATCAACATGATATATTTTTATTTTTTAAAAAATATTTTTAATATCCACAAATATCAATTTTTTATTTTAAAATAAAAAATAATGTTTTTTTTTTCAGTTGTATACCATCCAAAGTTCTCTAGGCTGTGTCCACGTCACTTTAGAATATGTACCCAATCATGCTCTCCACTGCATCCCCAGGGGCAGGCCGGCGGTAACCCGCCTCGCTCTCACACGCGAGAACGAGGTTTGAGCCAGCCTAGTGTCCTATCCCAAACTTATAAGAATCTGGGATAGTCGGGGATTTATACATGTTCTGTGTCTATAAATTGTATTTTCCGAGTAAGTTGGTTGCCACGTTATTAAAAAATATGCCCTCCACTGCCTTCTTGAAAGCAAAAATAAAGAGGAGGAACACTCCATCCCGATCTAGAGAAGAAAGGTGCTTGCAGAGAGTGTCGTCGTAGATGAGTGCTGGTTTTTTACTGGAGCATACTCTGTTGCCTTGCATCTACATCTTAATTATATTAAATTCATTAATTCATGCTTATTATACTTGCAAATTGCATCTCGGCTTTCATATTAAATTCAGCGACGTACGTTCATGATTTTTTTTAATTTTAATTTATCGAGGAGATCCTGTTAATGATAACTTATCTGCTAATTGCCATGTATTCGTTGCCGGTCAGAAAAGTCGGTCACGGGACGATTAGGGTTTTATTTTTCTCTCGGCCAGGCCTTTCAATGTTTTTTTTTTAAATTGTTTTCCAATGTTTAAAAATATTATTTTAATTTATTTATAAATAAAAATCCAAGTAATAACTAAAACAGGTAAAGAAATAACTATACATATATGTTCGAGAGTATAATTAATATTATTTTTAAGAGTATTTTTTATTTTTTTAAAATTTAATTTTATTATCTGTATATCAAAATAATATAAAAATATAATTTTTCATTTATTTTTAAAAACACTTTTCAAAACGAGTATTAACCAAACACATTACATAAGAGTTAAGAAGATGGTCAAGCCTTGATGGTGACTTCTTGACACTGCTGATTGCTTGGCAGTTCAATGTGTTGATCGTGACTTTGAGCAATGTTGTCTTCTTAAATTAATTGAACAGTCCTGGTTATTGATGCTCTTTAATTAATTATGCAATTTATAATTAATAAACATGACTCTTCAAATAAGTTTGTCATGATTTATTATTATTATTATTATTTAATTTTAAAAATTATTTTTTTTCTTCTAAAATTATTTTTTTATTGTTTTAAAATTATTTTTTTATTATTGTTTTAAAATTATTTTAATATACTAATATTAAAAAAATATTTTTATTTTTTCTTCTAAAATATCGTTTTAATATATTTATAAAAACAATTCTCAATAATAACTTTAACCACCCCCGTCAATTCAAAATCCAATAAGAGTTATAAGACATGTTGTTGAATAAGTCTCCAAGAATCACTTTTTATGGGCGCCTGTTCCTTGTTTTTTAATAGGCATGGTTTTTCCTTTCAGTAGATATCATAGTAATCTACGAATGACGATTATTTTTGGTTTTAATTTGCTAATATTATAAATAAATTTCAAAAAATAATAAACTATTATTTTAATACATTTACAAGTAATTTGTTTTTACGAAAATTATTACCATATTATCAGAAGAGCTATTCTTCAATGTTTTTCATATAAACTAATATATAACAGCTAAAAAAATACTTTATTATATAATTTTTTTAAAAAAGCATTTGCTCTACGTATCCTTCGAGTTGTTTGTGTTTTCTTACATAATGTTCCCAACAAACTTCCAACGGTACGGCCGACTCGTGTGTTGAATAATCAATTATCTTCCAACTAAAATAGAAATAATCAGTTATATTTCTGGCTAAAACACTTGTTTGATATTGGGTTTCATATTGTATTTTGGAAAAAAAACAATTTTTTTTTTAAAATTAAATTTTTTTAAATTATTCTGATGTTAAAAAATATTTTTAAAAATTAAAAAAAATTGTTTTGATAACTACCTCAATCAGTCACGAAATACTTGCTGTCAAATTGGATTTTGTTTCTTTTATGGCAGAGGTTTTAATTCTTATGATACAATTATATCATGTCTCCAGGCCCCATCAAGATATGGGAATTCCTGTTATTAATACGGTCCCAAGCTTCCCTTTTAAGCTCCCTGTCACTCCTCTCCTAATATTATATTATATATATAAATAAATAAATAATTTGCCAATCCATCCCCCACTCATTTGTTAAAAAATACCCTATATTTTGCTCTAAAAAAATCAAATCACTTTTTTTTTTAAATGATCTGTTTTTTTCTAAGAAAATATTTTAATATATCTACTATAATATTTAAATAGTTGTAGCGATAAAATTAATAATAATAAAAAAGGAACGGGGTTAACACGAGGGCATTTTTGTAACAGAATAAATACACGATGATAAGACTGAAAATAGAAGAAAAGGAGACGTCATGGCAGCAACTGGCGTCAAACTTTCCGTCAAAACCAACCCAGATTAGAAAGTTGGCAAACTATATTCCAGTCCTTGTACATCTAGTGATATGCCACTTCAGCTGTTGTAGATTAGATTGACCATCGTAAATAAAGATATTTAATTCAGTTTTAGGGTAAATCATTAACATGTAAACTAAATTGATATATTGGGAAATGTACAAGGACCAAACCATAGTTTACAATAAAATTACCCTGATCTTCTCTTTCCCTTCTGCACTAACTAACTAACTAAAAACAGTAGATCACATAATCTGCAGTTAGATATAGAAAAAGAAAAAGAGAAGAATACAGACAAAATTCACGCCGACGCATACACCATACACACACCATCCACCATGGTAGTTAAAATCGCGAGCCAACTCGCAAAATCGTACGATTTTGCGAGTTGACTCCGAAAACCTGGTTGAACCGGAAAGAAAAATCGAAACCGGTCAAACTCGATCAAACTCGTAGAAAAATCGTAGAAAAATCGTAAAATCGTAGAAAAATCGTAGAAAAATCGTAGAAAAATAATAATAATAATAAAATAATATTTAATTATATTTAAATTCATTTTTTAAATTTAAATATAATTAAAAATAATAATTTTTGTACGGACATTTTACGATCTTTCTACGATTTTACGATCCGATCTTACGATCCGATTTTTCGAAGCCCTTTCCAATCCGTGTCAAAATCTCGATTTTGACTATCTTGCCATCCACGATGCCCACACACTCGATTTTGACTACCTTGCCATCCACGATGCCCACACACTGCAGTCTACTGTCTCTCTCCCCTCACTTTTCAGCTACAATACAAACGACGACACATTCCCCGCTGGCAAAAAGATTCCTCCCTCCGCCTCCCCCCCCCCCCCCCACCTTTCTGAAACCCTAACAATAATTTTCTCTCCAACCAAACACTCTTCCTCCATCGTCATCAACACGTTCATCCGTGTGTGCTATATAAATATTTTATAACCTCCCACGCCTACAACTACTGTAATTAAAAAAAATATATTAATAAATATAATATATATTTATAAATATTAATATTATTTGAAGCCAAAGCAGCGAGTTCATTTTAACGTTTCGAATGGGTTGTGCAAGTTCGAAACTAGAAGATCTACCAGCCGTTGCGCTTTGCCGTGACCGTTGCGATTTTCTCGACGAAGCTATTCACCAGCGGTTTGCTTTCGCTGAAGCTCACGTGGCTTATATCCACTCGTTAAAAAAAATTGGTCATTTGTTATATGTTTTTATTGAGCAGGGGGATTTTTCCGGCGGGGGTGGTGGTGCTCCGATGTCTCCTAAGCTGAATTTACCTCCGAATGTAAAAGGTGAAGGTTTGAAGGTTGTTGGATCGAGTTCGCCGAAGAAAGGTCGTCATCATTCTCGTTCTAGTTCTGGTTCTCATCTTCATTTTCACGATGAGGATGAGGATGATGAAGACGATGATGATTTACATCTTCATCATTCTGATAACTCCTCGCCGTTGCATAGTCACGGCGAGGAGAGTGGTGGGGTTGATGTTGGAGGTGGTCATATTCCGTACATAAACTCGGATTATATGAATATGGATCAAGATTCATTTCCAGGCGGCGGCGGAAGGTTTTTTCATACGAATTATATGAAGAATAAAGGCGCCATTCCGTCTGTTGTTTACGAGCAAAGGCCAAAGAGTGAGACTGTTCATTTTGGTGAATCTTCGTCGCCTGCTTATTATAATAATTATTCAAATAGCGGTTATACAACGAGTACTTCGAACCCTTATGGTTATTCTGGATATCCAAATTACGGTGGTGGTGGGGGTGGTGGTTATTATGGGTCTCAGAATCAGTATGGATCTTCTTCATCTCTACCACCTTCGGAGGAGGCTTCATCTTCGAAGCCTCCCCCTCCTCCCCCCCCTCCCCCTCCAGGAGCTTCAGCTTGGGACTTCTTGAATCTGTTTGAGGGCTATGATAGGAATTATCAACAGTACACGCCGAGTAGAAACTCCAACGAGTTGAGAGAAGAGGAGGGGATTCCGGATTTGGAAGATGAGGATTACCAACATGAGGTTGTGAAGGAAGTTCACGTGGATAAAAAATATATGGACGGCGCTAAAAAAAATTCAAAGTCGCCGGTAATGGATGATGGGGATGAAAAGGTTGGAGGTGATATCGATGCTTCTGCTTCGCTCTATCAAACTAGGCCAAGTGTGGCTACTGAGGAAGATAGAGCGGAGTATGAGGTTCATGTGGTAGATAAGAAAATTGTTGATAAGGAGAGGTCTGAGGAGCGAAGCAATGCCGTATTTAAGGGCCGAGGAGGTGGACCACTGGAAGTGGCTAAGGAAATTAAGATGCAGTTTGAGAGAGCTTCAGAGTGTGGGAATGAGATTGCGAAGATGCTTGAAGTGGGAAAGCTCCCATATCAGCGCAAACATGGTAGGTGTGAAAAGATAATAGATTGTTCATAACTGTGATCTGGATGAGTTGTTTTTCTTTTGGTGCTTTATTTATTGTTGTAAATGTGGAAGTAGAAATGGAATTTTATTTACTGGAAGGGTTTTTGTGGATCTTTGTGAAGCAGTTTCCAAGATCTTGCAAGGAGTTACCCCTCCATTATCTTTGGTATCTTCACAGCCGTCTACTTCTGGAAATGCCGGGGCTGGTCCCCCTTCCTTGGAGATTGATGAAGAGTTGATGGCGAGATCGAAAAATCTTTCTTCTACCTTACAAAAGCTGTATCTTTGGGAGAAAAAACTCTATCAAGAAGTTAAGGTGAGTCCTGGATTATTCTTTTCTATCATTATCTGGGAATCATACCGATTAAATTGCTTCAGCCTTCTAACTTAATTGACAAATTCAAGTGTTGTCAATGTATTGTACATTCATTGAAATCTGATGAATTTTCCGAACATGCTTTTATTTATCTGTGTTTCCAGTAATGATGAGACACGGTAATTGCTATAATTTTATTATGAGTGTTGGTAAAGATTTAGGGTATGTATGTTTGTTTGGTGATTTGTTTTTTGGAAAATAAGTTATTTTCCACTGTTTGGATGTATAAAGGAAAATAGTTTCCGGTTAAATAAATTATTTTTCCTCCATGGTTTTTGAATGATTTTAATAAGATGAGAAAAATTATATTGTTTGTGATAGAGGTGATGGTGGTCATATGATGATGGTAATGGTGATGGTGGATGGTTACTTAAATAACAAGGTGTAGGTGGTGACAATAGCAATGAAGGTGAGGTGGTGGTGGTTGTTGTGGTGGTGGTAGTGATGTTATAGAGTTATGGTGGGATGGTGATAAAATGGTGGTTATATTGATAATAAGATGGTGGACGGTTGTGGTAGGGGTTTACGGTGGGATGATTATAAAATGGTGGTCACAAGAAGATGGTGGTTTTGGTGGTGGTGGTGGTTGTATTGGTCAGTGAATATCATGGGCTGGTTGCACCAAGGAAAATATTTTCATGTCTCCCATGAATACGTCTTCATTGGAATGAAGAGCAGAACTTACCAGCCAAGCTTATGCTTTTTCTGTGCATATTATAATGTTTCTTTTCAGTAAGCATATGCTATATATCAGGAAGTTCTATTACGTAGTTAAATGGATAACTATTTCCTGCGACGCCACTTGGTCTTTTGGCAATATTCTGCATTTGGTGAAATCTGGAATTACAATACTGCAGTATTTTATTTCTGTTTTTGTGAATAACTATCTTTAAGGTGAAGAACTCAAGTTTCAGAGTTTTTGCTTTTCCAGGTTGAGGAGAAAATGCGGTTGGCTCATGAAAAAAAGTGTCGTAAGCTGAAGCGTTTAGATGAGAGGGGTGCTGAACCTTATAAAGTTGAGGCAACTCGAACTTTAATCAGGAGTTTATCATCAAAAATAAGGATGGCAATTCAAGTAGTAGACAAGATTTCAGTTACCATAAACAAGATTAGGGATGAAGAGCTATGGCCTCAACTAAATGAATTGATTCAAGGGTATGTTAACATGTGCATTTTTTCTAAGAACCATTTTCTTTTTAGCTGCTCCCCATCTTTTGTGTACTTAACTTTTGACTTCCCAGTTCTCACATTTGTATATGTGCTTATTACCAAACTGGACTTATATTGACACTATTGTCTATTTTCAACGTCAGTATGGATTTCGGTGCTCTACTTTGAATTATATAATAAATATCAATAAGATTCATTTTGCTTATGAGGCATGATAGGATGGTAGTTAGTTGAGGCAAGAGGTGACCTTTTAGTGTGTGAGAGTTTCTATTGTAACTTTGCAAATGGTCTTCATAACCAGAGAATTTTTTTTTTCCATAATCAGATTCTTATTAATGACAAATGTGTTCTTGTTCTTATACTCGAGTGTTGATAAAACACGCGCACCTGTGCTGAAATCTTTTGATACTTAATCTAGCTAGCAAAAGTCCTTGATAAAGTGTGGGCAATTTGTTACACTTGCAATCAATGACATTTGAAGAAGCTAAAGTGTTTTGACTGCTCCTTGTAGAGTGAGCAATATGGGACATCCTTGGCAATGATATATTTGAACTGAACAGTGGAATTAGAATTTAAAAACAGGGGTCAGAGATGGTGGGGTTTCTTTGAGTGCAAATATTAGTGCACTGGGCTATAAACATTGGTCCTCCGTCATTGTTTTTTAAGTGACTATTGCAGGCCATTCGTTCAGTGCAGGAGGAAGTTTATAATTAGTTTTGTCACAGGGAAGTTAGTGCAGGAGTGGGAGGTCTTTAATCTGTTCTGAAAAGGGTTAGAAAGGTGGTATTTGCTTTGTTGGGGGTAGCAAGTTTAATTGCATTACCCAGATGCTTGTGCAAAACTGAAGATAGAAAATATTCACATACAACTCGGAAGGTTTTCATGGAGGAACCTGCCAAATACCTTCTTGGACCAAAGTTATCAGCTCTCTCTCTCTCAGTAGAGGTTCATATCTATTGTAACTTTGATTATTGTCAATAGAAACTTAGTTTTGGCATTAATGAATCTCGGTTCAGACACACACATGAGCTAAGCTTTTTTCAACACCTACATTAGGTGGGGCCACACAGAAATGCAAAATCTACCTCATTTATTAATTGTTGGAAGTCTGTTTTTTGTTGAAAGCACTGCTGTTGTAGTCCCTTTCTTTTATGGTCTGTGGATGTGCTAGAATAGCAATATGCCCAATCATTTAGAATACATGATTTAGTTTACAAACTTACTAAAGGAGATAAGTTGGCAGTTTGAAGACTAAAGAAAGGAATTGTTGGTTATCAGTGAACTGTATCCTAGCCTTGTATATAAGGGCAGGTGTTCAGCTGCGCACTCTGCAGGCATTCCAGCACCACTAACAATAAAGCTTTAATCATAAACAACAGGCACGCCAGAACTAGGCTAAAATGATCCCTGTGGAAGGGCTTGTGGATTGTGTTGTTTTTAATTAAATTTATGCATTTAACCCTTTTACATTACTCCTGCTATCATGATGGCTTTCAAGTGGTCCCTTTAAAAATTCTTTTTATGCATATATATATAACAGCAGCCTCTTATCTGGATGTGGAGCACTTCCCGAATCCAATTCCCATGTGGATGTGATCTTAAATAGAAGTTAATTAATTGTTAATATTCATCCTTCGTCTTGACGGTGATTTTTCTGCATTTAATTTTTCAGGTTAAGCAGAATGTGGAAGAGCATGCTTGAATGTCATCATATTCAGTGCCAAGCAATTAGAGAAGCCAGAGGCTTAGGTCCCATTGTATCAGGTAAAAAGCTCAGTGATGATCATTCAAATGACATACTGCAGCTGGAGCGGGAGCTTCTTAGTTGGATTTCTAGTTTCTCTTGTTGGGTTGGTGCTCAGAGAGGTTATGTGAGAGCCTTGAATAACTGGCTTTTTAAGTGTCTTTTATATGAACCAGAAGAAACACCAGATGGCATAGTTCCTTTTTCTCCTGGTAGGATGGGTGCGCCCCCGGTGTTTGTTATCTGTAACCAGTGGGCACAAGCTATGGATAGAGTATCTGGGAAGGAAGTAGTTGACGCAATGCGTATTTTTGCAATGAGTGTTTTTCAACTTTGGGAGCATGAAAAACTAGAGATGCGTCAGAGATTGGTGACCAACAAGGATTTGGAGAGAAAAGCAAGAAACTTGGATAGAGAGGATCAGAAGATACAAAAGGAGATTCAGGCGTTAGACAAGAAAGTAGTCCTAGTTGCTGGGGATGGTAATAGTCTGTCAGCAACTGAAAACATTGTATATCAAAGTGACACTAGTAATAGTAGTCTACAGGGGATTCTGCAATGCATTTTTGAAGCCATGGAAAGATTCACGGCTGATTCAATGAATGCTTATGAGGAGCTCGTGCAACGTAGTGAAGAGGAAAGGCGTGCTTGAGAACATGAAAGATTTTCACAGGGATGCATGGCGCAGTCAATTTTCACAGCCTCCCTTTTAATCTGAAATTTACATCCCTCTGAGGATCTTCAAGAATCCATGATATTGGCTGAATCTGCTCAGCCTTGCTGGATACTCCAAAATAATATGGTCCATAATGGGCAGCTCCGGTTGTTCAAGTCTTCAACTGGTAGCAAGCCATATTCGGTGGAGTAGATTTGGGAGGCTCTCCAAGGTTGCGAGTAGAATCATCCTTCTCTTACCTCTGCAGAATTCAGTTGCATCAAGTAAACAATAGAACAGGACAACAATTTGCAAGTGATCAAAAGGGGCAGCAGACGGTGAGTTCGTGATATAGATATGAAACCAAAGCAAGCCACTCTGCATCCTTAACATTTTGGCGCCACTAGCCTTCTTGGGAAAGAACCAAGGAACAATCTTTCAGAAGTTAAGGAAAGCAAAGGATAGTTCCCCTCTATTTTGAATGAGGATGAGTTTCTGTAGCTTCACGGGTATGGAAATGCCCAGAGATATCAGATGCATGGTAAAATAACTTCCATCTCTTTGCTCCTTTCTTTTGAATATTTATTTATACTATTAATTTTTGTAAATGCCTTTTTAAAGAAATGCAACGCTTTCAATAAATAGTAGAGTTCGAGTTGCAAACACAACAATTGGGCAGACAAGAGAATTAAGTGCTGTTTTGGGCTGTTACTGTCACATTTTAAATTGCAGGGCTGTAACCCTCCTAACAAAGGCACAGACTATAGTACAGCCCTGGGATCAAGTTTTAGTGAATGTGGGTCAGCAAAAAAAGTCATTTTTCTTGTCCCCCATTGATGACTCATGTTTTCTCGTTATAGACAGTGCTACCATGGAGCAAAAGATTTTTGAACTTGCTTTATGGAGGTTGATTTTAGGCGTTGCAATTTTTTTTAGTAGAATAAATAAACAAATTATATGCATTTGATGTGATTTGTTGGACTTGGTGGTTTAAAAAACAACCTATCTATAATATAATTTGATTTGTGTATAGATAATGAGATGAAAATATATTCTAATAATTTGGATTAACGGGGGTAGCCTGTTAATTTGCATGCGAGGTCACTAATAAATTTATAGAAAATAAATTATAAAGTTTAGTTTGTAATGAATTTAACATTGAAAAAGAATAATTAAAAAAGAAAGTATTTTGAATCATGTTAAATTCGGTCAAAATATTGAAATAAATTATAAAATTTAATCTTTAATTAATCAGTACTCTAAGATGAAATTGAAACAAAAATTATTAACATGATAAAATAGATAGAGATAATTTTATAGAAAGTAAAATAATTTAATATTAAAAGATAAATATAAAATAAAAAGGGAAAACTTGAGTCGTTTTGTTAAATTCATATTTTGTCGATCCACGATAATCTTACAAAAAAATAAATCAAAAGCTTGAATTTTAATAAATTTAATGTTAAATGATGCAATTGAAGTATTAATGAAAAAACATAGAATAACAAAATCTAATCAAGAAAATGCGTTTTTTTTTAATCCATTTTTAATTGTTATGTTAATAACTCGCCTTCTATGGCACATAAACACAGCTCTCTCTGCCCCAACTTTTTGGAAAGAAAATAGAATTTCAACAGTAAAAGAAACCTGCAAATGCCATTATATTTTTGAAAGAGGTACGATGTATAATCAATTGGCTTCAAATAATTGAGGCCTATCTCTAGTGTCGTGTTGATTCTGCGATCAAATAATTGTACAATCGTGCAGGCTGAGAGTAAACTCATAAAGAAGAAGATGAATGTTGCTTGACAGCATACATCTGCGTTCACGAGTGGAAAGAGCTACTGCATGCTTAGTTGACTGTAGGCATTAGGCATAGCCTGAGAGAATCTGAAAGGGATATTTGGATACCTTCAAAATCTCTAAAAAGGTGGCATATATTCAGTTCTTACTTCTTGCCCCCCTCCCTTATCATCCATCACTATTTATTTTATACTTTCCATTTAAGACAGCCGAAACCATATTTCAACACACAAAAAAATATATATTAAGAGTATAAAGTATTAAGATCGTCATATTTTTTTTATTTCACTATAATTTTAGGCAAAAAAAACCAATCATGAAGCATAATTTTTTAATAAAATATATGAATTTTAAATTAATATAAATTTATCTGTTTAACAGGTTTGAAGAAAATTAACAATACACAATTATCATCGTCAATAAAAAAACAAGAAGATTCAAATACCTTAATCATCGAATTCACTGTGTTAGGATTAATTCATTTCATAATCTAATTTAAATTAAATACAATAATAAAATATAAATTATAAAAACACTTACGATAACTAAATAACAAAATAAATCGTTGATTTTCTACCTATAAAAAGAAGAATACATCATTGAAAATTCATTGCGAAGTTATCATCATTATTATGACAATAACAGATAAAATTATTATTATCATTACTGCCAAAACAATTAGAACTATTAAATTGTCCTGAAGAATAAAATAAATAAATATATTTACAGAATAGCAAGCAAGAAAACAAACAATCACTAAAATTATTATTTTTATTGCACAAACAATGAAACCATAAAATTATCTTGAAAAATAAAAAAAACCTTTAACAAAAGAGAAAACAAAAACAACAGCAAAAAAAACTAAAATAAATATTATGAGCATAAAAAAAATCATATGATCCAAAGAACAAATAAAAATAACTTGAAAACACTAAAAAAAGAACAAAAGGAAAAAAAATTACCAACATAAATAAAAATTTCAGAATTGAACCGAATAAAAATAAAACCCCAATAAAAAATAAAACGACAAAAATTAAATGCATAAATATGGATAAAAAATAAACATTGTACAAGAAGAAACGAAAAAAGTAAAGGAATTAATACTAAATAAAAAATTAAAAGAATAAGTTCCAAAATAAAAAAATAAAATATATAATTAATTCCATTTAAAGGACAAAATTGCAACAAATCGAAACCTTGAGACTGAAAAACAATCAAGGGATTTTTTTTTAAAATACAATATAATTATTTAAAAAATTAAAAGAATAAGGACCGAAATAAAAAGTAACATATATGACCAATTTCAATTAAAGGAAAAAAATTAAAACCCTACTAACCAAATATATATAAAAACAACAAAAAACAAACCAAAAATCAAAAGATTAAGTACTGAAATGAAACGTACCATATATCATCAATTTCAATTGAAGGGTTTAATTGAAAATAGTCAAAATTTCTATTGAAGAAATCAGTAATAAAAACAAAATTAAAAGCCTACGGACCGAAATGAACAAACCAACAATATAAAGGTCGTACTGTACTTTCTGACAACAAGAAAAAAAAAGGGAGGGAAGAAAAATTGTTCACAAGTGATTCCACGACCACCGTACATGAAACGCACTGCACCGACAGGAAGATAACATAGTAGCGCACCATATAACACAACGATCAAACATTTTCCACCACCTAAAGACACGTCACGTGCTGCTTGAGAGGCGCGTTCACGGGCAAAACCAATAGCGTATCCATATGACGTGCCTGCAGTAAATTCATTTTTTTATATATGGAATTACCTAAACACTTCTAAACCTAACGATATCCATAGAAAAACCAAGTGTGGAAGTACCGCCATACCCCTGCCAAAGAATTTCTAGGATAAAATTGTAGTTTTACCATGGAAATCCATAATAAACAATTTACAGTGGAACCTAGACGCGTTCCATACATGTAGTAATATATATTTCCCAGAACAATACAGGTCGTCTACTCAGTCTTTACATTTTGGATTCCCCCCCGTACGTGTTGCTGCAAACTTCTGCGACAAGTAGTCCGCTTTGACTTCACCTCTGTCCATCACCGATCCCCATCTTCAACCAAGCTGTGGTTTTAAAACGCTCTTAATTGTTTGCCGGATATGCATTTCTCTGAATTTTCTTCTTCTGGTCGATTTACGATGATAACTTCACCTTTTTCCCACGTACCATTCTGAGACCACTATCTTAAAAAAAATAAATATATATTTTTTAATTTACCAAGCTAATATAAAAACACATGTCCTTAGAGTTATTCAGAAAAATAAAATCTAAATCATTTTACAAGCTGATTTTTTCCATGTCGCAAACACACCCTGGATGCTGTCGACGAGTGTGCAACCACTCTCAACTCTCAAGAGCCAAACCCCACGGGAGAGAATTTACCACCACCCTTGTTCTTACGAGCGATCCCATACATTGATTTAAATAATATAGCATGGGAACAACTGTTGACAACTCAAGGCTGGCTTTTCTAGCATTAACAATAACACCCACTTAGCTACTGTTTTTCCACAGTCAAGTAAGGGTGAAGTGGGGAATGATGATTGGTACAGAAAGAATTAAGAGCGAATTAAGAGCAGCTAATGGTAGAGAATAGATGCCTTCACTCAATTTATGCAATAATAAATGTCATGATTCCCATTAAAATAATAAAAAGGACGTGAAAATCAGATCATGGCACTGTTGGGTATCTAATGATAAAAAGGCCAATTACAAGAACACAGGGTACTAAATCGCACTGATTGTTTCCCCTACCTTTTCATACCCGAATAAAAGATAGATGGCAGGTTTGAAAATGTTAAAATGATGTTTTAAAGTATCAAAATAATATTTTTTATTTTTAAAAAATTATTTTTGATATCACCATATCAAAATGATCTAAAAACACTATTTTTTTAAATTTAAAATATAAAATAAATATATTTTTTTTTAAAATATTTTTGAAACACATCGCCAAACAAAACTTCTACCAAACAAAAGAGAAAATCCAAGCATATCATATCATATCATATATATATATCATTTGATTCTGTTAATGTTCCAATTCTCCATGAAACCATATTCTAGCTTACTCAGGATGGACCCTTAACCTATCTCTCCTTCCAAATAACAGCAACTTTCACTGATTATCTTTTTATACAAAAACATTTAAAAAATGCTCTCTCCAATTTTCAGTGTTGATATATATTTTTTGGATTTATAGATTTAGTTGAGTGAATGAAATCTTGCCTGTCTTAGATTCTTTAAAAGACTCATGCTCAATTCAAACTAAAAATCTATTGTGCAGATTGCAAATCTTCTACTTTTACGCTCATTCTCATTGGGAACAACTATATTATATACTACATCCGCTAGTAAATAAGCATGCCATTATTTTTTAACAATATATTTGATTTAATTTTTAAAATTTGACTTTTTTTGGTTTTATAAATTCATTTTGTTGATATTTTTATAATAATAATAAAAATATTATCATGAGATCTCTGAGTATATCTCCCTCCTGTACCCTATACCCTATACCTTATATTATTATGCAGCCCATTTCTGCTCCTATCTTCTTTATCTATTGCACTTGGCCTCTCATATTTTATTTACTTATTTACATGCATGTGGTATTTTTGAATGTCAAGTTGCGCATGTTGTTTCTATACAACTCTTGCTAGCTTGATTTTTTCTTTATTTTATTTTGCAAGTTTGTGAGAAAACTCAATATATTTTCTAATAATTCTTTTAAATTTTAAACACCGTTTCTCTACAACCTTCCAAATTTCCCCAACATACAGATTTACCCATCATGATAATTTTTACTACCTCGAAATATAGTTGAAAATAACAGTTAAAATCACCAAACTCAACCATATTTATTAAACCTGATTTGGTTTAATGGATTAATATGATATCTGACTTTTATTTTTTATTTTTTTGGTATAAACCACGTGGTGTACCAGACGTTAACCTAGACTAATCCACGTTCGTACCAAGTGGGCCCCAAAAGGATGAAAGTGCTCCCTAAATAGCTGGTTCCATACAAAAAGAGGGATTAAACCCCTGACATCTTTTAAGTGACGAGAGTGTCATCACCACTCACGACAGGACCCATGGGTGACTTCTTTATTTTCTAACCTAGGCAGAGTGTTTCTAAAATTAATTTCAAAATCAACTTGACAAGATAACTACAATTTAATCAAAATTTAAATTGATTTTTTTTATATAAAACAATATCATTTTGATTTAATTAGCGTGTTTTAATTCTGTGAAGATTAAAATGGCAATGACCTTCCTTCTATGACCAGGAGAAGAGAGAGGAGAAAATAACACGACAAAGAATCAAGGTAAAAGAACACAACTCAACAGTCAACAGCAAACAGCAATTTCTTAAAACAAAACAAACAAAAAGAAGGAAAGAAGACAGCTCTTGTAATAATAATAATATTAATAACTCATTCACCTCTCCTCTCAATCCATACCAAAAGCAAAATCAACAAAGAAAGAAACCACCGCCAACACTAGAGCTATCATGGGTTGTTGTTGTTCTTCTTTTTTATCTGAAACACATCCAGAAAAAGACCATGGAAAAAACCATCATCAACAACGACCTCGCAATCCATCAGGTTCTGCTCTGCTTGACCCTGCAACAGGAGCCCCTTCTTTCTGTGAATTCTCTTTCTCTGACCTCAGAACAGCTACCAATAATTTCAGTTCTGATAACATAGTCTCTGAAAGTGGCGAAAAGGCAAATAATCTTGTCTACAAAGGTCGACTTCAAAACCGGAGGTGGATCGCCGTTAAGAAGTTCACTAGGATGGCTTGGCCTGATCCTAAACAGTTTGCGGTATCCATAAAGTTTCTTGCTTTGATTTTTCACCTTATCAAGTTTGTTTCTTTATATGGTTTCTTGGTTTTTTAATGGCTTTTGTGAATTGGGCTGTTGTCACAGGAGGAGGCGTGGGGAGTGGGGAAATTGAGGCATAAAAAGCTGGCTAATTTGATAGGGTATTGCTGTGATGGAGATGAGAGGCTGCTTGTTGCTGAGTACATGCCTAATGATACTCTAACTAAGCATTTATTCCATTGTATGTGTTTGTGTGCTTTTCTTGAATCTTTTATCTGAATTGACTACTTTTTTTCCATTATCGAAATGTGTTACAGTCTTGTTGTGTTGAACTTGAAGTATAATTATGAATGGTAGTTTGATTGACATTAATTTATTTATGATTGAAATGATTGTTTGACTAATGGTGAGGAATTAATTTCTCTCCTTGTTGCATTTCTAGTTTGTTGAAATCTTGAAGTATTGTTCAAGGGTCTGGTTATGTATTCAATAATTCCAATTTTTCTCCTAGTCAGTGCTTTATCGAATTAAAATGTTCTCCATATGTTATGACAGCGCTGAGTTTGGTCCTCTTTTTTATTGCAGGATTGATTTACTTGATATAGGGTTTATGCCTTTATGGTGCACAGTAAATTCAATTGTATTGCTGTAGTTGTTTGCTTTATTTCAAATCATCAATAAGTTTATTTTTTCGAATGAATAAAGAATTTTATTCCATTAAAAAAAATGAAAGATTTCAATTGAAGTGAAAGTACTTACGAAAGCAACCCACCCCACCCCAACTCAACTCAAAAAACAAAAACATAATTAATGCCTAGTGACTAGTGTGATGCATCGATTTTAGATGGTTTTCTGCGCTGATATATCATGGTCTAAAACTTTACTCTTCTTCCTTTCTTTTCAGGGGAAAATCAAACCATTGAATGGGCTATGCGTTTAAGAGTAGCCCTCTACATTGCTGAAGCCTTAGATTATTGTAGTTCCGAGGGCCATCCATTATACCATGACTTGAATGCCTATAGGGTTCTCTTTGATGAGGTATTCCCTTTTCTTAGATTCTAAGAACTTACCATACATATATATCATGGTTCTTTTTGTTGATAAATACCATGCATTTATTGGAATCCAGGTTGCTTATCGATTCTCTTTAATGGACCTTGTAGGATGGTGATCCCCGCCTTTCATGTTTTGGCTTTATGAAAAATAGTAGAGATGGGAAAAGTTATAGTACAAATCTTGCTTACACCCCTCCAGAGTATCTAAAGAATGGTAATTACTGTCAATTTTTTATATTGGCAAGCTTGTTATTTGTGTTATGACTTGTCTTCTCTTCAAATCGTGTAGCCTATTTTTGTCCATGTTTTCACTTAATGCTTCATGTTGCTGCCATAATTTGAATGTTGTAGGAAGGGTCACACCTGAAAGTGTTATTTACAGCTTCGGTACTGTTCTTCTGGATTTACTAAGTGGAAAGCACATCCCTCCAAGTCATGTAAGTTGTATGCACATAGCTGGTTGCATTTCATTTCAATTTTGGATAGTTCTGTTATTTTTCTTGTAGCCTGATGAGCTGTAAATATTACGGTTTCTGTTTACTCTAAATGATATGATTAAAAAACGGGTACAAAGAACGAGATTTTTTCTAATTCTGATTTTTTTCATAATGAATCTCTATAGTGAACTTTTCTTTCTTGTACGATGCATCTGAGCAAGAATTTGCTAAAGTCAAGTGCATCCCCTGTATCCTACAGGTCTACACTAGCCTGCAAACCTTGCATTTTTGTTGACCTCATTTTGTTGACCTCATTTATCTAAATATTGTGGGTGAGTGCAAATATCGAAACCAATTAAACAGCACTTCTCAACTGGTTGTAGCATTATTCACTCAGTTATGAACATTTGAATTAATATTACAGTTGACTCAAAGATATCTTGACCATGATCATTTTTGTCTCAAACACAATGTTTGAATTTGATTGAAGGAATATTTTTCATTTTTGTGTAACCTCAGGACAAAGTGACAATCAGGTTTAACTGTTTTTCAGTAGTCTTATTTTGCATCTATGCTCATCATCTTTCATTATATTCTACAAATAGCATATAGTATATGTTACTATGCATTTTAGCAAAAGCACCAAGCATCCCCAAAAGTTCATCTTGGTTTTGTTGGTTGCTGTTATACAAGGACCATTTGGATACAAATTGATATTCAATTTTTGTCATTTCTTGTAAGATATACAATCTTGGGTATTAATTTGATGTTGCCACTGCAGGCTATTGATATGATAAGGGGCAAAAACATCATTCTCTTGATGGATTCACATTTGGAGGGAAACTTTTCTATGGAAGAAGCAACTTTGGTTGTTGGTCTTGCCTCCCAATGTTTGCAATATGAACCTAGGGAGCGGCCTTGTACAAAGGACCTTGTTACAACACTAGCTCCACTGCAAACAAAACCTGATGTAAAGAAATTCAGTCTATGGAATCCATTTTGATTTTTCAGTTATTAATTTAAACTATTGTTCCTTTAAGAGAGTGAAATATTTCTATCGGTCATTGGATGTAATTGTTTACTCTGTCAATTTAACAAATGTCTTGGATGTCTTAAGCTTCAAATCACAACTCAAGAGACTTAAAAATATCTTACACCAATGAGTTAATCACGCTCTGATAAGCCCCTTTTCAGAAATAAGTCATTGTCAGGTTGAGAGACTAATTATCATAGTTCCTGGCTGTCAGGTTCCATCTTATGTTATGCTTGGAATATCAAAGCACGAGGAAGCCCCGGCAACTCCTCAGCGCCCCCTCTCCCCAATGGGGGAGGCCTGTTCACGGATGGACCTAACAGCAATTCATCAGATCTTGGTTATGACGCACTACAAAGATGATGAGGGAACAAATGAGGTAATTGCTTAAGAAAAGGAAGTCTTGTCTATTTCTGTCCTTGAATATGCTGATATGTTATCTAAAATGTGGTTTGCTTCAGTTATCTTTCCAAGAGTGGACGCAACAGATGAGAGATATGCTGGAGTCGAGGAAGCGAGGGGACTTTGCATTCCGTGACAAAGATTTTAAAGCTGCAATTGACTGTTATTCCCAGGTATTCCTTTGAAAGCTACCCAGTTATTTCCTTGCAAGCTACCCAGTTATTTATTGAATCTTTCTGTCGGTTATTTCTTGGATGGCTTTATAGTGTGTTTTAAGCCTACTATTCATTACATATCCACAGATTCATTGATTGCATGTTTTGCTCATTGAGACAGGAGTTTCAACACTTTGTTTTCATTTTTGCAAATTAGTCAGAGCATATCGGAAAATGATATATTATATTTATGCTTTGCGCAGAAGAGCTCCTCTTTTGTGCCTAATATGCACAAGCATTAGTTAGATAAATAAGATTTTGAAACAACTTACGTATACATGTTCCCAAAACTTTTTTGCTTGGTTTTGCAATGCAGTTCATAGATGTAGGAACCATGGTTTCCCCAACTGTTTTTGCTCGGCGTAGTCTTTGCTTTCTCATGTGTGATCAACCAGATGCTGCTCTTCGAGATGCAATGCAAGCACAATGTGTTTATCCAGATTGGCCTACAGCCTTCTACATGCAGTCAGTTGCCCTTGCTAAACTTGACATGCACAATGATGCCGCGGATATGTTGAATGAAGCTGCTGCATTAGAAGAAAAGAAGCAACGAGCTGGAAAAGGATCATGAGAGAAATATATACAGCCAAAAAAATAAATATCCACACCCCACTACCCATTGTCATTGAGGCTACCCCAAGTTTGTGTAAAATTTGAGCTGGGAAATGAATTTGTTTCAATGTAATGTAGAGGAAAAAAAACCCATGTTCATTAATGCATGTATAATTTTTCCCATTTCATGGGAACCAATTCAACTAGTTTGTCAAAAGGTTTACCTATGGCGTCCTGAAGATCTGCCTGTTCTTTAATGAACCTTTTTGCTGCCATGTTTTCAATGTGCCTGTTTTTTTTTAGCATGGTTATAACATGTTGGACTGGGTTGACTTCGAACCCGGGTATATACTTGTCAGGATGGAAAAAAGAGAGGTGGTTGAACTGGTAAAAAACATGGGTTACTTGGTGATTCAAATGAAATGACTTGAGCTTGACCCAATCAAAATTTAAAAATTATTAACTTGTTGATTTTTATAAATAATATTGATTAGATTTTCTTGATGCATAACTTGAGCTTGTGAGTTCAATTGGAGCATATTTTAAAAATATGATTTTGGAAATATGTTATGTGGATACGCTATGAATTATTTAGGGTGGCTTTCGGCCTATACCTATATTTATGGGCTTATTACTTATTTAGAGGTTTTGTTCGGATATCTTGATTAGCCCAAAGGCGTAGGTAAGAGAGAGAGAGAGAATTGGCGGCCTAGAAAGACTACAAGAAATGAGAAGTGCATTCTTGAGCTTTCTTGGCCAAATAATAGACACAAAAATATAAATTAATTAAGTCTTAACAAAGCCAAAAAAGAAAGAAATAAACATTTTAATCGCTGAATATAATTAATTTTCTTCAAAGATAGGTTCATGTTTTTTTTACTTTCTATTGTAAATCTATTCTTATAATTCTTCTTTAAAATATGATTATATTTTCTGTATATAATACTTGCCTAAATATAAGAGTGATATCAAATTCATAAAGAGAACCTTTTGCAGAGATTAAGTGCTAGCTACCACCCATTTAGCTAGGGGGAGTTGATCCAATTGCTAAAACAAGAGATTAATCAATCATCCAAGACATAATACTTGGCCTATAATCTCAAGAGGAAGATCCAAACCTCATTAATGACATTGTTTATGGGAACTACTCAAAACATCATTGTTTGTTCTTTTAAAAGTTGGGTTATTAGCATCCCTAATCACCATCAAAGGTAGATTAGATATCCATTTGATAGATTTTCCATCTATGTTGGGCAATTATGACAATCATTAATCAAATGATCTTTGATATAACTACCAAAGAAAATACTTAATCATAGTCAATCCTTTACTTTTAACTATAACATTTTGCCATTAATCTTACCTTGTATCTCTCCACTTCTTTTTTGATATTCTTTTTCTCTTTGTAAATCTACTTAAAACTTATTGATTTCCTTCCGCTTGATCTGAGAACTAATCTCTATGTTTCTTTCTTCTCAATTGATGAAACTCATTACCTATACCAATTCTCTATTTTTCATTACACTATAGAATCACATGTAACAAACTGATAATATAGTGTTACGTCATCATCAATAGACTAGTTACCTCATTGAGTGTCACTGCTTAATCTTCCACTAGAGGAAAGAAAGAAAGATAAATTAAACTTATTTTTTTTATATAAATACGTAACAATAAGTTGATGATTTTCATATTTGTCCTCCTCTTCATTAAGAATGGCTAGGAAGTCATATTTCTCACAATCATCTACCTTTCAATCCATGCTTCTTTTTCATTGAACTTAACATCTCTATTAATCACCAATTTCCTTAATTAGGGTTCTAAAGCTTATATACTTTGGGTTTTTGATTATAGTCCACAAACATAATCTTTTTCTTCTTGTCATCTAGTTTTATTCTTATTTGATCATCTACATGCACATAATCAATACTTTAAAAAACTTTTCAATGAGAAACATTTGACTTTCTTCCACTCAATGCTTCTTATAGAGTCATACCATTCAAGACTTTAATAAAACACATATTGGACAAATAGATAACATAATCTATAACTTTGGCCCAAGATTCTTTAGGCATTTTCTTGGTTTTGAACATGTTTTTTGCCATGTTGATGACGCTTTCATTGTTTCTCTCTACCATGCTATTTTATTATTGAGATCTAGGAATTTTTAAGAGTCTCTTTATACCATAGTCTTCATAAAACTCATTAAAATCATCAGAACAAAATTCACCCATATCCATCATAAGTGATTTTATAGAATAACCACTTTTGTTATTAACTAATGCGTTAATTTTTTTTAAAATAACTAAATATGTTAGAGTTTTCATTTAAGAATTATACCCAAGCTCTTCTACTATAATCATTAATAAAAATAAAAAATATAGATTTTTACTAAATAAATATGATTTGATACTACCACAAACATCGATATGTATTTCTTATAGGGTTTGCCTTGCTCTTGATGTAAACTATTTATGAAAGCTCTTGCAATATGATTGCCCACTAAACATCCTCTATATAACTGATTTGGATATATAATGGATGGTAAACCCTTTAACATCTTATTTTGTGTCATTATCTTCAAACTATCAAATTTTATGTGCCTAAATCTTATATGCCAAAGTCAAATCTTATCTCTCCAACATGTCACATTCATCTTTATGTTTAGCATTAACATTTTTTTTTGTTATTACCATTAAAATCATAAATCCATGATTATTAAGTGATGTTAAAGTACAATTTTTCATTTTAACTTTATACTCTTTCTACAATAATTGTCTTAAGCTCAATATATTGCTTTTCATTATTGGTATATAAAAGACATCACCAATAAATTGATGTCTTCAATCTTTTAATTTAATAAAAATAATATATTTTCCTTTGATTATAACCTTTGAATAATCAATAAAGGTAACATTACCCTTAAATATTTTTTTCAAACTCCATGAACTTGTCTTTGTCTCCATATATGTCGTTACTCATTTTATTGTTTAAATATCACATGTTCTCTTTATCTTATATTCTCTCATCATATACTAGTAATAAGATGACTTTTTTATTCTCTTTTGTCATCAAATTTAATTTCTTTTCAACCTTTTTGGTTGGACTTCAATAATCCCCGACATAATTTCCTATATTTTAAAAATTATAACATTTAACCTTTGTTTTGTCAAACTTGAATTTTGGATTACTATTATTAGTGTAACCATCAATTGATTTGCTTCATGTGGTCAACCAATTGACCTGTTAAGGTTACCACAACCTCTTCTTCCAAACCTTTCTTTTCCTCCTCTTGATTTGCTTTGTCCATGTTCTCTACGTCCTTAGGAATATCCAGAACCATCTTGTTTATAAAAATATGTTTGTGCACCTATATCCTCTTGAATCTCATTGTCTCTTTTCTCATATGTTTGTAATTTCTTTATAAAACCTTATGTTAAAGGAGCATCTATGTTTTACGACTCTTTTGTCATGACCATTATTTAATGAAACCTAAGATCTTTTCTACCACACATGTCTTTTCTATCTTCTACCTATATCTTTTCAATTGTATATGACCAATACTTTTTTACAGTATTCTAAAATATTCTTCAATTTAAGCATATGTAACTTTTCAAAGTCACAAATAAAGTTTATAGAGTTACCTTTCTCTTATATTATCAATTCCTTGGTTTGATTGTTGCAAAACTTCTCAATCCTTGCTTGGTTGTTATTGTGTTTTTCATTATTTCAAAAGTGACATCATCCAAACATTGGTGGATTATTGTTAATGGTTGTTGATCATTTCTTCATGTCTTTTTCATGATTTCTCTTTGGAATAAAGTGAACGTTGGTCCATCTATAGGCTTCTCAAGACCTTTTTCCATCTCCCATACATCATGGGAACTTAGCCAAGATTTTACTCGAATACACCAAGTTTCATGGTTGATCTTTGTCAACCTAGGACATTGAAGTGAAAAGTTTGGATTGACCATGTTAAATAATTAAATCTAAGTTCTGATGGATTTCTAGAATATACCAAGTTTTACAGTTGTCCTTCTAATACAACTTATTAGAAGAAGGATGGGTGCGGTAGAAGATAAAAAAACAATAATGCAAAGTCAAAAACTCAAGAACAAGAAGAAGATTAAGAGGAAGATGTATTTTGAATAAGTGTTTCTCGTTAAGCTCTCTTACTGCTTAATAATGATGGATTACAGGTCCTTTTATAGGTACTAGGTCTTAGATAATCAAAGAATTAAACTAATACAAATAAATTTTAATTTGAACAGGAATTGTATTATACCGACTAACTTGCTAACTGAGTAGGTCATGACTGTATTATTCAGTTTTAAATATCTTCTTGAAAATTAAAAATCTTGGAACACACGAGTGCATGTTGATTTATTAATGTTTAAAATGTTGAGGTTCCTGCAAGTCCTGCTGTGATACAGGAAACAGGATCCGCATGCTTGGCATTAGCATCTCCTGAGTCTTGCCAAATCGTAGAAAAATGATGTGGGGCTCATCTGTGACTGTGTTACATTGCTGGATGATTCCATTTTCCTCCTAACAGCGAGACAGCGATTCTCATTTTCCATTTTCTCCCCATATTCTAGCTAATGTGGCTGTTAAGCAATTTCCTCTAGTATTTTTTAATCATTGATTGCACATATTATGTCAATGACTTCATAATTATTATAGATTAAGAAAGACATTTCCGTTATTTTAAAATTAAGTTTACTATGGTTTGAATGATTCGTTCGGTAATTTCTCTGTGATTAATTGGTACACATTAATTTACCAAAGAAACTGGGTATGGCGAATGCAAATTAAGGTAATTATATCGGAAAAGGTAAAAAGAAATGCAGCATATAGTGGAAGATCTTCATCATCTGAATTCATTGTATATCTTTGGAATAATACAGGTACATTTTATCAATAATGTACAGGTATGAGTAGATCAAAACTGTCCAGGCTCTAGTGATTTAGGATGTTGAGAAGGGAGACTCTAGTTTTGATCAAATGCCTGAAGAGGCACTCGAGACCTTCTTCAAGATCTTCAATGCACACCTCTAAGATCTCCATCTGGCTTTGCACAACCTTGATGCTATCAGATTTGCTTGTCTTGTGCTCTACCAATCCTATCAATGCTGCATCCACTTCAGCGAATTCATTTCTATCAGTTTGATCTGCGGATGCTACTGTGTTGTGCCTCACCAGCTTAGATAATAATGACCAACCGACAGACTTCGTCTTTGGTCCGGAGATGAAGAAGAGTAAGGATTCCATTACATTAAGAGAGGTTGCCTGAACCTCGTTTAACATGTTAAACATGGTTGTGGTTTCATGGTCTCCGTTAATGGTGGCGAAGATGCATTTGTTTTGCATAACCTTCAAGGCCTTGTGAATTGCCCTTTTCATCACCTTCCTAGAGGCTAAATATTTCTTAAACTCATTTGAGAGACCAATTTCACCATAGCCTCTTCTGCGTAAAATGGATTGAAGCTCGTGCATGCATTCTGTTGTTTGCAACAAGGAATCCTTCGCAGCATTACACAAATCCATGATCTGAAGAGATCCATCTAATACCTCGTCAACCCATTTCTCATTGTTCTCTTGGGCTAAGGCTTGCTGGACGAGTGGCAACAAAAGTACCTTGTTGACACAATCATGCAAATCCTGAAGTCCATTTAGTTTGCCGCTGAAAGATGACGACGTGGAGGCATCTTCAGAAGCCCTAAATCTGCGCAAATGCTCGTCAATTTGGGTGATGACTGGGTTTTCTATAGAGGGCAAACTTTTGGAGCGAGCATGGGAGTTGTTTTTGTGGTTAGAAGAAGCAGCCATTTTTCTTCCTCGACGGGAGAGACAAAAGCAGGTTAATGTGAATTGTCAGTCTTGCAATTTGCCTTTCTTTGGGTTTGCACTGCCATGATTTATATCATGGGGTTATAAATATGAGGAATCTCACTAACATGATTTCGAATTCGAATTTGAATTCATATCAGCTATGTTTGTCAATGTCTCCTCCCCCACCACATCTCCAGCTCATAAGACAACCACTATAGCCCAGTAACAGAAGACAAGGTATAATAATAACCTAATTATTATCGCACACGAGCAGCATCGATTCCATTTTCCTTGATAGAAGTGCCTGGAGACATCTGCACGAGTGAACTGTTTTCCAAATGAAATGATCATATAAAAATTCAGGTAAACGTGCGAGTCGTTTATTAAATTCTTAAATCACAGGTCTGATTGTTGTTCAACAGGAAGGCAAGATCCGCATCAATGGAGCCAGGTTGCAATGGAGAGGTTTTTCCCAAAATAACTTGAGCTTTCCTGTTCAGACCTCATTAGCCCGCCAAGCATAATTATAAAAACAAGAGTAGCCAATGAATTAAGAAATTCAATCCAGATATCTGCATCCATTTGTTTTGGAATATTCATATTTAAATTGACTTATTAGTTGGAAATTGGTAAATTTTATATTAACTTAAACTGAGTTATTCGCAGGATACCAACTTGGATTATATTGGGATGTTATTGCCAATTCTGTTCTTAAAGGAGTGGAAATTATAAGTGTTCAAGGATGGACGTTGTGAAAAACTAAGAGAAAACACATCATAGGGACACATGCAATTTACCATTCTTTTTTGTGTCGCTATATATATATATATATCATGGGATTAGGAAGACAAGAGGAATGGCACTAACATAATCTGGATTCAGGTCTGAATTCGTATCAGCCATATGTTTGTCAATGTCTCCTCCCCCGCCACATCTCCAACTCATAAGACAACTACTCTATGATTGATAGGACTTGCCTGACAATTTCAATTTTTCCAGACGTTGCACGAGAGGACCATTCCTTTAATGTTTGGTCTTGATGTTTATAAAATTCTAGTAAAATGAAAGGGCTTCTGGTAGTGGAATAAACAGCTTCTCTTTTCTTTTCTTTTCCTTTTTTTCTTCTTCCTGTAAAGACTAAGTAACATTGCTCATTGGTTCACTTTCCCCCAACCCAAACACTATGATCTACTTTTTTTTATTTAATTCAAAAACAAAAATTCTTCAAGAAAAGCTAAGTTTAAGAAGGAATAAAAAAACCTACGATAACCTGATTCATTTTTAAAATCAGTAAAAAATATCGTATCAAAAAAATAACGGATACCAATGTAAAATGAAACTAGAAAATAGGAGCTTAAAAAAACAAGCAAACTTAGATGAATCTCTTAAACATGGGCTAATCTCCTAAACTTGCAACCTATCAAATCTTAGACGGGTATTAAATATATAAGCTTAATTTCCAATCAATTTAATGTTGAAAGATGATATAAAAATTAATCTAAAGACTTTTTCATAGCAAAAATTACAATAAAAAATGATGATCAAATATGACAGATAAAAAATTGAATGAGGATGAAATCATAAAAATAATTCAATTTTAAAAATGATTTTAAATAAAACAAGTAACAATAAAAAGAATAAGGACTAGATCTGAAAGATGAAAAATTAGAGGATGAAATTGAAAAAAAATTATATTATAAATTATTTCAGATAAAAAAATACTTATTAAAAGAACAAGGATCAAATATGAAGGAAACCAAATTAAAAGGGTGCTTTGAAATTTTAAAGGTTGGGCGCAAAACTTGAAGAGAAAAAATTAAACAGGAGGGTATACTAGGTGTCTAGGGATGGAGGTGACACCAAGACAATCGAAATACTACCTCAAAAGCCACAATTTAAGATGTGTTTAGTATTGCAGTTGTTTTTATAATTAGAATTAAAAAAATAGTTTTATGAAAAACATTTTTAAATGCGGTTCATAACTAAAATTAAAGTGTTTGGTTAAAACTATAGTTGAGCTTGAGGTTTAATGAAAAACAGTTGTATGTGTTTAGTTACCATATTTTTCATATTGTTGTTAACTTGTAAAATTACTTTAAAGGGCATAAACATATATACACACAAGTAAATTGAGCACTTCTTTTATTCTCCCAACAAACTATTTGTAATGTCATCACTGAACAAAATCCATACATGAAGGCCTTTACAATCCATTATTTTTATGAGCTACAATATCCGGTAAAAATCACATATAATTTATTTTTATTTCATTTATGCGGCCATGAAATGCAAAACCCAGATATACAACCGCATGAAAAGTAAAGGGTATTATAAAAATTAAAAAGAAGAAAGAAAATTCATCAATCTAAGTGGGAATCGTTATCCGAATCACTGTCAAAGTCAGAGTCAGGCAGGTTGGCTGGGAAGGGTTTCATGAAATTTGTGTATAAAACACTCTAAAATACAATTGATATCTGCTTCTTGTAAAACGTTGATTTAATGGTTTTTCAAGAAATTTTTCAGTTTTTAACCTTAATCAAACACCAAAACAACAATTTTCTTGCCACCTTAGTTCAGACCAAACTACCAAACATCTACTTAGCCTCCTTACACTCCCTTGCATCCCTCCACGCACAACCTATATATTGGCGCGCACATTACATTTGCCAACAATTTTTTTTTAATAATTTTTATATTTATTAAAATACATAACAAATTGACCTTCAATCAACTTGACGATAACCTAAAATTAGGTTGAAAATACAAAAAGTCTTTGGACACCAATGAAATAAAATCTTCTTCTAAGAGTAATTTAATTATTCTATTGTGTTTGTTTTATTAAAAATTTAAAATCCCATAGACAATTGTAAGATAAATTTTGCTTTTAAAGATAATTTAGTTATGTTATTTCGATGTAAACATATGAAAAGACTAAGTTATCCCTGATCGATTTTATAATGACTAATGAACCTTATAAAAATGACCATATTACCCTTATAGCTAGACCAATATTTTTGTTGAGAAAAATAAAATTATCATTACATTATTCCAGTTAAATATGTTTGAAGCAATGTTAAAAGAGTAAGATGCTCACTCTCCTATTGAATTTTGAGTTGCTATAAATTTTCTAACATAGTTGTGATATATGTTGGTTAGGCCTATCTCGTATATATTTCATATTTATTTTGATTTTTTTTTGTTTTGAGCCTTTGAGAAAAGGTACAAAAGGTTGGAGCATCTTGGACCTTTTACTTTATTTACTTACTATCTATGCTCTACAGCAGGTTGGTTAAAAAAATTAGCATAAAGAAATTATGTTAATTCAATGCATGTGCATCATTAAGAAGGGAAAAACTGCACCACGAGTTATAGACCTAATTAAGACAAATATGTGGTATTAATTTCAAAAAGGTGATTTTATAAAGGCAACAATAGTAAGAAGACAAAAATAAAATAAAAATCCAATGATGATAATGTGAGAAAAATCTAAAAAAAGAGAGAAGAGAAATGACATAGTTTAATTCTAGGCAAGCTAAATGTAGAAGAATGCAATTGTAGAGGTAAAGAGAGAAAAATATCAAAACAAAACAAGTTAGGTGTGCTATTAGGCCTTGATGTTTGACCCATTCAAAAAAGGTCTGTTCAACGGGTTAATCCTTTTTTGAACAAAGATGGAAAAAAACTATAATATTAAAAAAAGTGGTGAAAAAACAAAAATCAAGTTAATATTAACCTATCAAATATGCGACATAGAAACAAGTACTTGATAATCCCATAAAAAAAGCTAAAAAGATTAATGAGGTTAGATTTCCAAAAAAAAAAACATAATGATGGATGATGAAATAGGCAAAATAATAATTAAAAAGAAATACCTAAAAAAAGGTTGCTCTCATCAATCAATGCTAATATTTAAAACCTATCACTTTGTCCATGAGAATGAGATTAGCCCATATAAGGCATATATAAAAAAAATAATGAAACCAAATCCCCAATATACAAAATACTAAGGGAAGAAATAGAAAAAAAAACAAATAGAAATTATAAGAATAAGGGTAAAATTAAATAAAAAATTAAATTAAATATTGAGAAATAAAATTAAAAATTAAAAAATAAAATAAAATAAGGATAAAATAAAAAGAAATAAAAATAATGAGGACCAAATTAAAAACATAAATCAAATTCGAGTGATCCAAAATAAAAAAAATGATTTCAAACAAAACAAAATTATTAGCAATTAAGAAAATAAGGATCAAATAGGAAGCTAAAATAGACTCAAAGGATTGAATCAAAAATGTTAATAAAAAAGATTGAGGATAAAATAAAAAGAAATCAAAATAATGAGCATCAAATTATATATATAAGAAAATGAATTTAACCAAATCTCAGTGAGCAATTGAAAAATAAAATGATTCAAAAGAATAATTAGAAATGAAAAGAATAGAAACCACATTTGAAGCTAAAATAGACTCAAATGATGGAATTCAAGTTTAGCAAAATAAAAGGAGAGAAAGGAAGAGGAGAAGAAAAACCTGAATTGAAGACCAACCATAACTCTTCCATCCACATGCGTCGCACCACCATGAAAAGGATAGTCAAACCTTTCTAACACCGTCATGGAAGGTGGGGTATAACCACCGTAACATAACTCACATGTCAATCAAATGGTGAAAAAAAACAATTGACATAAAAGGCAGTAAAATATTTTTATTGTGCACTAACAAAAGAGTGAAGGGAAAATTTGTAATTTTACTGTAAAAATCTACAATAATATATGTCTAGGGCTAAAATGAAAAAGTCTAGCCATATTTTTTTTTTGTTAATTTATATCTTATAGAAATAGCTTCAACATCAAATTGCATAGTGTCCTTCAACTTTAAAATAGGTTTATAGATAATGTACAAAAGTCAAAAGTAGGATGATCATTTTTTGTTCGTTTCAATTTTTATCTATAAAAAAGTATATTGTCTTGTTGTAGTATTTTTTTTTTTTACTTTAATCGGTTTATTTTTTTGTAGTATATTTTTTAATTTGAACCGGTCTAATTTGGTTTTGATTTTGAGAAAGTTTTTAAAAATATTCTAATCGTTTTTTAATGGTACGGTTTTTTTCAATTTTTTTTTAGTTTTATCAGTTTAACTGTTTTTTTTTTATGCTCACCCCAAGCTAAAAGTATACTTGGGCTTTGCAATTCATTTTTTTTTGGTAGTGATTTATTCATTTGAAGCAGGCAGAGATTGTTATGTAGCTTCGACAACATTATTATAAGATTGTCGACAACATTATCAGAGTGTCAACATAATCATACAAATCCTGAAGGTTACTTAGTTTGTGGCCTATTGATGATGAAAATGATGTAGAGGTGGCCTGCGAATCTCTCACTCGGGTAACATGCCCATCAAATTCTGAAAGGGTGTTGTCCCGAGGGCAGACTGTTGGATCGAGTATGGAAGCTAGTTTTGAGACAGATTGGAGAGACAGCCATTCTTATTGCTCGGAGATGAGAGGGTCTGATGATTGAAAATAATGATTCAATTCAATGTGTTTTCGGCCTGAATTCACAAGGAATCCCATCCTCCTCAACTATTAATAGTGGTAACATGTTTCTGAAAAATGGCATCCCCGATGTCCACGCAATGTCTCTTGCCCACGAACTCAGCTTTCCATGAACATATAATTATTATTTGTGGTTTTAAATCACAGCTTGCTCTCTTTAATTGAATTTATTGACGTGTCTAATATATGTTGGAGTTTGTTCTTTCTCTCTCTCTCTCTCTTCCTAATTATATTTGTTCAATTGTTTGCTATTATCAAAGTATCCCTTGCTCATTTATACGTAATACCTAATGTTTACTATTCCAAGGGCAATATTGCTGTAATTTTCTATTAAATTTCCCTTTTTCTTTTTCTTTCAAAATATAACATACATAATGACCAATGAATTTAACCTCCAACTACTATTAAAAAAAAAAAAAAACCGGTTGAAGAAACATGAAGCAGCGCTATGACATGCTTATAAACCAATGATATGGAACACAGTTTCCATGGATGAAAGCTAAGACAATAACAGGGCTACATTGAGTATCTGGATAGAAGTGTCCTGGCAATTTCCATTTATCCAGAACATACTTGCACGAGGGCTCGTTTTGTCTTATCTGTGCGAGATCAAATGGTCATATAAAAATTCATGTAAACGAGCAAGTCTTTTATAGAATTCTGAAATGATAGGCCTGATTGTTGCATGCAAGATCCGCATGCTTGATTTGTCAGCCTTCAAGATATGTTAGAGTTTTCAATCTACTCCGAGGACAGCAAGTAAATGTGCATCATGGTTCGACTGCCCTTCGTTAAGCTCAGAGCCTGTGATGATATTCAAACTGTTATTATCAGTGATAATCATTCCCCATGATCAGTCAGTAATTTAGCTCAAGGAATTAAATTTGCTTAATTTCTCAAGTTGTCTTAAACTTAACAATCCATCTAATAAATAAACTTGTTCATACCTAGAAGTAGGGATTTATAGTTTAAATTCAGATTTATCAGAAAGAATTTTCCTTTTTGAGATTTTGACCGCGAAGAGAAATTGTCAGAAGATAAAAATGGGAACTGTAAATTGTTAGGATTGAGAGAATTTGCAGATAATTGAAAGAAGAGAAGAATTAGTTTAGAGAAGGGGAAGAGGGAGAAGAGAGAAAAGAGAGGGAAATTGAAATTTGAAATTACATTGTATTGAATTCTGTTTTGCATTCCATTGTTGTGTGTACACTTCTCTATTTATACACATTATAATATTCTAGAATATACTCTAACATCCCCCCTCAATCTCATGCTTTGATAAACCAAGCATGAGATTGCAACAATGAAAATGAAATACAAGAGTAGTTAATTCTTTTGACAAACAATATGTAAACGAGAAGAGAAGGAATATCATTGGTCTATTTCTTGACCGAATTTCATTTATCTACTTCGATTTTTCGAAGGATTTCATTTGGCTTCTCCGACTTTTCGAAGTTTTT